>JAVLUX010000030.1:28740000-29167500 GCA_032164185.1 Moxostoma hubbsi | reverse complement strand
GCTCTTGACAGGCTTGTGGCTTGTGGACGTCTAATAGAGAGACTGGTGTTCCTCTTCATAAATCCTGAAAACCAATCTTCCCCAGCCATACTCGTCTCTCTCCACTGCTCAGGAAATTTGCACCCATAGTGAGTGGCCAGCTGATATGCATACCTCCTAACCTGAAATAAAAGTGTTACAAATTTAAATACCATCCATCATATTATCTTTAGGCCTAATTCTATCCTCTCCCTCCCTATGTTTTCAGACGTCTCTCTCATATTAATATGTCCCTTAATAAAACAGTCTTCCCCTCATATCTTACCTCTTTGGGACATAACCCAAAGTATAGGTCAGCTGCCTTTTTTAAATACTGCCCGACACTCTTCTCCTGTTCATCTGTAAACACTCTCCTGCTGCTCCAGTAGCCAACGCCTGGTAACTTATCATCATCCTCTGCTTGCAGTCTCCCTCTCTTTTTGTGGAACCTGTACAATGTGGTGTGACAGATGGCAAACTCTCTCGCCACTGCCCTGACTGCTCTGCCTTCATCCCTGATAATGTTAGAGGCTCTCTCCAAAATATGGAGTGGGACCCTCTGTCTGTAGCCCTCTTTCTCACTCTGGACATACTGAAAAGAAAGATTAAAATATGTATATGTTTTAGATAATTAAACTATTCACTGTGTCCTCTGCACATAAACACAGTTGCACCAACATATGGTCACTGACATCTGCATGTGTGTGCGCACGTGCACACACACACACACACACACACACACACACACACATAAACCTCCTGTCCTTGCTTCAACTTAATGAACTATATAATATTTAAGTAAAAACTTATGATTTTTTTTTTTTTAAATACTGTTATGTGGTCTGTTTTTTATTTATGCATTGAACTATATAATATTTAAGTAAAAACTTATGATTTTTTTTTTTTTTTTTAAAAATACTGCTATGTGGTCTGTTTATTTATTTATGCATTGTACGGGGACAGTTGCAACAGTTGTTGAATCACAAAAACAGTGACAACAGTTTAACAAAAACAAAGCTCAAGAAAATAAATACTTTCATACCTCAAAAATAGTTTTTCGTCAATAAATCCCGGAGCAGCTCAGGAATCTCCTTGATTTTTCTCTGGAAGGCGGGGCATCCAACTGAGCATGTGCAGTGTGTATCGTCACTCTAGCTTGTTTCTGATTGGTGAAAAATGACATGTTACAACCATCCCCTGTTGCAACTGTCCCCGGTCTCCACCACGTGTTAGACTCATCGTCCGTCATTTTGACGGACAGACTCGTAAAAATTCCGTCATAATCTATTAAGATTAAGATCAGAAAGTAAGAAAATTTCTCGTTTATGTTTAAGCGTTTTCTTGGTGAATTTAAATTAGTTCAATAACTGGGGTGAAATTCGTAAACGATAAGGTAATATTTAATTTAAAGAAATTACGAGACATTCAATTTCTCTTCACAAAATTGGACAGTTTTTATATATTTTTTTTTGTTCCTTAGTACTCTCAAAGACATTATTGGTGAAGCAAAAACGTGTGTGTGAAAAAAAAACTTTGGTGTGACGTCACTTCATAGACTTCAATGTATCCTGCAGCGCTAACGCGAGTCACGTGAAGGACCCTTAATGTGTATAAAGATCGGACACTTTTACACATCAATCATTGCTATTCACAATCACAAAAGTGACCATGGTTTTAAAACGGCTTTTTTTTTTTTTTTTTTAATTTCTCCGAAAGGTGAGGAGTTTGGAACCCTGAAATTATTAGTATAATTTTTTTTTTTCATGCATTTATGTATTTTGTGGAATTTGATAATTTTCCCCGGCACACTTGGTATTGAGAAACGCCCACTGCAACTGAAACAGCAGACACTTTAAACTCTTCCGGGAAGTAAACACACGGTAACCATGGCAATCTGACCTGTTAACCACTAGGAGGCAGCGTCGTCCTTGCTCAACGATTAATTTTTAATTGTACATTAAGTTAGTAGCAACAGTTGGCATTTTTATATAACAACAGCAATATACCCTATAACAGGTTCAAAAATAAACAAAAAATCCGCTTTGATAGTTTAATTTAAATAACATTTATTGCATATCATCAGAATGCACAGTGGTTTATAAATTGAAAAGCTCACTCTGCACAGAAAATTTGGCTATTACAGTCTTTTAAAAATGTGTACACTATAAATTGATACAAATATATTCTATTTAGATATAAGGATAGTCTAACATTAAAATATCAAACATACACTCTAGAGTCAACAAATACTTAAGCAGAACTTTGCACATAGGCAGTTTATATTTAGCATGAATATTTTATACATTTTTACCATCTACATTAGAAAAATATACTTGGTCAAATTATACAGAGCAATAATTAAATAGATCATTCACTTATTCACTGTTTCAGTAAGACAAATACAATATTATAATACCACTTCGGTATGAGTTACAGTCATAAATAGATCCAAACAAAGTAAACATGTCATAAAAGTACCCAATTAAACAGTGCAAATATTTTACAGTGTAACAGTCCACATTAAGTTGAAAAGGAATGATAAAATAGCAGTAACAATAAACACTGACATTTGATGGAGACTAATAAACATTTTGTTTGAATGAATGATAAATATTTGGAAAGAATATGGTAATCATAAGGCTGTGGTGACAATTACGTGAACTACATCAGTCTTGCTAAATTATTCGTATAAAATATAATACTGGAATGATTACCTTTGTTTGTAATAACTGCTTTGAAGAGACTCTTTAGAATAATTTCAAGGAATTAAAGTAAAAATTGACATGTGACTATTCAGATTACCACCATCTACTTGATATTAAAAACGTGTCCTTAAAAAAATAAAAGAACAGAAAAGAATATACATAGTATGACATCACATACCAATAAAAGCCAATTCAAAATTTGCATTAAAATTGCTCTTGCTTAAATTCACAGGTCTATCTCGTTTGATATCTGAGGTGCAGATGTTTAGAAAGGTGGGCAGACAGTGCATGAAACAATGTGCGCTCTAAAAAGCATTAAGGCTGAACAGTATCTGGACAGTAACTGGCAACTGCCTGATCTAGTCCATTTATATTTTCAGGCACTAAACCCTCTTCAATCGCCACTCTGGATTTCTGCACCTAAAATTAAGATAATTTTAAACATTTTTAAAGCCATAACAATGAATCAAAAGAAAATTTTATTATATCATTATGATTATATTTATTATTATTATATTATAATTAGCGTGAAATAATCTGGCGTGAAATAGAAATTTGCATACAGTAAATAGTCTAAAGTACCCCTCCCATATTGGAGGGGTTATAAAAAATTTTAATTAAAGCAAAATAGGATCAGATATATTCGGATAACTACCATTTACATCTTATTTACAATGTCACAGGATAAATGTATTATAGAGAGTATACATTTTCCTTATGTAGGTCATAAAGCTGCAAACTTTACTCACATTAAAAGGTTCACTAATACCGACAATGCACTGCAGGTTGCTGCTGTAATAACATAGCACACATTCTCCCCCAAAAACTGGAATTCCATCTTTGTTCACATAAACCTGCGAAAAAAGGAATTACGATTCAAATCTTCTAAATTAAAAAAAAAAAAAGTTTCAAATGTAACATCTATAATAAAGTCTTTCAAACTGTAAATATAAATGTTGCATACCTGAAAGAGCTCATCATTGAACGCCACCTGGTCGTCCTTCACCCAAGCGTACATGATGTAGTCTGAAACACTTTTAAAACCAACCTGTGAATTGACAAACACAAAGTCTGTATTACAGAACCCATGGATGAAATCAAATAGCTTTTGTATTTCATATATCTCAAAAGGCAGTCATCCGAGCAGTAACCACTGACAAAAGAAGGAGTTTACTGATCCTGGTCAAATTTGACTGGATACATTAATCGTGTATTTTATTTTATTTTTTTAAAGAAATTATAAAATGTCTTCTTCCCAAAACAATACAATTATGCACTTCTTTTGGGATTTTATGATTAACTTATTTCCATATAACTTTCACCATTCATTTGCATATGCAATTGTAAATTTGCAACAGTTAAAACCATTGAAGACCAAGTTAAACCATGAAGAAACTATGAGAACGTGTCATGAATTGGGGCAGATTGCTGCCATCTGGTGTACAAAGAAAAATAACATGACTTGGAAATCATGTTATTACAATAATAGCCAGTAGATGGCTGCAGTGTGCTGTGCAGTCACCTACTATGTAATAATTCTACATTTTATCATAAGTTATGCATTTGGATATATATTTAGACATTATCAAACAATTATTTCTCAAAGTTAAATATTGGTATTTATTTTTTTTACTGTTTTGAAGTGACAGTTTTTGCAATGACGCCAGATTATTACTTGCAGTCAAACCTGACCTGGAGTTATAAAGAAAGTAATCGCTTGTTTTAAGACAACATAGATTTATCGGATCAATTCCCATTTTTGTGTGTGTGTGTGTGTTCAGATGGCAAGTGAAGTGAAAGTCACCAAGTCTTAAACTGCTCAGATAAAGGAAACCATTTTTAATTACATTGGAAAAAAGTGACTTTGGTCAAAAATGGCAACAAAGTTATAAAATAAGATACAAGTTTACACAGAAAAGGTTAGTATAAAATTATATCACATTAAAATTATTAACATAACGGTTTACAACGTGTGGCTATACTTTTGAAATAGTGAGTATTTTAACATTTAAAGTCCCATTTACTTCCATTGTAAGTGCCTCATTGTAACCCAGATTTTTGCTTTTAAAGAAAAGGAGGGACAAGTCAAAACATATATATCATTTTTTTTTTTTTTGGGTAATAAACATCATGCCACAAATGCTGTCAATTGAGCTTAACTTGTATTGAACCTGCCATATTTCTTTAAGAGCATTGTTAAAAAATCTGCCAGGTCCAAATGTGCTTCTATTATTTGCAATAATAATAATAATCAGCGTGAAATAATCTGGCGTGAAATAGAAATTTGCATACAGTAAATAGTCTAAAGAACCCCTCCCACATTGGATCCCAACCTTATATAAGCCAATCCAGTCCCAGGCACTGGAAGGAAAGGGCTGAAGAGGGCTGTAGGTTATCAGGGCATCATAGTCAGCACTCCACTCTCCCTCAGCACACACTTGAACCAAGGGCGTCTCGTACATCTTTTTCAGCTGATAACAGGGAAACATAGAAAAGATGATAAAACTCAATGCAACGTATCATTCTAGCCGAAGGTCACGTATTTTATAGAGTAAGAGTATAACACAATGGGTACATAAAAATTGTTTTTGCCAAATGTCTCCCCACCTCCAAGCGGAAGATGCCAACAACGGGCTTGTGGTCGCTAACGCCATACTCCATTTTACTGGTGTAATATTCCTGGGTCACTTTGAGAGGAAACTCTTCCTCCTGGTCCTCCACCAGTTTCTTCTTCAGCTCGTCTTCACTGTCACCTTCTTCGTTGGGTTCCTCTGTCGGTGAGGAGTTGGACATTACTCTCCAGAGTATTCTATCGCACCATGCAGGCTTTCGTTTCTTTCCGCTAGACAAACATAAACGGAGGAAAAGTGGATTGAAAGAGCTGCTGTTTATTTTTATTTTTAATTGATTTCTGAGGCGCTTTTAAAAGTGCACTCATTCATTTTTTATGTTGCACTGACTAATATGGCCATCATCATTTTAATTACCCTTAGCAGTGTAAATGCAGCATTATGAAAAAACAATAGTTTTTGGTTACAGATGCCATTTTAGATATAAGCTATTCGCAGTCAGCCATAATTGATTTATTCTGTGAGCAGAAGTGTCCAACAGCAGAGAGGTTACTGACATAATTGCGAGTAGTTTTTAGCTGGTCATGGGATCTCAACATGTCTGCCCCAATGAGGCAACCCACACCATTTAAAATAATACAGCTTCTGCTGGCCTACTAATGTGCCTGGAGTCCTATTCCATGTGCATTTTATACTGGAAAAACTTTGGATTATCTTTGAATCATTTATTTTATAAAAACAAAATCATGCTTTTAACAACGAAGCAAGGTAAGCCATGGAGATTATGTTCAGTGGCAAAGTCCTTACAACAAATACACAAGGACTAACTGGTGGAAAATAGGTTTGTAACACAATTACAAAGTGTTCAAACCAATATATATATACATACATATACACGCACACACACATAAAAAAGGTCCTTTAGGATCTGGATTGTGAGTCCAAGATATGTTCCTGTTGCATCTACTTCAGAAAGACCAGTAGGTCAAAAAGGCATTTTGGACCAATGGACTAAAAAACAACAGCACTGAAAAACAGCTGACATTATTACTTAAGCTCTTTGTAACACAAACTATCTACAAATACAGAATGAAACTATCATCTATTTATGGTACTTAATTTCAACAAGAACTAAGCAGTGTTACAAAAGGGTAATGGGATGGGGGTCATGAAAGGCATTAGATGGCATTAAAGGGATAGTTCACCCAAAATGAAAATCCTCTCATCATTTACTCACCTTCATGCAATCTCAGATGTGTATGACTTTCTTTCTTCTGCTGAACACAAACAAAAATTTTAATAAAAATGATTTCTTCTGTCCTCACAATGCAAGTGAATGGATACCAAAATATTTAAGCTCCAAAAGCTTATAAAGCCAGTATAAAAGTAATCCATATGACTCCAGTGCTTAAATCCATATTTTCAGAAGCAATATGATAAGTGTGATTGAGAAATAGATCAATATTTCAATCCTTTTTTACTATACATTCTCCTCCCTGCCCAGTAGGTGGCGATATGCACATAGAATGAAAATCTCCAAAAAAAAACAAAAGTAAAAGTTAAAAATCTTGATCTGTTTCTCACCAACACTTATATCACTTCTGAAGACATGGATGAAACCACTGGAGATGTATAGATTACTTCCATGCTGTCTTGTGTGCTTTTGGAGCTTAAAAAATTTGGTTACCATTCACTTGCATTGTATGGACCAACAGAGCTGAAATATCCTTTAAAAATGTTGTTTGTGTTCAGCAGAAGAAAGAAAGTCATACACATCTTGAAATGCATGAAGGTGAGTAAATTATGAGAGATTTTTCATTTTTGGGTGAACTGTCCATTTAATGTGTATGGTCTTGAGTGAATGAGATCTGCAAGGCTTTAGGGCTAAGACAAAAATAAGTTAAATTGCCTGAAGGAAATGCTACAATTAGGGAACAATTTAAAGGATGCTGGCACAATGCTAGACAAGCACGGTGGAAAATGTAAAGCTTACTTAAAACCAAACCAAGTCTTCACCACCCTGCAGGGGTAAAAGAGAACATGTGTGAACATCTGACAGGTCAAAATGCCATGGAAGAGGAATTGAAGATGGCTCAATGTATTATGATGAAATTTCCTCACGGCTATTGGAGGCATTAGGAACTGTAATTCAAGTCAACATAAAATGACACTCGCAACCCATTTTATATTTGTATCTGATGATATCTGATGAATTTCAAGGGGAAACAGGATATTCAATAAAAAATTTATAAAAAAATGCATCAGGAATTTATTGAATTGTGAAAAGTGGGTGATCTATTCCAGAATGGAGCCAGATGGTTGGAGGGGAGGAGTTGAAAAATAAGAGGGCTTGGTGATGTCAGTTGAAATGGAAAGTTGTTTCAGAGGCAGAGCAAGTTATTGCATTTGATGAAAAATTACAACGATAACCTTTTATTTTCTGTGGAATAAAGGGCACTGACAATTTGTGCACAGTTATACCAAGAAGTAAATGGAGTCCATTTTAAAGTCATGTTGACTTTAAAAATCAATGAATGAAAAAAAAAAGAAAATAATGTGTAATATACTGCAGAATATGCTGCAAAATGTTACGTGCATGTATGTTTTTCATCTACCTTGAATCGTAGTTATCAGAGTTTAAATCAAATTTATAGGTGGGTTGAAAGTCGAGAGGTCCCTCTTCAAACTCCTGCAAAACAACTTCCTTCTTCTTCATCAAGGTGAGCTGCAGAGACATTGCCATGAACATGAAACAAGTCAGTTACTAATCCTGCAAATAAATAAATGAAATAAATATTTACATTGACATTGTTTCTATAAATCTATATCACTACTAATAAACATTATAATTGAAGAATAATCAGTACCTGATCTTTAGACCACAGAAGATTGAAACGCTGGCTGCTGATGCAGTTTCTAATGAAGTGCATACCATGGTCCTCAATACGAAAATTTAAATCCCCAAACCAGAACGCAACCCTGGATAATCAAAGCATGAGTTGGGGAGAATTTATTTCCAAAAAATTAAAAATGTAAATTATATATATATATAAAAAATAAATACAAATAAGACTGCTTATCTGTACCACTAATTCATTCTAAAATAACTTTTTACAAAATCAGCACAACACACAGAATTTTTGTATGACGTTACTATTCCAAAAACATCACGATGGACTCACTTGTGGTCAAGAATGTGTGGTGTGTTTTTGGCGTCAAACGTCTGAGCATCTAGAATGTACTCAAATTCATCCACTCTCTGGGAGGCAAAGTTCATGTGGGCAGTTAGGTGACAGTTCAGGAAGCAGAGCATGTGACCATAGAAGGAAAATCGAATGGACACGCCCCCTTTGTTACCCTTAGACGCAAGAAAATAAGAGATTAATTAAAGCAAATCAACAAACAAACTGGTGCACTCTTCAGTATGTACTGTAAACCACTATGACAACAACATATTTTGTGTCAGCTCCTGCATAACTGTTGCTATAATTTCATATACTGATACGTTTGTTGATCCCAAGCTGTTTGCTTTGACATGCTCTTACCCAGTATCCATAGAGTCCTGTTCGGGTGTAAGTGGCCTGAATGTCTCTGATAAAGGGGACGTGCTCCAGTTTGGAAAAGAAAAGCAAGAGTAGACCCTGCATCCGTATGGAGGACACCTGAATGGGTAACAATGAAAGAGAAAGGGATAGAATATAAAATTTTACCAAACAAAAATCTGTCCTAAATACAATTTAAACGTGAATTGTGTAATATTTTTATTACATGTTAAAATACTTCCTAATATCCAAATAAATGTGCAGAAACAGCTGTCAGTAAGCTATTACAAGGTTGACTTCCCAATGAGTGTAAAAACGGTATCTCTGTGGTAGTCTGATGCTCTCTTTATTGGTGAAAAATGTAGTGAACAATTTGCGAATTTGTGGGGCGAAAAATTTTATGGGTTTGGACACAATCATCAATTTTGTTTGTCTTTCCTGTTGGTGAACATACTTAACCTTTGAATCACCTAGAACCAGTAATGAGAGCTACTCTATATCTGAACAACTTAAATCTAATTCGGTGTTCAGAGCAAGTATGAGTCCAGTGGGTCAGTGTTATCTTCCCTATGAACATAAAATAAGGACCCAGCACCTTCCACTGTGAATTATGTTATTAGCATATCGATCAAACCATGATATGATGAAGCAGAAACAATCAGCACCTTGATAAATCCCAAAGGAGCCAATGTGTTCATGAAGAGATGACTCCAGGAGTCCTCGAAGGCTAAGTCTGTGACAAACTTCAGAGGTGCTGCTTTGACCTCCTGTAGACTGAACAAGAATAGCAATCGCAGAGGTAAAGACTAACCATCCATTCATTTGAGGTGAGATAACTTGGCTTTGGAAATATCAGTTCTTAATATGATAATGTTTAAACTCACCCAATCACGTAGAGGTCTGGTTTCTTTGGAGAACTGAGCTGAAGCAGAGAGTTCACATCATCAGGAGGCTCTGCTGTGCCCACGTTCCATGTGACAATATAAAGCCTGTTGAAAGGAAGGAAATAAGAAAAATGAAGGATTAGGAAAAATGGAAGGAAAGAAAGAGAGAAAGGAAGGAAAGATGGGAGAAAATAAAAAGGAAGGTAGAGAGAGTGAGTGAAAGGAAGGGGGCAAGGAATATGTAAAAGGAATGCAATAAGGAAGAAAGGAGAAAGGGAGAGGAAAAAGGAAGGAAATGAAGAAACGCAGGAAATAAGCAAGGAAGAAAGAAAGAAAAAAAAGAAAGAAAGAAAGAGAAATAAATAATTTGGTTAGAGTAATTAGTTATATGGTGTTCGATAAAGTTCCTGTTCTTCCTTCTTTTTAAGTAATTCATTTATAATACCTCCATCCAAGTAACTACCAACTCCCACATGTCCTCACACACAGTAATTGTTCAGATGAACAATAAAACCATTTCAACTAATCGGCCCATGAAATTAAGCACACAGCAGCTTCTGAGACCCCTCAATCCATTTACCCATTTGACTTCTAACCTATGAAAAATAGGAGTGCTGGTGGCATAGTGGGCTAAAGGACCGAACTGGTAAGCAGAAGGTTGCCGGATCTATCTCCACAGCCACCAACATTGTGTACTTGAGCAAGGCACTAAACTAACTCCAGGTTGCTCCGGGGGATATTGTCCCTGTAATAAGTGTCTTTGGACAAAAGCATCTGCCAAATGTTTAAATGTAAAAAGGCACAAAATGTAAAAGTTAAAAACGTCTGAAGAATAAAATAAAATAAATTGACGCAGGCCTGTTTTTTTCTCACTTTTTGCCAAAAACCAAGCAAGAAACTAGCAGTTACTGTAGATCCAACAACTACAAACAACAAGAGAAGAAACAGCAATAATGACTAAACCTGAAGTGATCTTTTTTGGGTCGACCAGCCTTCTCTCCGCAGATGAGGAAAGCCCAATCTAACATTTTAGCCACCTGGGTGTGCAGTTTGTCATCAGGGTTCAGATCGTCCACGCAGGTCATAAGCATAGCCAGACGCTGTCGCACATGGAGACGGCTGCTGGTCGACTGTGTGCTAGTGCTGGCCACACTGTCAGCACGCACTCGCGTTTTTGCGTTAAACAAATCTGCTATTTCTTCCATGCTGCTTGTCAATGCCCTCACTCAAAAAACGTGTTGGTCATGTGAAAACAAAGAAAAATGTCTCAAATTGGGATGAGACTTCAGCTATTAGAGTATGTCTTGATAAATATTTAGTCCAGAGTTCCAGGGAATCAAATCTAGCAAAGTACTTCTGATCATTAAGAAAACAGAAAAGTGTGATCTTGCCGAGGGATTGGGGACAAAATTTAAGCAGACTTTTAGATTTAGAGATTACAATGCTAATCTGGTTAAATAAGGGCCTACATGACCCACCCAACTCCTTAGACCAGTGGTCTCAACTGGTTTCGGCTTCAGTTTCTATGTTTCAATGTCTCTTGAATTCTCAGGGAAATAATGTCCTCCGAACTCACTTATTTCAGATCTGTCATTACTTCTGTAGGTTTAGCCTACATGTTGATTGCATGTTTTAGTCTCCAAAGCAAATAACACATACATCACTTATCTAAAATACAAAGGATTACAGATGTGAATTTTTTTTTTTATATTTTAAAGTATTGCGATATTTTACTTTGTGATATTGTATCGATATTTGCAGGCCAAATATCTTATATGCTTTTGGCTTTGCATTGTACATAGATATTAGGAAATAAACTAGCCTTGTTTTGTGAACTGGAACTTTCATTAATTAAAAGGGACACACACACACACACACACACACACACACACAGAAATAAGTATTGAACAAGTCAACATTTTTTTCAGTAAATATATTTCCAAAGGTGCTATTGACATGAAATTCTCACCAGATGTTGGTAACAACCCAAAGTAATCCATACATACAAAGAAACCAACACAAATGAGCTCAGCAAATTAAGTTATGTGTAACAATGTGAAATGCCACAGGGAAAAAGTATTGAACACGCTTACTGATATTTAATACTTTGTACAAAAGCCTTTGTTGGTAATGACAGCTTCAAGACGCCTCCTGTATGGAGAAAATAGTCGCATGAACTGCTCTGGTTTGATTTTGGCCCGTTCTTCCACACAAACGGTCTTCAAATCTTGAAGGTTCTGTGGGCCTCGTCTATGAATCTTGATCTTCAGTTCTTTCCATAGATTTTCAATGGGATTTAAGTCAGGTGACTGGCTGGGCCATTCTAGCAGCTTTATTTTCTTTCTTTGAAACCAATTGAGAGTTTCCTTGGCTGTGTGTTTGGGATCATTGTCTTGCTGAAATGTCCACCCTCGTTTCATCTTCATCATCCTGGTAGAAGAATGTCTCGGTAAATTTGCCCATTCATCCTTCCTTCAATTATGTGAAGTTTGCCAGTACCATTTGCTGAAAAGCAGCCCCACACCATGATGTTCCCACCTCCAAACATCACTGTTGGTATGGTGTTTTTAGGGTGATGTGCAGTGCCATTTCTCCTGCAAACATGATGTGTATTATGGCATCCATACGGTTCAGTTTGCTCTCATCTGACCACACTATATTCTCCCAGTATTTCACTGGCTTTTCCAAATGTTGTGCAGCAAACTTTAACTGAGCTTCAACATGCTATTTTTTTCAGCAATGGAGTCTTGCGTGGTGAGTGTGCATACAGGCCATGGCGGTGGAGTGCATTACTTACTGTTTTCTTTGAGACAACAGTACCTGCTAATTGCAGGTCTTTTTGAAGCTCTCCACAAGTGGTCCTTGGCTCTTGGACAACTCTTCTGATTATTCTTTTCACTCCTCTGTCAGAAATCTTGCGAGGAGCACCTGGTCGAGGCAAATTTATGGTGAAATGATTGTCTTTCCACTTCTGTATTATGGCCCCAACAGTGCTCATTGGAACATTCGGAAGCTTAGAAATGCACGTATAACCAATGCCATCGTTACGTTTTGCAACAATTAGGTTGCGAAGGTCTTGAGACAGCTCTTTGCTTTTACCCATCATGAGATGTGTCTTGTGTGACACCTTGGCAATGAGACCTTTTTGTAGGCCATCAGTTGGGACTGAACCAGCTGATATTAATTTGCACTGTCAAGGGGCTGGATTGCTTTTTAATTACTGATAGTTTTCAGCAGTTGTCTTGGCTTTCCATGCCTTTTTGCACCTCCCTTTCTTCATGTGTTCAATACTTTTTCCCTGTGTCATTTCACATTATTACACATAACTTAATTTTCTGAGCTCATTTGTTCTGGTTTCTTTGTATGTGTGGATTAATTGGGTTGTTACCAACATCTGGTGAGAATTTCATGTCAATAGCACCTTTGGAAATATATTTACTGAAAAAAATGTTGACGTGTTCAATACTTATTTCACCCGCTGTATATATTGTTATGAAAATGCTGCCTGTAAGGTGGAACTGTAAAAATAAAAGATTGGGGCTCCAATTAACCACTGAAACCTCTTTTGGGATTTTCACATGAACAGAAACCTGTACTAATGCCAAAGTGTGTTGAGAAAGCTAATCCCAAATGGTCTAATCCCTGCTTTATTCTTGCACCATTTTGCAAAACAATAAGAGGCTACACGGTTCACCTTTTGTCTGAGAATTCTGAATGTTGAAACACAAAAAGTCGATGACAACAACAACCACGCACAACCAACAACCCCCCCACCCACCCCCACGCCCGCGCAAGATGCAGCCCAGGGCGGCTGCCCATGTCACCCATGTCTAAATCCGCCGCTGTCCTTCCTGTTGCTCCAAGGCAAAAAAAATTATAATAATAATTACGTTTTAGTTTATGACAGCTGCATTGACTGCTCACTGACATTTGGGAACATATGTTAAGGCTGTAGTTATTGTGGCTCAGTGGTTCAAGTTCAAATCAGGTTCAAATCCAAGCAGGGGGAAACCATTGTGGCCCACTGGATTACTCCAAGGGGATCTTACTTATAGTAAAATTATATAAATCACTTTGGATAAGAAAGCATATGCTAAACGAATAATAAGATAAAACACATACCCAAGAGTGTCCATCTTGCTGTCTTTCTGATCCAGACTGACAGAATTCAGGGCACTTAACAAATCCTCCTCCATCCTCTCACCTGTCAGTCATAAAAGCACATGTTATTACAGATCTATATGAATCATAAAGAATGCATAATATTTATTTTAAACATCCTTTAGTGAAAACGTCCAGACTATATTTCAGAGCACAGAACCAGAGCTCAAAGTAAATGCAACATGTGTAATGCAAGTGTTAATTAATTATAATTTTTTAATGATTTTTTTTTTATGCATTTGGCAGACGCTTTTATCCAAAGCGACTTACAGTGCACTTATTACAGGGACAATCCCCCCCGGAGCAACCTTGAGTTAAGTGCCTTGCTCAAGGACACAATGGTGGTGGCTGTGGGGGTCGAACCAGCAACCTTCTGATTAACGGTTATGTGCTTTAGCTCACTACGCCACCGGCATTTCGCTTCGGATATATCACTTTGTACAATTCCTATCACAAGCTGCAACTTATTCTGCACTAAAGAATAAAATCTAGGATGATAACTTAAAAAAACAATATGCAAACTACCTGATAAATCGCGTTTGCCTTTATGGTGTGAAACTATTAGTAGAGATAAAATACCTCATCACATCACAAGCTGTGCACTGTATTTACATGTGAGAGTGTGAGAAACTGCAGGCAAATATCACTCAAACAAACATGGCTGCTAAAGTTTTAAAATAAAAGTCTTTTTTCCCCCCCACCTGTATTATGGCAACTCCGGCGATTGATATATTCAGACGTCAAATGATTGGACGAAAGTTGTCTATACGTCACCAGCTTGACGACGCCTCCGGATTGGATGAACACATTGTAGTTCCGACAGTAGAAAATCTATTTGTGATTTGAATAAATGTACTGGAAAGAAAATAGTTTGTCATATGTGACATATCACTTTGCCCTGAACAATAATGAGCAATATGAATGCAATTGTTATTTTTTATTTTTTTTGCCTGGCTCCCACAGCTATGGTTTCACAACATAAGAATATAAAATATCAAAGTAACCATCACTTCCCACGAAAAAATGTGCATTTTTCTGTAATTCAGACTTTTCAGAGAACGCTGTGGAAAAGAAATGCATTATTGAGTAAAGAAATTCAGTTTTAGATAGAAAGAAGACCATATGGAAAAGTTTTGTTTTTTTGTAATGAAAAAAAATAAATAAATCAGGTCAAGTGCTTATAGTTCCAGAATCACACGTTTAACTGATTTTTTATTTTTATTTTATTTATTTTTTTTTGGTAAAAGTGTGATTAAACAGATAGGGAATAAGATTAATTTTGAAGCCAGACAGCAGTAATGTAGATAGGTAATTTTTTTGTCAAAGTCCTGGCTGCAATATTGGTACAGTGAATTGATGGTTAGCACATAGCCACCCTTTGAACTGGAAATATTTCAAGGTAATATTATTCAAATTAAAGCAGAACTTGAATTGATTGAATAATAAATGGAGGCAGATGCATTATTATAATTTTAAGACAACAAGGTTGGAAAACATTGTTTTTAATTCAGTTGACAGTGTATTTCTCACTATTCTGTAAGATAAGATATTTCTTACCATATTCCTAGAAACAGATACATATTTTAGTCCTTTTTCTACCATAAATCTTTGTTCACTTTCACTTTAGTAAAAAAAAAAAGAAAAAAAAAGACTGAAATATTGATCTGTTTCTCACCCACACTTATCATATCACTTCTGAAGATGTGGATTAAACCACCGAGTCTTATGGATTATTTTATGCTGCCTTTATTTGCTTTTTGGACTTTTTGAGTTTTAGTCACCATTCACTTGCACTGTATGGACCAACAGAGCTGAGATATTCTTCTAATAAATCTTAATTTGTGTGCTGCAGAGGAAGTCATACACACCTGGGATGGCATGAGGTTGAGTAAAAAGGTTGAGAAAAATTCTCAAATTTGACCCCAGTCACATTGGCCTATTGAAGCTCTCAAAACGTTCGTGTCCTGTATTTGTGTGGCGAAAAGTTGATAACCGTAGCCTCTTATCACTAAATACTGGAAGCAGCTTTTCATTTCACAACATCCACTTCCTCAAACATCCAAGATGTGTGACATGGCCCACATTACTAGGAAAATATATATTAGGAAAACATTTAGCTGTGATCATTTTTTTTCATTTATTTACACAGTTGCTGTGGCGGGCTCCTGCCTCTCTCTCTCTCTCTCTCTCTCTCGCTTTTCCATGCCCGGTTCTACAGGGGTGCTTGAGGGTGCTAAGCACCCTCAAATGAACCATAGAGTACCCTCAATTGCAGACCAGGGCAAACTGCTGCCCGCGGGTCGATTTATCATGAATGTTTTTTATTAGCGCTTTAATTTATCTGGCTTTTGGGACCTATTGCGCATCCATAAGCTTTTAATGTGCTCAGGGTTGCCAGATAATAGATGCAACACCCCAATCAGAGATTTATACTTGCACGAATAGGGGAGAAAATGGGAGAAAAATAAAAAATAAACAAATCTTTGCAGTGATATAATTGCTCTCTCAGGTGTCCTAAAAGCAGTTTGTAGCCACATTTAGCTGGCTGTGTGCTTAGAGGAAGAGGTGAATTGGCCAGGGTACTTAAAAATGAATCACAAAAAATTATGGACAGGAGAGGAGACTATAAAGATCCTTGTCAGACCAAGCAGAATGTTATTCAGTCAGCATGGAGCTCACAGCTATAAATGGTGCTTGCCACACACCTTTTCAAAATCTCTTTTAACCAAGGAGAAAGAAAACCCATACAGAAAAATCACATGTATTTTACATGTGTCAAACGGCAAATTCATGTGGTGTTTCTGTAAGGGAAGGTGTTATTAGCTGAGGTAGGGAGATGTGATAGTTTTCGTCTATTAATTCTCCTGTTCTTTAAATGTTTCTTGATATATCTCAGAAGGTACTGTGGAATGCCAGCTGGTCTCCGGGGAGAAGGAAAGCTGTCAGATTTCATGCATGAGCAGATAGGAGAGATGCTAGAGTATTTTTTTAGGTTGGAAGTGACAGGAAATCTGGATGGCAACATTTTGGAGCTCATGGAAATGCCACGCTGTGGGGTTCCAGATGTGGCTGAATATAATCTCTTAAGACCTCAAATGGAAAACAATAAATGTGACTTGCAGGTTTGTATTTGTTGTTGAAACCTTGGGATTAAAAGAATATGTGAAAAGAGGCATGTCAAGATTTTGGTAATGGTAATTTTTTGACATTAAAAATCAAATAAAAATGTAATATTTAAATAAAAATACCTCAAATAAAATATTGATAGTCACCTAAAGCAGCGAAAGGGAGTTGGCATCAAGTTTTACCTTTATTTAAATACATTAAAAATTAAGGAAATTTATTTTTATTTTTTACAATGAAAAAAAATGTAATAGCCATATTTAAAATAAAGTACATTTAATAAAATATTAAGACACATAAAGCAGTGAAAGGTAGTTTTCATTCAGTTTTCTTTTATACTTATATATTTCAATTTCTTGAAGTGTTGGAAGTACATTATGCAATTTTATAGGGCCTCTAAACTGTAGAATCTTCTAAATCTTCTATACTCTCTTTAAATCAGTGTTGTATCCATTTGAAGTTTTAAAAAAAAATAAAGTACAAACAACCTTTTAGCCTACTCATGCTGTTCAATTTGTTAATTTGGATTGATTGAGTATGAGCGAACAGGATGGTATGCCCATTAAAACACAATCAAAATTAAAATCCAGCTCTTAATTCCATGATCATTTATTTTCTTGTCAGCAGCATTGGAATCAAGCCATAGAGTTGTATGGTATACAATAATCAATAAGAAACAATTAAACACCAGTACAACAATATCATCAATTGAATACAAAATGCATCAATAATTATGAACAGTAAACATCATGAAAAATACATCCGACTTCCCATGAATTGTAAAGTATAAAGAAATCCATACAGTATAAAGTATAATAAAGATCATTGATACCACAGCTTACCAAAAAGATGAATTCAAAAATACAAAAAATTGTTATTAAAAATATAAATACTATAAACAGTACCCGCTGATAGACTGCATGAATGAAAACTGCACCATAGCATTTCAGAACAGCATGTGAACTAGTTTAGGAAACAATAGCATCAATAAACTATGGATAGACAAAAACATAGAAAATTAAAGTAATGAATTTAAAGTCAAGCATGCAACAACTCTATAGGAAATCTCTCACGAAGGAAGGGATGAGAGGAGAATCTCCTTCAGCTCACCTGCTGCTCACATGCACACACCAAACATGGAGTTAATGAATGATTTGCTACAGCTGATATAGGACCCGGTTCCTCACAAGACACATTACATCATCTCATCAGGTGAGAATTCTCAACACATGCCTTTTACCAACATAACTCAACAAATCACTTCCAGACAAAAAGCAGTGCCTTAATAAATCTTTAAACATACATTTATATTTCATACGTACTTTCAATGCATTTTTAAAGAAATGTTGTTATATGTTATATTTATGTGTAACAATTGTTATTTCATTTTTGTATCAGGATACAGAACTGCACTCCTGACCTGAAGAAAGATGATGTGTAGGGCTGTTCGACATGCGTTTAATGTCTGGAGTGATGTGAATCCACAGCGGTTTAAGAAGCTTTTTGAGGAAAATCCGGATATCATAATCAGCTTGGAGCAAAAGGTACGACCATTGTCTTTGCTGATTAAACAGTGTGATTGTGAGAATAAAAGAAAGAATAGGCCTACTTAAATGAAATCTTTCAACATCATTTTTTTCTTTATGTGATTGACATAATCATAAACAAGGAGACTCCAGCCCATTTAATGGACCCGATGTGCTAGCTGCCCACGTTTATCCACCTGGACACGGCATGGGTGGAGACACAAAGACAATCATGGTAAATCCAACAGATACATAAGTGACAACCCCTGATGGAATTGTGTGCATTAGATTAGAACAACATAAATAATTTTTTTTAAACAAATAATTTAAATTGCATATATATATATATATATATATCTTCTTGGTTGCCACCAGTGAATTTGGTCATGCTCTCTTGTATGGCCCTTTCCTCTGACCCTGGGTTGCTGATACACCGAGTATTCTTTCACCCAGGGTTACCGTCTATCTGAAGATGACATTAAAGGATTCCAATCTCTTTATGGTATGTTATATTTAATACTGCCCGATTTGCTAAATATCTCGGATCATATTCTACTGATTCTATTTTGCTTTTGGTTCAATGATGGGTCCAAACCCCAACCACAGAAAAGACAAGCCCAAACCTGAGGCTTCAAACAAATGTGACCCTGAACTGAGCTTTGATGCTGTCACTGAACTCCATGGCGAGACAATCATTTTCAAAGACAGGTGCTGGATAAAGTCTTGTGTTTGGTTAAAACTTACAGAAATAATTTCAGCTCTAGCTGGCAAATGACTGCTGCATCACTACGTTCTTACTTATTTAATTATATCCTACTATGGGTTCTTTTGGTGGTTGGCAAGTTTTACTGGCGGCTACATCCACAAATTCCTGAACCCGAACAAACCCTCATTAAATCTACCTGGCCAGAAATTCCAAACAAAGTAGATGCTGCCTACTGTGTGAAAAATATCATCATATTCAGCGGTGAGTTTTTAGTTTAAGGTAATTTCTTCCGGATATTACTTAATTCTCGTTTTCCATTTTTAATATGCAGATTTGACAAGTCATATGTAGGTTGATTTCCCCAGAAAGTGTAAACATTGTGGCTCAGTGGCACTATCAAAACATTGCTCTCTTCGTTTGAGTTTCCCAATCAGCTCGACACAGCAACATTGGCTTGACCAATGGCATGAGTTTGAAGAGGGACTATCTATTTGGCCCATCAATGAAAGACAGAGAAGACTGTTCAGGAAATCATTCTCAGTAAAATGGTCAAACTTTTCACAACTTCTAAACATTCTTTCATCATGCGAGTCATCACAAGCAAAATTATCCATTCAATTATCAAAATCTGTCAGACATGCATGAATATTCCATAAATACTCTATACATGACATGGAATGTTTGCGATGTCTGCTAAATCTCTGGCCAGACCAGCAAGAGCGACAGGATGTCCACCAAGAATGTGGTAACTTGTAGTGTTACGTTCAATTTTTTTTTTCATTCTTGCTTTTTTTTTGCATTGATGTCATTTTCAGGCAATTTTCTGTTCACATTATATGAAATGAAAGAAATGTGTAAAAATGGACATGCAAATGTTAATTTTCTGTTTGCATGTAAAATGTCGCTACAAAAATCAATTTACTGTATATATACAAACGTGCGTATCCTTTTTCTGCATCCTATATTACACATTGTACAGTATTGACTTTCCCAGTAAACTTTTACCTACTGTTGAAATCGGTATCTAAAAAGCTCTGTGATATACTAAAGCATTCAGCCTGACTGACATTCTTGTATAGTACAGTAATAAGTCAGTGTCAACAAAAAAGTAGAAAAAAAAATTTCATTTGTATATAGCAACATTTCCAGGGTTGACTGCCATGGTGAAAAAACACTGAAACATTTTCACCAGTACGGCTCACTTGATGACACTTTTTTTTTTTTTTCATTTAGGTAGCATTGGCCAATTTGCTGACACAATGAATAGGTTTTGAAGCATGAATTAATTTTTTTGGGTGAGTTACATTTTGCAGACATGCAATAGTGATGTGATGCACTTACAGTTTAGAGAATGTTCAGACTGTTTCAAAAAATGAGCTGAAGCAATTGAGAAAAACTGTAATCCCATCACTCATAGCCCTTGGCTGCCCACTGTGTTTATAGGGGATTTAAGTTAAAACTCATATAAGTTAAAACTCATATCCTACCACTACTGTATGTGTCTGGCTTCTGCTGTTTGATTTAACAAGGGGCAGGATTTTTGATGCAATTCAGTCCTTTGATGGTCGCTTTGATAACTGATCAAGCTGAAGTTGCTATCTAATGTGCAATTGTATATTCATTGATCAGTGAATGCGCTATGCTGATTTCAAGCCAATGCAACAAAGGGTAAAAAATATATGCACAATATCACCTTTTTTATCATGTGATCTGAACAATAAAGTTTATATCCAAATTAACCCCAGAAAGATGTTCAATCCTAGGTTTATGAAATAAATCACTCTAAAGGCAGTTACGGTATCGACCCGGTAGTTTACCAGCAATCTCCACGTTATTTTTCATAGGAGGATCTGAAGAATCCACTTCCTTATGCGTTTTCACATTGTGAATTTAGTATTTTGTAAAACATGGTTTAGCCAATACTTTAGGTCACACACTTTCTTGTAAAAAAGTGTCCACTGTGTAGACTAAATTCCGCATTTATTCACAGAAGAGGATGTGGTAACTGACACACTTTGTGGCGAAACCAGAAGATTAAGTTGTGTGTTCACTTCTAGTCCAAGGGAAATCTGTTATTATAATTGTTTGCCGGCTATTACACACAGAGACATGCACAGTTATGGACATATGTATTTATTTGTTTTCAGTTTTTACACGGGGAAAACGTTCGGACTTTTATTTTGAAACCTTTAACTTCCTGATTTCGTTGTGCGTCAGGTCTGTTGTGTTCACAAAGACGGCTTGCTGTATTCAGACAACATTGTATCAAATATGTCAATGGTAAAAACAGTTAACTAACCAGAACATTTACCACACGTGTTCTTCACAAGTCAGGTACATATTTTGCTCACAATTTATATAATTTGGGAAAGTCATTCACTGGCGCTTAAACATCACGCTTTCTTTAAACAATGACTATAGTTGTACATAGTACTTTATAATAGTGTTTGGAAACAATGGCTGTTAAATGCTGTTTTATTAGTAACCTGTCATCATTTACTTTAAAGGTGGTCTGATTTGTCCATGATAGAGAAATCGGTGTCCATTTTATCTGTCTAAATACATATTTTATGTCTAATATAAAATGTTCTGTATATACATATATTTAATACAATAGTTAAACATTTAACAACACTTATAGATTGTTAAAGTGATTTTTTTTGTTTTGTTTTAACTCATTGTGTGGTTTTTGTGATTATTTATAGATGCTCAATGGCAAGAAGTCTACTTCTCCACCTGATGGTGGAAATGTAGAGGAACACTATGACAACTTACCTCTGATTTACTCTCATGGTGTCACAGAGACATCAGTGGTAAATACATCATCCAATCAGACACTCCATGAAATTGGTTCTGATGATAAAATCAGCCACGCTACACTTTTACCTGGTGGAAGTCCTTTTAAGACAGAATGGGATAAGATAGACAAAGAAATGAATGGCGGACAACTGGATCCTTCAAAACCTAATGCGATTGAAGAAGTTACTAACATATGTTCCAGAGAAGGTACAAGCAAAATAGAGAGAGAACGTGCCATTAAAGAGTTGGGTATCACTAGTACTTCATTTATTGGGCCTGCATGCCGTCCTGAGCCATCCATTGAACAGGAACTTTGTGACTTTTACAAAGAGCTTGAGGAAGCAGACAACAGTGACAAGGTTGATGGAGATACAAGCAATGAGCAGGGTCGCCATCTATCCTACAATCCAAAAAGCAACCCACCAAACAGGAAAGCCATTCCAGCATATGTAATTGATCACAGCAGAACCTACAGACCTTACTCGGATCCACACGAATGCAGTGGACATCTGTGGAGATACGAAGATCCAAAGAGATGGAGACCTCGCCCACAATTTGGAATGGATGGTTTTGGCCGAGGGGGGCACTTTCAGAATTGGTGTCCACCTCCCCCATGGATTCCTCAGGGCCCTCCAGACTCAAGGTCCCAGTATTTCACTACCCCAGGTCCCATTTATCCTCCAGACTTTAGACCTCAGCACTCTGGAGGTCCCATGCATCCTCCAGAGATTAGACCTCCGCACAACTTTTACAGTCATACTAACAACAGCACCAGGGCCCCGTGGGAAGAGCCACAGTTGCCATCAAATGAATGGCATGGTTATGGAAGGGCTTTCGCATCACATGGTTATCCTGGATTCTTTGGGGAATATGAAACACCATCAAACTGGCAGCGGCACAACCCTGTATTACAGTGTAATTATGAAGAAGGACAAGATGAGCATTATGATAACAATTGTTTAGTTCTTATATTGTTGAGGGGGCTCCCAGGGTCTGGAAAATCCACTCTGGCTAGGTGAGTTGTAAAAACCATAATGAATACTAAACATGCAAAGGAAAATACCTTGTTGGTACAGAGCCCCATAGAGTACAGGGAGGGAATTTGTTTTCTGAAATATTTTTGCGTTCATCCGCAATTATTTTGGGTTCTCTCGCTTTATCCATCCCTTTCGAAAATTAAACGTGGTTTTACTACAGTAACCAAAGTTGAACTATGGTATTTGTAGTTAAATCATAGTAACAAAATTTTGTTACCATGGTTTTACCCCAGTAACCGTATTTTCACCATGTTATTTTTAGTGAAACAATATCTCTGAAAAAAACGTTTTGAATTTACATGATTTAATCATGTACATCAGTTCCACGTGAATCTGTTAAGATACATCAGCAAAGATTTTCTTCAAAGTTAATTTTGTTAGGTTTTTGTTAATTTTGTTAATTAGGTTTAGTTAATTGTTTGTCAGAAAACATAATTTGTTTACATAAATTCAAAATAATGGAATCAAGATATTTTTAAATTACCCAGTTAAGTAGCCTCAAATTAATTTTATGTATCACTAACCTGATTCATTTCTTTAGTTTTACATAAAAGTTTTGTCACATTACTGATTTATTTATTACATAATATATTATAAAGTTCTGCTAGTTAGTTAACTTTAAGCTAGCAATAGCATACATTGGCGTGTTAAATGCTAAGTATTAATTGCTCAAAATACAGCATTCATTCAAAATACAGCATGTTCTTTGTATACCCATCCTCAATCTAAGCAAAATCGCCACTCTCCACCCTGCATAACAGAATCAGTTCTGAACAGAAGGCTTCTTAATTAAACTTGCTCAAAAATACATAAAATAACACTTAATTTTCACAATTTTTACTCTCAGCAAAGCATGCTGGGTACTATATATCCCCTGCGTAGTTTCAGTTATATCAACAAAAAATATTCATGTAGGTCCAACACAAATTAATTAAGTAAACTTCCATCTAAAACATTTTAAATAGATTAAATGCAGTGAAATCAAGTTGACAAAACTCTGCAGAATTATGTTGAAATGGCTCATTTTAATTAAGTAAATTTAGCAAGCAGCAAAATTATATTTTGTGCTCTTGGTCAAGTCACTTTTATTTGTTTAGTGATTTTCACAGCACACATCGTTTCAAAGCAGCTTTACAGAAAATCATACATTAACAGAAAAATAAACTGTAATATCTATAGAGTCATCATTGTGTAGTTTGATCAAATACAATTTTGAATTGTGTTTAGAATTAAGTAATTAATAATTGTATTTAGAAATGTGTGTGATTTTTAAAACCATGGTTTTAAAAAAAATGCTAATATGAAAAATGACCATGATTTCACTGTATTAAAATGGCAGTAACCATGACTTTAGTAACCATTTAAAAAAAATAAAACATTATACATTTACAACAAATTAAAACTAACCATGTTTTTGAAATAATGATTATTATTCTTGCATAGTTTTGAGTTTTCCTTTATTACTATGGTTGTACCTACGAATACCGTGGTTAAAATATGGTTACTGCAGTAAAACCATGGTCAATTTTGTGGTTATAGTTTTATTACAAATACCATAGTTGAACTACAGTTACTGTTGTAAAACCATGGACATTTTTTATGTTACAATAATTTTACTACAAATACAAAAGTTCTACTTTGGTTACTGTTGTAAAACCATGGTTCATTTTGGTAAGGGATGAATAAAGCTATTGCCAGGGAGCACAAAATAATTGCAAGGGAATGCAAAAGTTTTACAAGGGAACGCAAACTATTTCAAGGAAAAGCAAATCTTTTTCTAAAGGAACAAAAAAATTATATTGGTGTGTGTGTTTTGAATTACCTCAGCGATTGGTTATTACTAGCTAATCACAGGCACTACTGAGCAAACACAGAGACTTGCTACTTTGCCAAATGGAAAATCTGGTGTAATGTCAACTGGCGAAGCACACTTTTCCCCAGTCAGTAAATCTCCTTTTTTAGGAGTTCATGCTTGTGCAACTCATGAATGAGCACGTTCAAACTGAAAAAACATTACCACTGAAGTAATTTCATTTTCATGTGCATCACAGTAATTTGCCACTGTCTGGCTGCTCTAGCACCATGAAGAGTGCCAGCCTTCTACCAACAGGGTGTTATACTGGATCAAGTTTTCAGAAAGTAAGTGCTGACCACAGGTTGGGGTGCAGTGTGTAATGGATGCCTTGAGCTAATGGCTGTCTTTTTAGCTTTGAGAGCCTTTCATTCTTATTGTGCATCACCACATTTTGATTCATTCGGGCAACACAATAGTAGTGGGGCATATATGTTGCCATGACACGCTGGCTCGCGTATGGCCGGCGAAATGCAAGTATGCGCTTTGCGGAAATTGTAGAGATGTTATACAGCTCACCATGGGAAATACTGCTGGGATCTACTATCTCAGGCACAAGGCATAATCTGACATCCCCAGCCCAAGCTGTGGAACCTGCATGTGTGGCCCCTGAATGGAGTGCGCTAAACATGGCAGAACTGACGCATTCAGTCATGAACGCCATTTTACAGGCCAGAACACCATCCATGAGATGTCTATGCGCTAAAGTGGAATGTGTTCATTCATTGGTGTCTTTCACATGGCAAAGACCCAATAAACTGCCCCATACATGAAATTCTCATATTTCTTCAAGAGCAATTAGATGCAGGACTCGCTCAACGCTCAAAGTTTATGTGGCGACTATATCTGCGTATCATGCACCTGAAGCAGGCGCCATTGTAGACAGGTTTTTAGGACTTTGGTAACTCATAGGGCCTTTCGAGCCTTTGGGTTTTGGACCCCTTTCGAGCCTTTGTTAATTTGCATATGCTCTCCATTAAGATGGCACTACTGCTGGCTCTGTTCTCAGTAAAATGGGTTGGTGACTTACATGCACTATCAATTGTCAATTCATGTCTGGAGTTTTGCCCCGGTCTTTCAAAAAACAACGGTCAAACCCAGAAACGGCTACATGCCTAAGGTTCTACCCATGCCCTTCAGAGTGCAGATGGTTCACTTTCAAGCTTTCTTCCCTTCTCCATTTAATTCAGATGAGGAACAGTCCTTGAATTTGTTATGCTGTTAATGTTATTGTAGAGAGGTTTCAACTAGGTTGTGCGGAAGGACACTCCCATGTGCGTTAGCACGCAACGTCTCATTCCCTTCGTCTCAGGGAACAGAGGTTACGTACATAACTGAGACGTTTCTGCACCTGTCAGTATGTATTATGTCTTCAGAATTTAATGAGCAGTCTAGACTGATAAATGTCTTAGCTGCTGGCGGTATTGATTTTTCAAACAGAGTTTTATTAGCAGTGTGTCAACAGCAGAAGTTTGTTTTCTGTGTTTTTTATACTTTAGTTATGCAGAGAGTTTTTGCACTAATCATTTTTTAATAATATACTGTATGATCTTTTAGAGAACTCTTGTCCACTGGTCCTAATGGAATGATACTGAGTACAGATGACTACTTTTTCCAAGAGAACAGATATGTATTTGATCCTACTCTGCTTGGGGATGCTCATGACTGGAATCAGAAGAGAGGTAAGTAGAGAGGTGCATTTACACCTCTTTATACGTGGAACACTGAGAATTTAAGTCTTTCACGTTTTCATCCATAAACGAAATGTTTTTTTTATTTATTATTATTTAATAATATTCAGGTATTCTGTTTGAAACAATGATTTATGAAATTGTTTGGAAAATGTCAGGAAAGGACAAATGTATTTGTGGGGGGGGGGAAAAAAAGCGAATTCATGCCACTTTGTTATTTGTTAGCTGAACAAGCGATGTTGGAGGGCCTCTCACCTGTTATCATCGACAACACAAATGTTAAAGCTTGGGAAATGAAGCCTTATGTTGAAATGGTGAGTTGGTTCTTTAAGCAATGCTTGAGTCTGGAAAGTATTTTTGAAAAACGGTCCATATGTGTTAAACATGTCTCTAGGAAACGGTCTGAAACTTTTTCAGGGAGAAGTGATGTAGTGAGTGCTTCCATGTGTTCCATATCTAGAGATTTTGTATTACAAGTTTGTCTCCTGCTTTTAGTGTCATGTAAATCACTTTAAATTAAAACAAATGATGTTTTTACACAGGCTTCAGAGCACAGATACAGAGTGGACTTCCTCGAGCCAGATACACACTGGAAATATGATCCTGCACAATTAGAAAAGTAAGTCTGTTAATAATTTTGGTTCTCATTTTATGCAAGGAACATTCTGACTTGTATTATTCACTGAATTAATTGAATCAACAGGAGGAACAAGCATGGGGTTCCCCAAGAAACAATAGCAAAGATGCTGGATCGTTTTGAGCGGCCTATGAATGTTGACATTGTGATGAATTCTGTGGAGCCTCCTCATAAAAGCAAAGGCAATTAACTGTGCTCTGAACACAAGAGGAACTCTTATTGTTTCTTTTGCCATATTTTAGAATTTATTGAGTTTTGTTTTTTGTTTTTTTTAACAAGCTTTCAGAAATTAATACTTTTTTTTTTTTAAGAGCATGTTAAAAAGTCGAAATTGTAAATATTTGTCAAAAATGTGATAATTTAACAACATCACTCTCTTTGGGGGTGTGACCAAATGTAAAAGTGTGAGAATTTGCCATTGAAAATCCCATAATGACTGACCTCTAATCTAAATTTTAGGGGAGGGATGGGGGGGTCGGCATGTTTCATATATGGCAGTTTAGTGTGCTTTGCATTTATTATGCAATATGTCAATATTTCGTGTCCAGAGTGATAGATTTTTAGCTTTTCTAGATATCACCACATTTAGAAGAGGGTCAATTGGTAAGATAAGACACATTCTGTGTGGAATAAATGAAGCATAAAAATTGTAATGGCCAAAATGTACACTAGGAGTATTATGTGTATTTCTGAGCATCACCTACATTTTCAATAGACCAGCTCAATGTACTAGACACTGATCTAATCTCAGGGTTTACATTGTACTAATGTAATTTATCTGCTGGTGCTCTATATTGTCGATAGCTCATTTACTGAATTCCAGGACCACATTTTTATTGACTGTTGATTATTTTTGTAAATAAGTGCTGAATTCTTTTTAATTCAATGCAAATAAAACCTTTTTGAAAAAATGCACATTGCATGCAACCATTTGATGCTGTCCAATTGTGTATAAGTGAGTAGGTGGATTGATCCTAAAGTATTGAAATTTCCAATACTGATGTTTGTTTTTTTGTTTTTTTTAATGATTTATTTTATTTATTTACTATAAAAATGAATGCGTATCATAATCTTTGAACTTAAAATAAGAATTATATTAGCAAAATAGTCATAGAATGGGAACTATTTTTCCTTGTGCTAATTTTAACTTGCAGAAATGCTGAAAGACAAGACAGTGCTCGTTCACAACAAGGAGCAGTTCTTGCCTGAGCTAATGAAAGAAAAAATGAAGGTTCACTTTAAATGAATAGTTCTCCCAAAAATGAGAATTCTCTCATCAGTTACTCACTTTCATACCATCCCAAATGTGTATGACTTTCTATCTTTTGCAGAACACAAATGAAGATTTTTAGAAGTACATGTATATTTCAGCTCTCTAGGTCCATACAATGCAAGTGATTGGTGAGAAGAACTTTGAAGCAACAGAAAGCACATAAAGGTAACATTAAATTAATGCATATGACTCCAGTGGCGTAAACCATGTCTTCAGAAGTGACGTGATAGGTGTGGGTGAAACATATTTTATTTTTAAAACAGAGAACAGATATTACATATTTGAGTCATTTTACTATAAATCTCTGCTTTCAATTTCCTGAGAGTTCTACTTTTGTTTTTATTGAATCATATTCTTTGTGCATGTTGCCAACTACTTGGCCGGGAGGAGAATTTACAGTAAAACAAAGGATGTAAAGGGGCACTCCATAATTAATACTTACTATTACTATACATAATTCTAAAGAAATAAATAGTAATTTTGAAACATAAGTATATAATCATGACCACTATTGTGAGATGAAAAGTCTTATCAGTAACTTTATAAAAGTTAATTCAACATGGAGCAGGGGCTGCCATGTTGGAATCACATGATCAGATAAATACTACTCGCTTCATCTCAGTAACTGTCCTGTTATTGGACACTTTCACTCATGGATTAAATTAATCCTGGTTTACTGTGCATAGTGAATTTCTACAATGGTTTTGGTAACTGAAAACTACTGTGTTTGAATGATGCAGCATCCAGGCCACAAGGTGTCAGTGTAAGCCATTCTTTGACACGCTTAAAAAAAATTACTGTGTGCACGTTTAAATATTGATCTGTTTCTAACCCACACCTATCATAATGCTTCTGAAGATATGGATTAAACCACTGATGTTTTATGGATTACTATTTTGCTGCCTTTATGTGCTTTGTGGAGCTTCAAAGTTCTGGCCACCATTCACTTGCATTGTAAGGACCTACAGAGCTGAGATATTTTTCTTAAAATCTTTGTGTTCAGCAGAAGAAAGTCATACACATGTTGCATGGCATGAGGGTGAGTAAATGATGAAAAATGAAATTTTTGTGTGAACTATCCATCTAATGACTAACATAAATGTGACATTTAAAATTATGGCTTTTAAATATAATATATAAAATTACACATTTTATCCAAATAATTAAATTTTAAAAAATTCCTTTTAAAAAATGTATCGGAAATATCGGTTTAGTGGTGGTGTATCGGATGGAATAGAAGTGCCATCCCTCACGAAGGCAAGGCAGAGACCACTGTCACACTCAAGGCGGCCTAGATGTCGCTATTGCACCATGCACATAAACCTGCTTGTGCGACAGAGTGCTCATAAACGCTCTTTATGCACCACCCTTTCACATTTCTGTTTTTGCAATTCCTTTCTTTTGTCTTAACCCAAACCACATTTGCCAATATAGCCGCAAAATACAGGCATGTCCTTTAAATAATTAAACCACCACAGCGGAGGAGGGAAGTGAAGGGTCCGACTTAAGCGGAGCTGCACTGACTGGTGCAGATAGGGACAAATTGGCGCCATTTTGAAGCCGACAGGAGGATCACAGTAGTGGGAGAAGCGAGTGGAGCGTGCACTTTTTCCAATAAGGTAAATGTCTATTTGGAATTCAACCAGGATCGCAGCGCGTGCGGTTTTCGATCAGCGCAAGAGGCGTTTTTCCATTTTTAGTTATTATTTGTTCTCCGTTTTGGTCTGTGATTTAGCCTATTTTGGGGGGTTGTCTATTCTTCTCTTGGTCCATGTGAGGACAGCTGGCTCCCTGTCTGCCCCCCCAAAATCTTCAAATTCTCCACTTAAAAAACATATTGCAGTGGCAGTTGTTGTTGTTGTTTTGCGAGTAACGCGTGAGCTCGTGGCCGTTTTCATTGCAAAAGAGGATCGTGCACTTTACTGATGCATCGTGTGTATGTGCATGCATATGCGTGTGTGTTTGTGTTTAGCTCTGTAGTAGCTCTGTTAGCTTAGCTACCTGTAAACCGCCAAGTCGCTTGAGCCGTGCTTTTAAAAGCCACGTTTGATTCACAGATCATGCTATACCAGATTAGATTGCTGCAGTTTGCATTTATGTTAGTCGTGGTTTAATTTAGTTCATTGCATTTTGAGGTCGGAGGTGCTGTTGTCCATTCAATCTAAGTAAGTGAAGCGCTATTGGTGTAAAATGAATCACATTAGCATGTAAGCAGCTCTCTGATGTGTTATAACACATGTACTTGGATTTCGATTGGATAAAGCAATGCAAATGGCATAATGTGTGATCATTATTTTATCTTGGTTGCGGATGCAGAAAAAGCATTGAGGGAGCACAAAGACATCTCAAGTCAGCCTGCTGTCACTCTGTCAGCATCTTTTGCAATGGATTTGTTTTATTCTACAGTGATTTCTGGAAATGGCTGGATAATGTGATGCTTGACCTGATTGTGTACTTATTGCATGCCGAGAGGTGTTGTGAACGGCTGTATGTGTTTTGAGCGATTGCAGGGGGTGACACTTGCGCTGTATTTGTTCTACTCAGAAGTGACATCTATTCTGGGCTCGACAAAAGGTACTATTTTCTTTTCAATCGGTTTGGTCGGTAGTAGCAGTATTTTCACTGAACTCGTACTAACTGATGCTTCCAAAGCAATTTCTGAAATGACACACTTTTATCTTGGTGATGTGTTGCAAATTCTGATGAATAAAATAAATGGACACAACAAACTTTTAACGGCTCAGCGGTTATGATTTTTACGGATTTTTTAATGGCGGTTTTTTCACGGGCCCCACTACAAAAAATAAAAATAAATAATTATATATATATATATATATATATATATGTATGCACACATACATATACTGGCGATAGTTTGGAATAATGTGCAGATTTAGCTCTTATGGAAATAAATGGGTAGTTTTATACGCATTATATTTACATTTAATATCGTGAGAAATTACTATTACAATTTCAAAACATTTCAGAACTTCTTAAACTACTTTAAAGAGTTCTCGTCAAAAAAATCCTCCACGTGCAGCAATAACAGCATTGCAGATCTAATCTAGCTGTCAGTTTGTCCAGATAATCAGGTGACATTTCACCCCACACTTCCTGTAGCACTTGCCATAGATGTGTCTGTCTTGTCGGGATCTTCTCACGCACATTACAGTCTAGCTGATCCCACAAATGCTCAATGGGGTTAAGATCCATTACACTCTTTTCCAATTATCTGTTGTCCAATGTCTGTGTTTCTTTACCCACTCTGTTTTCTTTTTGTTTTTCTGTTTCAAAAGTGACTTTTTCCTTTGCAATTCTTCCCATAAGGCCTGAACTCGTGTCTTCTCTTTACTGTTGTACATGAAACTGGTGTTGAGTGGGTAGAATGCAATGAAGCTGTCAGCTGAGGACATGTGAGGCGTCTATTTCTCAAAGTAGAGACTCTGATGTACTTCTCATCTTGTTTAGTTGTACATCTGGCCTTCCATGTCTCTTTCTGTCTATGTTAGAGACAGTTGTCCTTTTGTCTTTGAAGACTGTAGTGTACACCTTTGTATGAAATCTTCAGTTTTTGTCAGTTTCAAGCATTGCATATTATTCATTCCTCATAACAATGATTGACTGATGATTTTCTAGAGAAAGTTGTTTCTTTTTTGCTATTGTTTTACGTAATATTAATCTTAAAACATGCCAGTCTATTGCATACTTTTAACTAAAAAACAAAGACAATGTTAAAGGGTTAGTTCACCCAAAAATTAAAATGATCCCATCATTTACTCGCCCTCAAGCCATCCTAGTTGTATATGGCTTTCTTCTTTCAGTCAAACACTGAGTTATATAAATATAAAAATATCCTGGCTCTTCCAAGGTATCTGCACTGCCTTTGTTCACACAGACACGTTCTTGGATTGATCTCGGCAATGTTACTAGAGTCTGATCCCAGGAAAATTGTTTTGCCGCTTCGGCTCGTTACACAGAAGGATCCTCAGCAATCATCCCTGGAATATCCTGGGTTCAGTGCCAAGTAAAGATTTAGTGAAAAACGCAGCCTGGTTTCATCATTTCACCCAAAACACTCTCATGCTGCCACTTGGCCATCCTTATTGTTTAGCCTCGCTATTTTCAATTCAGTGTGCAACTGTCCATTAATCATTTTCAAAAACGCTTATACTGTAAGTGTAATTGTGCTGATGTATCATCATAGATTACCCTTTGGGAACATGTATAACCCTTTTTGAAATGCAGTAATTTGAATTAGCATTTTGGATTTGTTTGCTTAAATTTGCAAACCTTTTCATAATCGACTAGCGGTTGGTTTGAATGACTAGTTCAGCTTAATATTAGGGATGCACCGATGCCACTTTCTCTTCCGAATCTGATATCAGAAATCTCAGTATCAGCTGATCCCGATCTCATACCAGTGCTGTTTTTTGCATAATCAGTTTAGAATATCTTTACATTATTGTGTGGAACTAATTGTGTGTGCTCTTCAATATGTAAAGAAACACAAACCTGTAACTACACTATTTCCAATATAAATGTATAGCTTATTAAGAAACACTTTATTATTAACTAGTATACTGGATAATGTAGCAGCAAAATTAACAGTAATTCCTGTATAAGTCATCAGTAGAAAAGAAATGGATTTATTTATTGCTAAATTTTTTCAAGTTGTATCTGGACTTTAAAGGATACAGATCTCTTTATTGTTAATTAAGTTGTAAGATATCAGCTCACTTTTTGTTCACATATTAATAATATATTATAATAGTAATATAACATATGTCAATCGTGTACATTTAACTTTTAAACCCTCACTCCTTCATTTTGACATTCTGAACTCTCCAGTAAGTCCTGCAAGTGTCTGTTTATAGGCAAGTTCACAGTAGTTTAATTCGCTTATTCAAATTCTGGTAAAAAAGCACATTCAAATGCGTATTATAAGCTATCGCACGTCTTCAAGTGGCTTTGAATAAAATGCACGAGTCATATGAACTATTTTAATTGTGTTTTTGTGGATCTTATGTCATTTTTGGAGCTTGACATTAATGAACATGATTAATTCACAGTATTGGATTTGGATCGAGCTCGTCGGACCGATACTCGATCCATCTAAAAGCTTCAGTATCGGAGCCAATGCCGATCCAGGTATCGGATCAGTGCATCCCTACATAATATAATGTATAGTTAGGCTCTGTTATGTTCACGTGACCCCAATCAGACACGCTTCAGAGGGATATATGGACACTAAGTGCTGCACTTCAACATGGTAACTAATGAATATTCAATAAGAAATGTAGGTTAAATTAACATCTTATTGCACTAAACTATCAAAGTAATAGAAGTAAGAAATACGAAAGGCTCCAATAAAGAGCGGCACAAAAAAAAACATTGCCTTATGTGCATCTTGAACGCAGAATGAGCCTCAATGTAACCAGAGGCAGAACGCTTCTCATGGACTCTCAAGGTGATCCTCGCTGTGCATTCAAAAGAACAGAACTGCAAGATGATGCAGTTACACCTGCTAATTTACAACATCACGCAGTTTAAACCTTTATTACTTTATTAAACAGTGTCAGACAGAATCAGCAAAATACTTGAATCTCTCCAAAGCACCTAACAAACACAGGAACATCATTCACAGCAAAGGATGTTATGTTCGACAGTGATCGTCTTGAATTGTATTGTTGATGCAGCGCTTTAATTGCTAAAACAGCAGCGGTGCATAAATGGACCAAACTTAGTGAGAGTTCACTCAAAAATCTAAAATCTCAAATTTTTTACTCACTCTCATGATATCCCAGGTGTTTAGGACTTTCTTTCTTCACCAGAAATCATTTGAAGAAAAATATCTCAGCTCAGTAGGTCTTTAAAATGCAAGTGATTGGCGATTTCTCTTTTGATGCTCCAAAAATCACAGACATAAACGTCATACATATGACACCAGCTGTTAAATTGTTTTCTAAAGCGATACGATCACTTTTGGTGCGAAGAAAGTTCAATATTTAAGTATTTGTTTTAACCATAATCCTATGTGAGGGTAATCTTAACAAGAGGCTGTATTCCAAGCAAAATCTCATATGACGTATTCGTGTTGCCATGATACCGAGGTAATCTCACATTCTCCACTTGGTTGAGACTAGAAGTCTTCACGGGTCCACCCGAGGACCCGACCCGATGTCTGTTTAACATCTGCAGTGATGCGATGACTTTACCAATTGACGATTGGTTCTTTTATTTAAAAGGCGGGACTTATTCCGCCATAGCGGTATTTGACAGATGACGTAAACCGAAGTGCATTATTGCAATCGGCACGATTTTTTAGATATTGTGGTTGGAGTTCGTTCGCTTTGTATATCTAAAATCTATGATCAGACACGTCTCAGAGAGCACAGATAACAGCAAATTAGGGATGCTAACGTAAGCACCCGTGGTACTGAATGAGCAATCTTTGTTATAGTTCAAAAGGTCAAACAGTGGAAGTTTTCGTATTATGCGAGATACAAAAATAGCTGCAAAGTTGCGTTTGTCATCTGCCACCGTGACCGCAATTGGACTTTTGAAGCTGAAATAATGAGTGGATTATACATGCTCTTTCAATCAGCAAGAGCGGAACAACATGGATGTTATTATGCCATCTGTCTTGGCAAGGAGGATGGATTGTATGCATCACGGTCAGGTACAGGAGGGAAGGCTACTAATGTTACATTACGTAAGACACAAAGGTTTATTTTTATTTTGAACTTGAACTTGTAAATTAACTTGTTAATATTAATTCGCTGTGGGATCTGTGCCGGGTTCAATCGGGTCTGTGTCCCGGCCACATCCGGGTCCAGATTTCAAACAATTGACCGGTCCGGGTCGGTTCTTGGTAGTACATTTACGGCATTTCTAGGTTTTGCACGGGTCCGGGTCAAAGCTTTCAAATCGACGGTCTGGGTATAGACCTCTAGTTGAGACATCTAGGATAAGCACACAAATGCACCTTTGTGAGAAAAGAAACTAACAGATCTAAATCAAAATCAACCAAGCTTCTGTACAGCGTTCCTCCTCCTCACTTGTAAACAGCACTGCTCTTCCGGCTGTGACATACGTGCATCAGTTCTTGCATGTTGCAAATGCCAATGTGATTATGTCACACATGCATACCACTCCTGACCGGATGCATGATTTAGAGTTAAAAAAAAGTACATATGATAATGTTTGGTGCTAAAAAGATAAATATGTTTCACTTTTGATTACATTAATTTAACAGCTGGTGTCGTATGGATGATGTTTATGCTGACTGTCTGTGATTTTTGTAGCTTCAAATGAGAAATCTCAATTCACTTGCATTTTAAGGACCTACTCAGCTAAGATATTTCCCATATTTCTTCAGAAGTGTTCTGGTGAAGAAAGAAAATCACTCACACCTGAGATATCGTGAGGGCGAGTAAATAATGAGAGAATATTATAATTTTTTTGGTGAACTATCCCTTTAAACCTTTAAAGAGACAAAACATCTTGCAGAAGTTTTTACTTCACTTTTAAGCACAACAAGCTATAATCACGCAAAAGCTCTCTTCAAGATCTTGCGTCTCAAATAATTTGAAAATTGCCTCCCATTAAGACCACCACTAGAAATATTTGTAAGTTATTGTAAGTTGTCGTCCCCACTAATCGACTAGTCAGTTGTTGACTAGCCAATTATTCAACCACGGTGGCACATCCCTATTTTAAAATGGTCTATCTTGGATGTTGATTATGCAATTTATATGAGTGTGATGTTTTATTTTATTGATAATCAAATCAACTTGAATTGAAAGTGTAGCATTTCTTTGAACTTAAACTGCCTTGACAAGTTGTTCAGTAATGTAATTACTAAATGCAGTGCATGAGACTGCTCTTTCCAAAATGGGTTTTTTAGTGCCGTCAATAATTTACCATCCACAGGAGGTAAGAAGGTATTGGCCAGCCTCTTGTTTTCCAGAAAACAAACTGAACTTTTGCCTTCAATGTTCTTGGGTGTAGTTTAAGTCCAATCCATATACAAAATCAATTGGATCATTTTAGTAATGGCACAATCTGTTCTGAAAAGAGTCATTGATGTAAATTTCATTTTCGTTTTGTTTTGTATTCACACCGTCTTGATGTCTTTACAGCAAGCACTGATTGGAGAGCATGGCTCACTCCAAGAATCGAGCCACGGATGGCAAGATCACCTACCCGCCGGGGGTGAAGGAGATCTCAGACAAAATCTCAAAGGAGGAGATGGTGCGGAGACTGAAGGTAAAGACCGATCTGTCATTTAGCCAAGTGGAAACGGCATATTACAGAAGAAATTATTTGTGCAGATCTTTTCATGTTTAGAAACCTCAACATTTCACGTTGACCCCTCAACTTAAAGGGTTAGCTTATTTATCCAAAAATGTAAACTGTTACCCATATATACACATATAAACTCATGTGGCATTATTCTGGGAAACACAAGGAAACATTTTGAAGAATGTTGACATGTTTTTCCTATACAATTTGTTCTGCCTTGCGTCTCCTCTTGTGTTCCACGTAAGAAAGACAGGCACACAGGTTTGAAAGAACATGAGATTGAATACATGATGACAGAATTCATTTTTGGGATTCATTTGTCAGACAGAAAGAAGTGATTATTTTTCTGCTCGTATTTCAGAGAGTTTTTACAGCTTGTAGACTGATCCACTTATCTTTTTTTAAATGAGAGGGCCAAGTGAAGGTGTGTTTCCAATTAGATTTTCTTGCATCACGTTGTTAACTGTATACTTGGTTGACTCACTGCTTTATGGTGCTGTTGAACCCCAGATGGTGGTGAAAACGTTCATGGACATGGACCAGGATTCAGAGGAGGAGAAGGAGCTCTATCTGAACTTGGCTTTGCACCTTGCCTCTGATTTCTTTCTCAAACACCCAGATAAAGATGTCAGACTACTTGTGGCCTGCTGTCTAGCCGATATCTTTCGCATCTATGCGCCCGAGGCTCCGTACACATCACCTGATAAACTGAAGGTTGGAAAACTCTGTTATTTGAATGTCATGTTAGTTATTGTTTATGAAGACCAGTAAATGTTTATATCTTAAATACATATGGTAATTACCTTTTTTAAATTCCATTGGTTATGTTACTCTATATAATGTCTGTAGTTTCTTAAAGGGATAGTTCACCCAAAAATGAAAATTCTCTTATCATTTACTCACCCTCATGATATTCCGGGTGTATTTGACTTTCTTTCTTCACCAGAACACATTTGAATAAAAATAAAAAAATATCTCCGCTCAGTAGGTCCTTAAAATGCAAGTGGATGGTGATACGACTTTTGAAGCTCCAAAAAGAACAGGTAGTCAGCATAACATTCAGCATTACATCTCAATCATGGCAACACTAATACGTCATACAGGAGACTGTGTGATCTCCACCCTCTCATGAAGCTTACCGGAAGGGTTGGATTATAGTTAAAGTATATAAATATTGATCTTTTTTCACACCAAAAGCAATTGTATCACTTTAGAAGACATTCATTTAACCGCTGGAGTCATATTGATGATGTTTATGCTGACTGTCTGTGTTTTGTTCATTTGAGTTTTAAAAGTAATATTACCATCCACTTGCATTTTAAGGACCTACTGAGCTGAGAGATTTTTCTATTTTTCTTCAAATGTGTTCTGGTGAAGAAAGTAAGTCACACACTTGGGATATCATGATGTTGAGTAAATAAGATAATTTTTATTTTTGGGTGAAATATCCCTTTAATGGTGTCGTTCTATTCTTTTGTAGCATTTACTTTTAGCCTGAGGCCCACTTGTTTCAGTTAAAAGTGCACTTTCCATTTTTCAAATTTTACACATGTAGAAATACATGACATGTGAGATAAAGAATACAATCATACCAGTAGAGTATAATTTTTTTTTACTCTACATAAATGTTGACCAATAATGGATTTTGCAGATATGATAACTAAAGTGGTGGAAAAGGCTGATTTTTTTTTTTATTTTTTTATTTTTTTTTAAATGTTTTAAATCGATTTATAGAATTTAAAAAGCTTTTCTTAAGCTGAAAGAATACTTTGATTTTGATGTAAACACTCATCGTCTACATACAGGTCTACCTCTAATTCTACATTACGGTACCTCCCCCTCATTTTGTACACTGTGTTGAAGATCAGTTGACCAGCTGAATACTACACTCTTTATCTGAATACTACACCACTTTATTTACACTTGCTGTTGTGGGATTAATTAATTGACCCTTCGCTAAGCACCGCCTTAAAAGTGCTTCTGACCAATCCTGTCTTAGCAACTGTTGCCCTGCCACCATTACTCTGACACCCCTTTGCTATTTTCCAATGACAGCCTATAGAAGTAATGTGTGTGTGTGTGTGTGTGTGTGTGTGTGTGTGAGTAATTCTAAGCGGGATATTATCAAAATAAAATGAAAAATGTAAAAGGTGTTGTTGCCGGGTAATTTATAATAGTAACACGAGTTACCCAGAGAGGATACCCACAGTGTTTTTCTTTTCTTTTTTTTTTTAATTGTCTTTAAATGAATCTGAATAAAATCATGTTATGGATTAAACTGCCAGTACTTTTTCTCAAATGAACATGTAACATCTGCAACAACACCTAGATTTGCTCCAAGGTAAATTAATGTTAATTACTGAACGTTAATCAATTTATGTTTTGATTCAAGTAATAGTAAAAGGATGGTAAATAAACAGCTCACAGCATCAAAATTAGTGTATTAGATGTTATAAACAGCTCTGATCACTTATGCTTATGTTATTAGAAGTGTAATTGCTATAAAATGTTTTTTTATTTTCAAGTGACTATTAATTGTTTATCGTGATTGTGATTCACAGTCTCCACCGTTTGTAATCAAATTACTTTTTATTCTTTTTAATTAACTTTATTCTTTTACAAAAAACTTCAGATAAATATGCATTACAATGTCACCTCTTTATACCAGCCTACGTAAAAATAATATCCATTCTGTTAGCCGAAAAACGTCTTCACCACAATCTCCCATTTATTCCAGTGGCGAGTTCTGCAGAGCTTGTCAGAGCGAGCAATGGTATACAAAGGGTTGGTTGGGGGGGGGGGGGGGGGGGCGGAGCTTTGCGAAGTGTCAATTGACAAATATACTTTCAAATAGGGTATTTCTGCAATTGCGTTGATTACTGAAAAAGCTGCATCCATTTGGTGGTTTGAAATACAAGTTGCTGAAAACTGAATAGGCATTGACATGCAAATGTTGATTTGTATGTTATTGTGCTCATGATTGCAACATCACAACCATGAAGATTTCTGAACAGCAAGCTTCATTTTTCCTAAATGGTTTGGGTGGACAGGGTAGATGATGTCTACATAATATATTGAACTCTTATTTCAAAATAACAAGGAAATACCTTGTTTTCCCCTTTATCCAAAACTGTGTGGTTTATTTTGGGAAAGAAGCGTCAGTATGCACTGCACCAATTAGCATATTTACCAGTGTGCTCTTAAAATGATGGGCTGAAAATTTTAAAGGTGGTGGTGTTTGTGTGCAGGTCTATTTTTTTTTTCACCTAGAACAAAAGAAAGCAAAGGAATGAGTAGTTCTCCAGAAAATAACATGTTTCTCTTTCATGGTGTAGTCTTGCCTCTGCAGGTGCTTAAAATATTAAACTCTCTGCTCTTCTTTTCCACTCAGGATATTTTTATGTTCATAACTCGACAGCTGAAAGGGTTGGAGGACACCAAGAGTGCCCAGTTTAATCGATATTTTTACCTACTTGAGGTATGTCACCCACTCTCAAGCAAGTTCTTCCCATAGTTTTTGAACCAGTGTCTGATCTTTTCTCTTCCCTTCTGGCTCTGTAGAACATCGCTTGGGTGAAATCCTACAACATCTGCTTTGAATTGGAGGACAGTAATGAGATCTTTACTCAGCTCTACAGAACGTTGTTCCAAGTGATCAAGTGAGATTTGTTGTTTAGGTTTATCCATTCAAGCATTACTTTTGAATTAGGACTGGCCGATATTTTTAGCCTTTTGACAATATTCAATATCTCTTTTAAAGGAATGTTCCAGGTTCAATGCAAGTTCAGCTCAATCGATAACATTTGAGGCATAAAGTTGATTATTACAAAAACAGTTTCAACCCGTCCCTGCTTGAAAATTGCTCATGAAACGTAATAAATCCAGTTTACTTGGAGGCAAAGAAAGAAATTCAAGAATGCAAAACTAGTCCTATGACACACACTTTACGGCTCGGGCGTACTTCATATTTCTGTGCACCAAAGTGTACTTTGGCCTTTAGGAAACTTAACAGCCTCTTTAAAAAAAAGCATATTAAAATCATTGCAATATTTACGATTTTGCTTCATTTTATATTGCCAACGATATTGTTGCTAATATATAATGAATATTGCTCAGACCTTAGTAAGTCTATTGTTTACATCTCCCTATTCAAGCGGCTTTTTATAATCCTGGCATTTCTACTGGCTCTTTGTTGGTGCATACAGCAGCGGTGAATCTTGACATTACTGCTGTCATAATTCTGTAAAGCATCTCCTTGTTTTACTGTGTTCTGTTTGAGATGTAAATGGGAAGCTGCAGCCTATTTGTTATCGCCTAATGAGCTGTCAGCCTCTTGCACGCCAATATTATTTCCCTGCATTCGATCAGATGACAATGATGTGCGTGAGTCCCAGGTGGGAACCTTTCATTGCATGCGCACTTTAACAGCTGCAATGGGGGCGATTCATTTCAGCCACTGATGTTCACTCAGTCGGAAATGTCATCTATGAGCAGAACACAGCAGAGCTTGGAACTCATGTGTAAATGGAAAAGCTTTGTAATGTTCTCTCTGCGCCTTTTTTTTTTTCTTCCTCTGGTGCACCTGATTTTATGTCGGTGCATGGATTTACCATAATGTTTTTTCCTGTTTAGCAATGGCCACAACCAGAAGGTCCACATGCACATGGTGGATCTCATGAGTTCAATCGTATGTGAGGGCGACTCGGTCTCGCAGGAACTTTTGGACACTGTTCTGGTTAACCTGGTCCCAGCACACAAGGTACAGAGAACAAATATACCTGTATATGGTAGAATCTTAGGACAAAGTTGTATGGGTCACATTTCATCCCAAAATCATTTTTTTAATCTTGCACATAGCATAAAAACTGCTTTCATGCGTACAGGGTTAAAAAAAATACTATTTATTATTTCTTTCTTTTTGATTTTGTGGGAAAATATGGCAAGGATTCATTCACAAATACGTGGCAGTCATTACAGATGTTAAAGTTCCTTTTGTGATTGTAACTTTTGTGCTCCATCTTGGCCTGCAGAATCTCAACAAACAAGCATACGATCTGGCCAAAGCTTTGCTGAAGAGGACCGCTCAGGCCATCGAGCCGTACATTACCAATGTGAGTAAACGTAATTTATTATAGTTCACTTTTTATAGATAATACACCCCACCGCTTGCTTGCTGTGTCAGAATCATGCCGACAAGGATATGTGAAAGGGCTTCTCATCTGTTTAAATCATGGATAACCCCCTAATGAACCTCCATGTGTCAACTCCAACCCCGAACACTTTGTGAAACTTGTTGAGGCTTGCAGCATTAAATGGAGATCAAGAGAAGCTCTCCTCACTGAAACGGCATGTTGAGTTTAAAGACATCATCAGTAGCACCCAGAGGAGCATGCGGTGCTGTTATACTGTGAACTCTATTCCCTGCAGTACTCATTAAAAAGCGTAAGAAGCGTGGAGGGCCTTACTAGAGGACAGTCATGCTCAATAACTGACGAGATCAGCGATACAAATGGAAATCTAAAGATATTTCATGTTTCAAGTTCACATTCCTCTTAATGATCCCAGTTCTTTTATAAATTCTATATTTTAAAGGAAATAAGAAATGCAATTGTTTTTGGAATTACTGCCTCAGCAGTTTGTCGCCAAACAATGACATAATTTCAGATTTCAACAAGAGAGATATAAAATCACAAGTTAATTTAATACAATTCTTGCAAAAGGTGTGTTTTCAGACTTGTTTTAATGTGGCATGAATGCAGACAAACAAAAAACTTTTCCTAACTGTATATTAAAAAATATACAGAACAAAAATTGGTTACATTTTAATTTATTTTTATAAAAAAAATGCGCAAGTCTCCCAAGCCTTAAGTAACACATAACAAAGTAATAAGTCTTGCCATCTAATAATTAGTCTTAACTCTGTATTAAAAAAAAAATTACTTCGAATTCTGCTCGTATTATCATGTTTGAGCGTAGAATAAATGCAAGTCTAATTTAGTACAAAAATTGTGTGTGTCTTAAGTGCATTCTTTTAGTTTTGAGCTTTATTATGCAAGAATACACTAACGTAGGCCTTATGATTAATGTGCCATTATACTAGAGTCTCTCCCATGAAATCCAAACACAAATGGTCAAAATAAGCATAATATGACCAGTTATAATGGTGATGTCACGCTTGTTCACTTCTGATTGAATTACCCCAAATGGGTCGAGGTATTCTTTTATGTTGCTTGTTTACATGTTATCATGAATTGACTCTCCCGTTGAGTTTGTGCATGAATTTCGGAATCTTTTCACCTGTTAATCAACCGATGCGCTAAAGGAAGAGTTTTAAACTGGCACACGAGACGGGAACAACACAGGCTGCTTTTGAACTGTCGGGAAAATCCTCCATGGCAATTTTATTTTTTAATTTGTCAGACATTTCCAGTTAACGGAAATCCTGCTGCACTCAGTCTCCAAGGTTCTATAAAGCTAAATTTGCCCTCCATGGAGGAGCATTTTTCATAAAGGCAGATAATTTCCTATTGATGATGCATAATTATGACATAGATTTCTTAAATTGTATCCAACTGTATTTGCTGATTTGGATTAAAAACGTCCCATAAATACCAGTATAAATATTTCAATCTTTTTATTTATTTATTTATAAATAAAATTGGAGTGGTGTGAACCTTAACTAAAGAAATTTACAGACGTTTAAAGTACATTTATTAAAAGTAAAATAGTAATTAAAATAACGCCGTAAATAAAATTCATGATAAATGTAAAGAAACACAACGAGAATGCAATAATTTATTTCTTTGAATTTTGTTGCCTAATCTCTCTATTTATTTAATTCAGAGAATAATGCTTTCATATTGCTGACATGTTACACTTTTCTCCAAGTATTTTCTGTTTATTTATTAAAACGTTTTATATAAAAGGAAAAGAAGAAAAAATATTGAAAGTGATTGAGTAGAGTGATAACTGGGCACAAATGCTGCTATGGTGCAAACGCGGAGCAGGTTTCTTTCCAAGTAGGGTGCGAGAGAGGAGCAGAATATCTCATCTGACCTTCATAATAGCAGTCACACTATACAGCTGGGATGCTAAATTTTAGACACTGCCCAAACTTCGTTGGCGGCTGAAAATCATCGCAATGGCTATTAATCGGCCATCTGTGAACATGTCACACTAAACGTTGTAACATTGCCGATTTTGCAATGCGACGAGAGAATTCCTTTAGGATTCCCGAAATTTGTCTCATCATGGCCAAAATCGTACAGTGTGCACCTGCTTTTAAGTACACATAACACACACACCATTATCGGTTCATTTCTAGTCCGAAATGGCAACAGTCAAGTGTGTCAGATTGATTTAAGAACAGCTCTGACTGATTCATAAGTGTTTTTTGCTCACTAAAAAAAGAACAGGCTCGTAAGAGTCATCTGTTCGGGAATCGCACTGCATGCACAAGATGTTTCGAGTTGTAGATTTAATAGCAACATCGCTGAGTAGTAGTAGAACAGAAACCTCTGTCATTTAATGCATTTTATTACGGTGTCGTGTCCACTTTGATGGAAAAAAGCATCTCCGAGAACAGTTAGCTGAATCGAAAGTCATGGAAATCTTTCATTTCCTTTATATATTTTTTAAATGGGACTGGTTCTAAATTAAAGATTTTAAATGAAGTCCCTCCTGCCTAAAGATGAAGCAACTTTTTTTTTCTACTTCAAGCTTCCTCAAACTAATCTCTAAATGATGCTATGATATGAGTTGCTGCCACAGAGACATGTGGTGGATTTAAAGGGCGCTGTCTTAGTGGTGTGCGGGAGACATTGATGGATGCGAGTGTGTGATGTGTGAGACATTTTGGTCTCTCTTAGTTCTTCAACCAGGTGCTGATGTTGGGGAAGACTTCAGTCAGTGATCTGTCAGAACACGTCTTTGACCTGATCCTGGAGCTCTACAACATCGACAGCCATCTACTGCTTTCTGTCTTGCCTCAGCTGGAGTTCAAGCTCAAGGTAAGATGGTTCAGTTTCGATTTTAACATTTAAACTGATTTACGATAGCTTGGGGATTTCAGAAAATGCTTTTGAGGGGTGTTTTTTGGTCTGCATGCATAATATTTGTATTGCAAGGTTTTTTTTTGGTTCCTGTGGAAAAGTGTTATTGAAATGTGTGTAGTGATAGACCAGTTTATTGACCAGATATTTGGCTGTTTTTCGACTATTTTTCTAAATCTGTCTGTTCTAAAAACTGCTGCAAAATCTAAGGCTGGTTTATGGTTTAGTTTTGTATGGGTATTTAGCTACTTCCTAGAATGCATTTTTACCCCTGCTCCTAACCTATAATGAGACCCTCATTTAAACTGTGGGGTTAAAAATAACCTCAACAAAACCTTAAGTTATAAACTTTGGTAAAGACTTGATTACTCGTATGGAGATGTGTTTTCATAATGGCCAAATAAATGATTTTCCTTCAGTTTCTTACCTGATTTTGTTGTGCTGTATCTGTGCAGTCTAACAAATGGAAAAGTCATTGCGTTGCTCTGGCAGTTAATAGGTCATTTATAGCTTAAATTTGAGTGTTCCTAAGAAATGAATAAAATACTTTCATGGAGTTCCAGTGACCATGTTTACATGCAGTTTGTTTTGAAATTGTTTATTCCAGGCTCTCTGAAATGTCATGTTAATGAGGACATTGTTTTCCTTAAGATGCTTAAAGGAATATTCCGGGCTCAATACAAGTTAAGCTCAATCGATAGTGTTTGTGGCATAATGCTGATTACCACAAAAATGAATATTAAATCTTGTTTTCTTTAAAGAAAAGCAAAAAATCAAGGTTACAGTGAGGCACTTGCAATGGAAGTGAATGGGGCCAATGTTTTGAGAGTTTAAAAGCAGAAATGTGAAGCTTATCGTTTTGTAAAAGCACTTGCATGAATTCTTTTGTTATTTGTAATGTATAAATTTGAAATTTTTACAGTCGTTTAGGGTATATTGACTACATTGTTATGGCAACGAAGTTGTAAAATTGGCTATAACTTTACACAGAAAATGATAGTAAGTGATTTTAACAGTGAAATCATGTTAACATGCATATTGTTTATGTCTTGTGAATGACTACTTTTGAAACCATGAGAATTTTAACATTTACAGATTGGTCCCACTCACTTCTGGGTTACTTGCCTCCATGTAACCCAGATTTTATATATATTTTTTTCTCTCAAGTCAAATGTATTTTTTGTGCTTATCCCTATTATGCCACAAATGTTTTTGATTGAGCTGAGCTTGTATTGAACCTGGAATATTCCTTAAAGGGATTAAGAGAAAGCAGTTGAAGACACCTGGGTTTCAACTAGCCGACGCTGTTTGTGTGGCCATTTATACGCATAAGTGGTAGGGCTGGGTATTGATAAAGATTTCCGATTTACAAGCTTCCAATTTCGATTCGATGTTGATTCTTATAAAAGAAATTATTTTTCAGCTAATGCCATTACTTTTGCAGGGGACCATCTGACATGGTACATTATCAAAATATGAATTTTTACTAGGCCTAATTATATTTGATTAGTTTTTCATTATTTTGGTCACTATTGGCTTTTAAAAAAATTTACAAATCCATGTATTCGATCAATAAATAACATATTACATATATAATTTTTTCATACATGTTTGTTTAATTGCATAATTTGTACAATTTACAAGTATTTACATTGATTTGTTGAGCACATGCTAAAAGCGTCATTGCTATTAAGATCGTCTATAGATGAGCGCATGTTAAGGAGAGACTCGAACGACTATCTCATCTGTGCTATGCATGATTAGAAATGGGTTTTGTTTAGTTTTTGATCAACATCTGAGCATAGAGAACATGGAGGGTATTAAAAGAGACATTATTCAATGACAAATGGGTCACTTGGATTTCTTTGGACATGCATTACACAGAACAACTCTCAACATTCAGTTAAAGGATTTCACTGCTGAATACTCCAACACTATACTACCTTATTCGTTCACTGGTGAGTGAAATCTAACCATTTACCAGCCAGTTGCCAAATATTTAAATTTTAGCCACATAGCGCGAAATTGCAAATGCGAGTGATTTCCTCACATTGTAGTGGAGGGTTGCGCAAAGATAAAAGATCGATTTTGGGATTCAAGAATCGATATTTGAGATTGTTCAAATGAAGATTGCGATACATCAAAAAAATCTATTTTTTTACCCTCTCCTAATAAGCGGCGTTCTTACAGATGTTTGAGGAGTGTGCATGTGTGTGGAACAGACCGGATAACGCGTCAAATGTTGGAGCCCAACAATAAGTCAATGCCGCTATTTTTGGAGGAGCAGTGGGAAAAGAACCAACTATACACACCTATGACAAATTGTCAAATGTTGACTGTCCCTCTAATTCGCTTTTACGTGCTCATAAAATAGTGGAACAGCATAGATTTACATAAGAGGGAAACCCCACAATTGCAGCGCAATTCTCCTGCAAGTCGCGATTTAAAAGTTAAGGAAACAAGCACAGCAACAACTCTATCTGGTATATATCTGGAAATAAAGTGAAGCAATGGAAAATAAAATAGCGAAATATATATATACATGCATAAATACAAGAGTAAAGAGTACGCCGCTTATACAGTCCATGAAAACGGGAACGTTGCTTTCTCAAAATAATGCGCTTTCTTGCAATATGCATTTTTCTGGTGTCCATGTAAACCTCCTACATCCCTGTGTACTCCGAAATCCTTTCGGTTTTGTTTAAGCCATTCTGTTTAAGCAACAACAAAGTTTTTTGATAACTAGTTTTTCTTTTTACTTTTTGTCATACTTCAGACAATTTAACTAACTGTAAGCATTTTCTTTCAAAAGCTTACAAAGCAATTACTATATTTTGCATTGTGTTAGACATGTTATTAAACTTGTAGACATTCAGACAAAAGCAGGTTTTGTTTGTGATTAGCCTATGAATAAATATATTTTGTCTTTTATGAGCTTGTTGCTCCATGTAAGGCACAGTTGACGGGGAGACTTATTTGACAAAATGGGTTCATTCATTCTTATGGTTGAATTAATGGTCACTAGCTCTTCTCTATGCAATTATATCACCAGGAAGCCTTCAGAGCTTGTGTTATTTATCAAGTATGTTTTCTTTTTGTAGAGCAACGATAATGACGAACGCTTGCAAGTGGTGAAGCTCCTAGCCAAGATGTTTGGAGCGAAGGATTCTGAGCTGGCTTCACAGAACAAACCTCTCTGGCAGTGCTACCTTGGGAGGTAAAGCTCTTTCACCGCAGACCCAATAAAACACTGTATGTTTTTCTTGAATTGAAACATAAGCTGAAGGATTTTGACTGTTTGTGATCTCTTAGGTTCAATGACATCCATGTCCCCATTCGACTGGAATGTGTGAAGTTTGCCAGCCATTGCTTAATGAACCATCCAGACTTGGCAAAAGATCTCACAGGTACTAACTATCAGAACATGTAGCTGAAATGATGCACTCTGTGTTCGTATATGAGCATTTTGAAAATGTTTACATGTAAGGATAGATTTGAAAGTATCTTTACCATTGGGATACATCAAAATGCTGTTGATGGAGAGCTCTCATTTAGCTCTGGCTTCATTTTGGTATTGAACACCCTCTATTCATAAGCCAGGATAATTTCAAATACATTTAGTTTTGTTCTAATTTGTAATCTTGTTTTACAATATGAAAGTGAAATGGGTTTTGAATACCATTTCATGTTGACTTTAAACTGAATACTGAATTTTGTTCTGCAGAGTATTTGAAAGTGAGGTCACATGACCCAGAGGAGGCAATTCGGCATGATGTCATTGTGTCTATAGTGACGGCATCCAAAAAAGATCTCTCCCTGGTCAACGATCACCTGCTTAACTTTGTAAGAGAGAGAACACTTGATAAGCGGGTAAGCACAGAGTTCTATTTGTTTGTTTGTTTATTGCCTCTTAAAACCTATTATTATTAGAGCTGCAGTCATTTTTATTTCATTAGTCCTCCTTTTCCCGTAGTACCCAAAATGAACCTGTGACTTTGACATTACAGTCAGAGCCAGGCCAAGCTGAGCTGGAATACATTAGCTTCTTGTTTCTTAGCAGACACCCTCGATTTCTTTTCTCTATAATTTAATCAGCAGTCTCCTTAAGCCTCGCGAGCTGGAGGGGCCAGAATGATATAAATTGAACTGACTCGCATATACCCATTCCTCAGCCTTTTCAAAACACTTTCAGAGAGGAATCTAATTGTAGGCCCCTTCTGTGTTCTTGGGCAAATGACACCGTAGCAGTCACAGTGATCTCCATCTCATCCTATTACACCTCGTTTGCTTCTGTAGGTCGACACACAAAAGCTGTGGTTTTACACAGGAATTGTCATATGTGGGTTTTCAGCTTCAGCTGTAGCACAGTGAACAAAGATAAATTATGATTATGATTTTATTTAACTTGGTAAAACGATGTCTTAACATCCACCAGGTCAATTATTTTGTGATGCATTAATTTTTAGGCAAAATGTGATAACTGAAAAGCAGTGACGTGCTTTGCATAAATTGGGTACCCATTCAATCCCTTGCTACTCTACAACCCCCCACACAAATACACCTAATATTACCTCCCACTCCCAGATGCGCCACAGCGGCCCGAGGCTGTCTACAATGGACGCATCAAAACGAACGTTCTAACGTGCTGCGCAGAATGAAACGGGGCATCCGTTTACTGTCGATGCTACGCTGCAACAGACATTTCCAGTGTTGACGCAACATTTATTTTAATTGGACTTTTTTGTTTTTGATGTGCCACTCGCGCCTGGTGTAGTCAGGGCGTTTGTCAACATAGGCCTATTTTCTGTCACGCATTTTCTGTTGTTTCTTGCATAACTTTTCATCATAAGGGAAAATTTCCTGACTAGAAGCTGTGAGGGTGCAGATTGCTAATGCCCAACTCCCAAGGTGAAAATAATACATTTGATTGGTCAGATTGTCTGTCAATCTGCTAATACAAATTAATACAGAACCCTTCAAAATCTCCTTTGATGGGGGATGCTGCAACGTAGAGCTTCAGATAATCTTGACGATTAATATCGGCCGATTTTGATCGGTGGCCGTTCGATCGGGACATCTCTAGTTTAAACATGCAATAAATATACCTCACAAAACTTCAGCAGATCCACCATCCATCATTTATTTACCTCTAAAGCACGAATTCTATCAGCCTCTCCTCAGCCTCTTCCTTTTTAATGATAAAATGTAAATATCAATAAAACTTCTATTATATACTGTTTGCAAATATGCAGATATCTAGATGTAATTACTGATGTAATTCATGAACCTCTCGAAAATCGAACGTTTTCTTCCAGTTGAGCGTTCATCTAATATCTTAATTTGAAGTGCATATTCTATCAGCCAGAATCAAAACTTAACGATCCGTATCAAAAGTTCCTCTGATTCACAAATCAAGACAGTCACTCCATGACAATCCAAGCAGGTGATCCAGGCCGTTAAACTGTCAGGGGATTGCTTCTCGCGCTTGATCCAAATGAGTGCAACTTCAAAGTAAAAGCGCTTCGTTGTTTTTTTTAGAAAATGTGATTGCTAACATGGATGTGCCATCCATGTTTGTTGTACTGCTGTGTTTACTGTTATTTCCTTCTTAATACATAAAAAAATTCCTTCATGTGTAAATAAACTACAAAAACTTTATAACTAAACAGAAATCAGAGGAAACCGCTATCTACCATTGTAAAAAAAAAAAAAAAAAAAGTATTTTTTTTTTAAAGTTCTGTGTGAAATTGAGTAAATATAGTGCTAAGAGGTTTTTTAAAAAAAAAATTTTTGCAATTTTGTTTATTTACTATCTTAAATTGATATAACGGCATTGTATCGGCCACCCTGCTTGCTGGATATCAGTATCAGCCATTAAAAAACCCATACCGGTCCACCACTAGCTTCAAGTAGGGAGCATTGTTTCTGTGATATGCAATTAAGCAAACATTTCACTTTCTACAAACATGCAAAATTCAGGGTTCCCATGGTTATCGCAAAACCTGGAAATAGCCTGTGTGTGTGTGTGTGTGTGTGTGTGTGTGTGTGTATATATATATATATATTACACACACACTGGTGGCCAAAATTTGGTGTAAGGTACAGATTTTGCTGTTTTGGAAGGAAATTGGTACTTTAATTCACCAAAGTGGCAATCTTTTGAGTATGAATCGCGATGCATCGCTGAAACTTTATTTATTTATATAATATATACACACACTAGAGCTGTTGGAAAAAATTATTTCAGCGAAGCATCATGATTCATACTAATCGATTTTCAAAAGAATCAGAATCACTTCTGTGTTCAATTTAAATCACGGCAGAGCAGTGGTGCAGGCCAAAGACAGATGTGGAAACAAAGACACGAGTTAAGTGCACAAACACAACTGTTTGCAGACCAGCTGTATCAAACACATGACCATTGAAATAATGATTCCAAAATTCTTTCACAAACACACGCACATAGCAACGGGAAAGTTTATTTGTGATAAGAAGCCAACAAACAACATGAAAGACGAGCTCGCACCCATAATTGCACTGATTTGCACACCGGAGGAAAAAAACAGAAGAAAATAATGATGAGGCAGCGGTTCGGGAGATGTTGGTGATGTTTTTGTTAAATGATTTGCCCCCCTCACCCCGGATGCCTTTCTCTAGTCTTGCACGCTCTCCATTTCATTGACTGTGTATATATATATATATATATGTATGTATGTATGTGTGTATATATATATATATACACATACATACATGCATACATACACACTCTATATTAGGGCTGCCAATTTAACTCGTTAATTCAGTGCGATTAATTTTACAAAAAATAACGCGTTAAAACAATTTACGCAATTAATCGCATGCCCACGGACCATAATAAGGAAGATTCCTGAGTAATGCAAGCTTGTAGTACCACCTGTTTACTCCAGAGGGCAGTAAGTGAAATTTCAGCTGTATGAGCAACGTGCAGTTCATACAGTGAAGAAAACACTTCAGTAGACAGAACAACACAAACATGCGTTGCTTTCTTGCGATCAAAACACTCGAAGGAGCGCAAATGCGATCTAAGGGATCTCAAGATGTTTAAAGATTGCGTATTAAACTATATTTAACTTGACACAGTGACCTAAACATTTTATGTTTATGTCGCAACACACCGAGACGTCTGACGTAGGTGTAAATTGACGGGCCCTTAAACAAGCCCTCATAATAAATCTCCAACTGATTGACAAATTCACTTGTGTTAACTATGTATAATTATATATTGATATAAATGTATAATCATTATATATTGCGTTATTGTTATATGAGGGGCTTTCTCACTAAATATGTGTATATGCGATTGATTAATCGGGACACCATGTAATTAATTTGCTTAAAAATTGTAATCGATTGACAGCCCTTATATATAAGGGGTATATATAAAATATTAGGTAGGCTGAAGTAAGTGTGGAAATAATGGAAATGGAAATAAGTGAGGATAGTTCTTGGAGAGCACACTCAGTGTCTGCACTCACAAGACTGGTCCTCACCGCTTCCAGTCTATTATGCACTCTTGCGTCATTGCAATTTAAATATAATCACGCTCTCTCGTCTCCGAGTGCTTGGTTAGAAGACTTTGTTCACTCGGTGTATTTTTTGTCATCTAACACTAATGTTATAAATGCAGCACTGTCCCGATCGGGCAAGAGAGAGTTCTAGCAACTGGCCCGAACCTCTTTCACACTGGCCCTGGGCCATCGGGTAGTCCTTATTGTTAAGCCCTGCTTTACACTGGAATGTAATACTCTTGGCTGAGTAGAGTTTCCTGTTGTGTTATTTTGCAGTGGCGGGTTCGTAAAGAGGCAATGATGGGTCTGGCTCAGATCTACAAGAAATACGCCCTACAGGCAGAGGCCGGCAAAGAGGCAGCCAAGCAGATCTCCTGGATCAAAGACAAACTGCTCCACATTTACTACCAGAACAGCATAGACGACCGGTGGGTGTCGCTTATAAGCCTAAGGTCTCTCACGGTGTCGTCCCTGGACTTTTTAAATTCATGTGGTCTAGATATTGGGTCTTTTCAAATAAATTACGGATACAAGGTCTTTTCTTGGTCAAAAATGCTCTTCAATGTGGTGAAGCAGAATCTCGTGTAGACCAGAGATCTGTTTTGCAATTCGATTTTGTAAGGTCATTTGCAAGCTGTTGGAATTGAAGGACCATTGGTGGACGGTGAATTTGAGATCTTACTAAAACCTCTTTAGTAAAAAGAGCTATCTATGGAGTGATTAGCATTGATGCCGCAACACATGACAGTCACCTTCTTGATTCTGAAAAAAAGGTTTGAGTCAAGAGAACTGCCACTAATGCTGCTTCGTTAGCATTTAACATTTAAGCCTTTTTATAGAATGCATTAAGCAGTCATAACACTTTATAATTCACATTGTTCCCAATAAATATTTGTTAGCACAGTTGCAATGCACTATGACACTTATTGTTCATGGTTACACATTTAAAAATTATACTGCATTAGAACATGATATAACATAATGAGAAATTCAGAGATAGTTGCAGTTTATGGCCTACAGCTCCTTTCATTTGAAGCCATGCTGAGTCTGTTGATTGTGGCTTTTATTTGAAACACAATTCTGTAAATTGTAATCGATTTTTACTGTATACATTTGTGCTCAGGATTGAAGCGGTGGTTCTTTTTCAAACCCTCGCAGTGTCCCCAATTTCAAACTCCTCACTGATGGCATATTTGAATGTTATTGCATCATTAATGCATGTAATGACAACTGTGTGGAAATGCAATCTTGTGTTATGATTGGCTCATCAATAAGAGATGTTGTCGCTTTTCTGTTCTCATTTGAATGTCATCTAAGCTCGTATCAGATTGGATAATAACGTCTAAGAAAACTGATGAGCAAATTTAATGGAATGTGAAATATATTAAAACATCATGATAGATGTGTTGAAGTTTCAGGGTTTTTTTTCCCCTCCCGTTAGGTTGCTCGTGGAGAGGATCTTTGCTCAATATCTAGTGCCGCACAATCTTGAGACTACAGAGCGGATGAAGTGTCTGTATTACCTGTACGCCACTTTGGATGGAAATGCTGTCAAGTAGGTAGCATAATGGCTTTGTTGATTGCTTTCGAAAAAATATCACGATGTGCGCTCTTGTGGTTAATGTGGTCCATCTTTCTGACAGAGCTCTGAATGAAATGTGGAAGTGTCAGAACATGTTGAGACATCATGTCAAAGATCTCCTGGATCTTGTAAAACAGCCAAAAGTAGGTTTTTCGATCACCATTTCTGATTATCTTGTGAAGGAACATTCTTGAATGGGTTTTTGACCTGTGGGTTGTTTCATTTGTGCAGTCTGACTCTTACAACAAGGCCGTGTTCTCAAAGGTCATGGTCATCACAAGTAAGTCATGTTGTTGTCTCAGCAATCTTGAAATTCAAGCTGTAAGACAATTCTCCTGGCAAATACAATCAGCTTTTATAGTATTACAGGAAGAGCTGACCTTCACGGAGTAGGGAAACATCTCTTTAATTTCTCTGTTTTAAGGAAACCTGCCGGACCCTGGCAAGACACAGGACTTTGTGAAGAAACTCGCTCAGGTTCTTGAGGAGGATGAGAAGATCAAGAAGCAGCTGGAGACCCTCGTGAGCCCGAGCTGCTCATGTAAACAAGCAGAGGTCTGCGTGGTAAGTACTCCTTGTGTCATTTTATCTCCCATCAAATGAGGTTTAGTAGCTTTTTTTCGTTCTTCATGTTTTGTGGATATCCATATAAAATTTTAATTTGCATTAGAATTTTATTTTCCTCTGAAGTCTACTTGTGATGTTTGTCAAGGTGTTTTTGGCCACAACAGTCAGAATTTTGTTGTACATGAATATTTTCCACCCTCTCTTTTATCCTTGGAATTAAAATGGGTTGCTTGACTTCTAGACCTTTTGGACTTCCCCATGTTAATGACAAGTAGTCGACCGATATGTTTTTTTTTTTTTTTTATTGGCTGATGCCGATATTCAGAGAGCAGGCTGGCCGATACAATGCCGATATATCACACAATTTAAGATAGGAAATAACAAACATAACATTGCTTAAATTATAAACTCTTATTTAGCACTATATCTTCACACAAAACTAATACAAAATATTGTATTTTAAATGGTAGATTTCTTCCGATTTCTGTTTAGTTATAATTTTTTTTTTAAATTTATTTGCACATGAAGAAATTAATATATTAGGAATAAATTTTTTTTTAAAAAAAGCACACGCAGCAGTCCAGCAACCATGGATGGCATGTTGCCAATTGTAGATACAGTGCATAGTGAATTATACCACACTTTTACTTTGGGTTGCATCTGAAAACATAGCCAACTGACTTAATACCTTGCTCCCTAAATAGTTAATTAGGCTTAACTGACAGCTGTTTTGAATTAATCGATCTGTTAAGGAAACTGTTCTCCAAACAGTTTGAAAAGCACCTTATTTTCATCCTACCTCCATATACAGCCTCCGGACGCAGCATGTTTCTGGTTTCGGATGCAGCCTTGAAGTTGCACTTATGCGGATCCAGAGCGAGCAATACATTAATAATACATCCCCTGACAATTTAAACTGTATGAATTGCCTGCTTGGATTGTCATGAATTGACCGTCATGATTTGTGAATTAGATGAACTTTTGATCCTGATGAAAAACACTGGATTTTCGTGAGGTCCATGAATTACATCTGCTTAAATGAGATATCTGAATATTTGCAAATGGCATATAATACACAATTTATTGATATTTGCCTTTTATCATTAGAAAAGGAAGTTAAGTTACTGCTGAGGAGAGGCTGATAGAATATGTGCTTTAGAGGTAAATCAGTGATGGATGCTGGATCTGCTCAAGGTGTGCGGTTGTTGTTTTTTTGTTTTTTTTTTACATCTGTTTAAATGAGATATAATATTATTTTTATTGATATTTGCCTTTTTTAGCATTAGACAAGTCAGTTTAAAGTTACAGGGAACTGTTGAGAAAAGAGAGGGAGAATGAAACGGGTGGGCGCTTTTAACATTATGAGCTCAAGCGCGTCGGCTGCGGCTCTGATATGCAGACAATTTAAATGACTCTGTTGCACACCAATCTATTATTGTAGTAATACGATGGCACCTAACAACAAAACGAACAGTGACTGGTCATTTACATGTGTCAGTCGCTTCACTTGCAAGCAGGACATTTTTGGCACCCTCAAGAAACAAATCGGTCAAACTGGAACATTTTTATTGGCCGATGCGATATAATAATAATAATAATAATAATAATAATAATAATAATAAAAAAAAAAGTCAGAATATCGACCAATTTATCGGCATCGACCATATGCTGTTGAAGTCAAAAGTTTAGATATACTTAAGCCCAAAGTATTCGCCTGTACACTTTCCATGACAGTCCACATGACGTAATTTTTATCATCAGGAGTGTCCGTGGATGTCTGTGCACAGTGTCCATGCGCAACCAGATTTTTGGACAAAACGCACATGCGCAATGTTGACTGTTGAGATAGTCCACTAGGTGCAATACACACAGTTGGGCTGTACGGTAAGCAGTAGTCGAAGAACATCTCCATCGTTTTGTTGTTGTTCTTGCTTCCTCTAATGGCGGATCCTCAGTTTTTCTTCTTTATCCTTCAGAGCAGATGGCCTGTAAATGACACTGTGCTGTCCTCCATTTGGTAGCGTATAACAAATTAATTGTACTGTGCATGTCAAACGCGTCCATTTGCACTCATCCGCATGAGGTGTACTTTCAAAGCTGTGCGTACACAACTGTGCGTGAGACAGAACAGGATGCACAAAGTGAAGTATACCTCTACTTTTAGGTTGAAGTCATTAAAACTAATTTTTTAACCAATCAGATATCATATTAGCAAACGGTTTTGGACCGCCATACAAAAGCCAGACAACAGTTTGCAAGTGCACATGAGGACAGAGATCTTACTTTATGGAGAAATGTCCTCTGGTATGATGGAACAAAAACTGAACTGGCTATGGCCATAATGACCATCGTTATGTTTGGAGGGAAAAGGGTGAGGCTTGCAAGCCGAAGAACACCATCTCAACCGTGAAGCATGGGGGTGGCAGCATCATGTTGTGGGGCGCTTTGCTGCAGGAGGGACTGGTGCACCTAACAAAATAGATGGCATCATGAGGAATGAACATTATGTGGATATATTGAAGCAAAAAATCAAGACATCAGCCAGGAAGTTAAAGCTCAGTCACAAATGGGTCTTCCAAATGGACAATGGCCCCAAGCATACCTCCAAAGTTGCGGCAAAATGGCTTGAGGACAACAATGTCAAGGTATTGGAGTGGCCATCCCAAAGCCCTGACCTCAATCTGATAGAAAGTTTGTGGGCAGAACTGAAAAAGTGTGTGCGAGCAAGGAGGCCTACAAACCTGGCTCTTTCTGGAGGAGTGGGCCAAAATTCCATCAACTTTTTGGAAGAAGCTTGTGGAAGGCTACCCAAAATGTTTGACCCAATTTAAAGGCAATGCTACCAAATACTAATAAAGTGTATGTAAACTTCTGACCCACTGGGAATGTGATGAAAGATATAAAAGCTGAAATAAAGAAATCTCTCTACTAATATTCTGACATTTCACATTCTTAAAGCAGTGATTCTAACTGACCTATGACTGGGAATGTTTTCTGTGATTTAAATGTCAGGAATTGTGAAAAACTAAATTGAAGTGTGTTTGGCTAAAGTGTATGTAAACTTCTGACTTCAACTGTATTGGCCGACCAATATAAATGACCTGTGTTCTGATTGGCTAACATCTAAAAATGATCAACACCTGCTGCTATTGGGTTAATTTGGACTTTGAGTATAGTCCTGCATTTTTGCTCCCTGCAGTTGTCAGTTGTTGTTGTTGTTATTTTAGAGTTCTGCCTTTACTGTTTAAGTTGTTTCAGTTTGTGGCTGTTTTTGAACTCCACAGAAGGATATCACCAAAAAATTAAGCAGCCCCAAACAGCCCAGCAACCCTTTCCTAGAGATGGTCAAGTTTTTACTGGAGAGAATAGCACCTGTCCATATCGACACAGAATCCATCAGGTCAGTTAACCTTCCAATTCAGTTTATTTATTTATTTTTTATATAAAGAAATTATAACATGCTCTTCCCTGAAGTAACAAATCATGTTATGACAATAATGAGCTGTAGATGGCTGCAGTGTTCTATGCAGCCACCGACTATGAACTAGGTCTAAATTTTATTACAAGTTATGCATTTTGGAAATGCAGTATATTTAGACATTATCAAACTGTTCATTTTCAAGTTAAACATTGGATATTTTTTTTTTTTACTGTTTTAAAGTGTCGGTTTTTGCAATAATGACACATTATGCTTTCGTCAAACCTGACCTGATGTTACAAAGTGAAGATGTAATTTTGCTAACAATTATTTATTTCAAACCTCAAAATGTAATGAGTGAATAAATAATAAAGTCAGGAACATTAACCATAATAAACCAAAATTAGGGGACTTTGTTTTATATTCTCACCCCTTCATTTCAGTGTTTGTTTGTTCTGCATTGTGACTGATTAATGTATTGTATATAAAAAAGAAAAAAAAAAGTGCTTTTACAAAATATTTTTTATGGCCACTTAGACTTCTTGAATGAATTCCACATTTTTTTTTGTTTGTTCAGATGGCAAGAGGAGGAAAATTTACCAAGTCTTGTATTGCTCAGATAAAAGAAACAATTTTTATTTGATCTGAAAAAGTGATTTTGATAAGAAATAACTGAATTGTACATTAAGGTTAAGAGTTTCCTTGAAATAGTAGCACTAATTGTATTGTTTCTTTGTTGAGTTAATTGCTTGTGCTTGCATTATTCTCATACTGTATGTAAGTGGCTTTGGATAAAAGCATCCGGGAATTGATTAAATGCAAATGTTCATTATTGAATAACATAACAGGCTTGCAGCCTGACTCATTCCACTCTTCATGTCTCTCTGCAGTGCACTTATCAAACAGGTAAATAAATCTATAGAAGGAACTGCTGATGATGAAGACGAGGGAGTCCCGACCGAGCAAGCCATTCGAGCCGGCCTGGAACTGCTGAAGGTAAGTACTCTGGACACATTATCCACGTATGTCTGTGTTAGTTTTCAACTCAGAAACATGCATGCATGCAAATATTTGGATTGTCAGTTAGATTGGGGGGGGGGGGGGGGCTTTTAAAGCCATTTCAGAGAAGCCATTATTTCAGACAAACAGCCACTGTGGCCAAGTAGATTCAAAATGTTTAATTTAAGAAAAAAAATTGGCTTGTAAACCTGAATGTTTTGATAAATTGTTGAGTTTTGAATTTAAATATCTCACATGTATCTCTTTGGGGGGCTTAGCCTCTTGCTTCTGTTTGTTTTGTTGGTATACTGTTTGTATCTGTACTGAAGTATATGCACACCCCTCAGGTCTTGTCTTTCACCCACCCTGTGTCCTTCCACTCTGCTGAGACATTCGAGTCATTGCTAGGCTGTCTGAAGATGGACGATGAGAAGGTGGCTGAGGCAGCACTGCAGATCTTCAAAAACACTGGCAACAAACTGGAGGAAAGCTTCCCACACATCAAATCGTACGTTTGAGTCCGTCTCATGAGCCTGTCTGTTCAAAATAGATAGTCTGCATTTATTTTGTGTTTATTAAAGATTGACTTTCCTTGATGTGTTTTATTTCTAATCATTTTTATATTAATAATTAAAATGTAAACTTTGTTGTGTACCATCACTAGGATGGGGAAACAAGCTTGTTAACAAGCGCTCATTTTCAGATGTATTTTACGGAACAGCCGGTTTTGTTAAAGAGATAGTACTGGTTTTTAGTGCGTGTTCAACAAAACAATGTAAATACTACAAATTATTCACTAAACAATAACCATGAACAAAATATGTTTTATGCAATATAATATCATTTTTATTGATGAAATACATGGATTTGTTCATTTTTAAAAAGCTAGTTAGAAGGTCCCCTGTATAATTAGCAGCATTAGCTGGGAGAGAATTTCTTATGTAAGGTAAATGGACATTATAACTGAAAATATTAACATATGAATCGGTATCAAAACGAAATTGGAATTGAATTGAATCGTGAGCTTGTGAAAATGAATGGAACCAAGAGATATGTATCAAAACCCATCCCTTACCATTACATGACCAAAACATAGTTTCAGAAATAATACTTGTTCAGCACTGTTATCTATAGAGTGATGAATGCATGCTTTACTTCATTCTTCCCACTAGAGTTCTTTTACCAGTACTGCAACACAAAGCCAAGAAAGGTCCTCCTCGCCAGGCCAAATACGCCATCCACTGCATTCATGCCATGTTCTCCAACCGAGACACACACTTTGCACAGATATTTGAGGTAACGTTTGTCTGTGTCTACCTTTACAATTGTGTCCCTGAATTGACCCTTTGCTAACACCTGCGTTAAAAGCATTTCTTACCAATCCGATCCTAGCATCTGTTGCTGTCCGCCATTTCTCTGACAAGTGCTTGCTTTTTTTTCCCCAACAAGGGTCTAAAGGAGTAATGTGTGTTTCAGTAGTTTTAAGATAAATTATTAAAAAACTGTTAAAACCATTGTTCCTGCTTCACTTGAAATAGTGACAGGATGTACCTAGTGAGGATACAATTTTTTTTAAAAAATTTTTTTAATATATAATCTTGAGAAGAGCATGCTATAAATTAAACAAAGTCTTCATTCCCAAATTAACATGTATAACATCAGTGAGGACACCTGCATTTGTTCCAATGTAAATCAAAGCTAATAACTTAATCTCTTATTCATTCCTTTGAGAAGTTCTGCAAAGCTTGTCAGTGTGGGCAACAGAAACAAAGGAGGGCAGATCTTAGTGAAGGGTCAGTTACATCAATTACAGATCAGAATCTGTAAAGTCAAAAGCTTTGTTTCTGCAGTCATTGAATTGTACACTCACTGTATAAAACCAAGAATGCGTTTAAGTCATGTTTTCATGTTGACTTCAAAGCCAAACCTGGAAGCCTTTTGGAAAATCTTTTATATTCAGCTCTGACTGCTTGCTTGCTTTAGCCTCTGCATAAAAGTCTTGACACCGACAACATGGAGCAGCTCATCACCCCTTTAACAACACTGGGACACCTGGCCATGCTGGCCCCAGAACAGTTTGCAGCTCCGCTCAAATCTTTAGTGGCCAATTTCATCGTCAAAGACTTGCTAATGAACGACCGGGTGAGTTCAAGCATAGCCTAATTACTGTTCTGAAATAAAGTCTGGAGTTTTATGTATTATTAGAGCTGGTTGAGAAAACGGCATTTAATTTACACATGTTTTTTGCCCAAACCACTGACTAATTCAGGCTCATTGAATTATTGGTTATAGAGATTGTCCACCCGGAAATGTTAATTCTGTTATCATTTACTCACCCTTATCTCGTTCCAAACCTACAATACTCTCCTTCTTCCTTGGAACAGAAATGGAGATGTTAGGTAGTATGTTAGTCTGTCACCATTCACTTTTATTGCATCTCTTTTCCTTGCAATGACAGTGAATGATGACTGAGGATGTCATCCTGCTTAACATCTCCTATTGTGTTCCACAGAGCAAAGAACGTCTTACAGGTTTTGAACAACATGAGGGTGAGTAAATGAGGACTGGGTAAATTTTCTCTTTGATCCTTAAATCAATTACTATTATAAGAGTGCAGTTTAATCAATTCAGATTAAAATAGTTTAAACTATCAACTAGAGAGATTCTACTTCAAGTTCATCGATCCAATCATTTGATTTGTTGAAGTTTGAGCATGTGGGCACAGTTTTATTTCATTTTATAGTGGTTTTAAAAAGCAAGTTAGACAAGAAGTCAGTTTATTTTTAGTTTAACTTTGTGAGAACTTTAAAACAAGGCAGTGAAATATTTTCCTCACAGTCTTTGTGTATAGAGAGGCCGCATTTGATCTAGATTTTGTGTTTTTGCCTAAAAGATTCCTGGCAAGAAAACCACCAAGCTGTGGGTTCCTGATGATGAAGTCTCTCCTGAAACATTGGCTAAGGTGAGATGCCGCCTGCACATATTCAATAAAGAGATCACACTTTTAGCTACCATGCGTCGCTCTTAAGAGTTTTCACCCCCAAAACAAAATATGTCATTTACTAGCCCCCATGTTATTCAAAACACCTGTGCCATTTTTTTTTGTCCGTGAAACACATTGAGATGTTTGGAAATTTGTTATTCTCAGTCACAATCTGCTTTCGTTGGCGGGGTGGCCATCTTATTAAGACTAAGGTTGTAATTCACAGTCAGATCACAATAGACACCCACCTACAAGCAGTGGGCTTACGTATAACTCCCTAAAACTATTAATTTGTTCTCAATTTATATACCCCTTGATGTTACCGTGACCTTGCATGCCAAATTGGCTGATCGGTTGCCATGCCCTTACCTCATTATGGGTCATAATCCTCTGTGGGGAGGAAGCCACACTAATGTGAAGGGCAAAAGTGTTGAAGACTTTATTAGTAATAACACTCTGTGTCACTTCAATGATGGTTCAAATACTTACACCCAGGATATGGAACATATTCTGCCATTGACTTGACAATATGCAAACCCGAGTTATTGCTTGACTTCTTGTGGAAAACCTGTGATGACCTATGTGGAAGTGACCGTTTCCCTTTGATACTCACCTCTACAAGACTAGGCACCCAACAAAGAACCCCAAGATGGCAACTCAAAAAAGCCAGTTGGTACATGTTTTAAACCATGTGCTATGAAAAATTTAACATGAGGATTCAAAATAACCAAGACTCAGCAAAGAGCTTTACAGACACTTTAATTGAAATAGCAAATGAAACTATAACGAAGGCATCAAAGCCACATTGTAAGTCTAACTCATGATTCAACGACAACTGTAAAAGGCTGTCAAATCCTGGAAAAAAAAAGCAGAGAAACTCTTTAACAAACATCCAACAACAGATAATCTTAACTCTAAAAAGGTGTCAGGCACAAGCACGAAGAATCATTGAGACAGAAATAAATTTTGTATCTAGTCTTGCATCAGATCTGGGATTTGATTAAAAAGATGGAAAATAGGGGATGTGGTCCAGAAGTTCAACATATTAAACATTAAGGCACCCTTTTATCTACAAAACAGGAAATAGCAGTCTTTTGAGAAGAACTCCTCACTAGAAATCTGTCAACATAATTTCAACCCAATAAGAATACAACAAGAAACCCCTTGATTTCTCCTCAAACAATATGGAAACATAAATCAGCCTTTCACAGTGGAGGAGCTTTCGAGAGCATTAAAGCATGCTCATAACACAGCAGTTGGACCAGACAAAATTCATTGAGTTTTTAAAGCATCTGCCCCACCAAATTTTTAATACCATCTGGAGAACACTCCTAGCACGATTTCTCAGTTTGGCCGGGCGTCCAGCTCTGAAAAACTTCTTCCATTTACGGATGATGGAGGCCAATGAGCTCATTGGGAGCTTCAATGCTGCAGAAATTGTTCTGTAACCTTCCCCAGATCTGTGCCTCGATAAAATCTTGTCTCTGAGGTCTACAGACAATTCCTTGGACTTCATGGCTTGGTTTGTGCTCTGACATGCACTTTCCAAATCATGTCCAATCAACTGAATTTACCACAGGTGGACTCCAATCAAGTTGTAGAAACATCTCCAGGATGATCAGTGGAAACAGGATGCACCTGAGCTCAATTTTGAGTGTCATGGCAAAGGCTGTGAATACTTATGTACATGTGATTTATTTTATTTTTTATTTTTTTTTATTATTATACATTTGCAAAGATTTCAAACAAACTTCTTTCACATTGTCATTATGGGGTATTGTTTGTAGAATTTTGAGGAAAATAATGAATTAAATACATTTTGGAATAAGGCTGTAACATAACAAAATGGGAAAAAGTGAAACACTGTGAATTCTTCCCGGATGCACTGTAGAGAGAGTAATTTTGACAGCTTAGTTTCAAGAAGCTCTTTTTGCTGTGAGGAGGAAGTTTTGAATTCTGAAACTTATAGTATGTGTTTTTTTTTTTTTTTTTAATATAGGACAATGAACTCAAGGAAAATTTGATTCTTCAAGTCATGACCCCTTTAAAACTTTGCACATAATGACATAAATTCAAGGCAAAAAAAAAGAGTCCTGCTCACCCTGTTGAGGTCTATTTTGCAACAACAACCTGCTGAATGTACATTATCTCATACTTATTTAAGAAAGTACAAGCTACTTTAGAAAGTTAACATCTCAGACGGTAATGTGCTGTAGCTACAACTGAGATAGACGAACAGTTAAATGATTCTTCTCTCTTTTTCTCTCAAGCTTCAGTATTATAACCCTTACTCATGGGTCTGTAACCATGTTTTTATTTCTATTTAGTTTGTTTTTCTCCCTTCATTGGAAATGAATGGTACTTGCATGATGTAGTATCAATTCATTGTTTGTCTGTCTTTCTCTGTGTGTTTCAGATTCAGGGAATTAAACTGATGGTGAGGTGGCTTCTCGGTGTGAAGAACAACCAGAGTAAATCTGGTAACTCCACTCTGAGAATGCTGACGGCCATCCTGAGCAGTGACGGTGATCTAACGGAACAGGGCAAGATGGGGTGAGTGACACTAATAGTCTAGGGAGCTTTTTCAAGGATAGTGGCTATAAATAGTAGTGTGTGTGTGTGTGTGTGTGTGTGTGTGTGTGTGTAATAAATAAATAAATATATTTAAATAAATATATTTATATATATATATATATATATATATATATATATATATATATATATATATATATATATATATAATATATATAATATATATATATATATATAAATCTTACGCTTTCCTTACTATGACTGGCACAGACAAAGAGTCCTTTTTGAATAAAATCTCAGATGCAGTTTATTGTTCAACCAAATTCCCCTGAAAATATTTGTTGCATAATGCAGATTTTTTTCTGTAAAACCGATATATCAGTGTATTTCTAGTACAATGGCAAACATAATGAATAGTGTAATATAGTTGTGTAATATAGCATTATAGTGGCAAATATAACGTGTAGAGCAGTAGCAAGCATGAAATGTAGGTGGATGTATTAGTATAGTATCAGTACAGTGGCAAGCATTATGTATAGCATATAGATAGTAACATAGTTCGTAGTAGCAGTATGTAGTAGCTTGCTGTAGTGACAAGCAAGTATAATGCAGTTACAGTTTAAGTAAAATAAAACTAGTGCAGTGTTTCCCAACCACTGTGCTAGTGTGCCGTGGAAAATTATCAAATTACACAAAATAAATAAATGCATGAAAAAATTATTAATCATTTCAGGGATCCAGATTTGTGAAGAGAAAGTGAATGTCTCATAATTTCTATTTTAATTAAATATTACCTTATCGTTTACAAATATCAGAGATCCCAGTTATTGAACTAATTTAAATTCACCAAGACCCTTAGACCTAAATATAAACGAGTACTTTTATTACTTCCTGATTTAAAAGCAACTGCAATCTTTTTTTCTCTTCCAAATACATGTTTTCAATGTTTATTGTACACACCTCCCGCTTTTTTATGTGGCAGACTCGTAAAATCGTCCCTCTGTGGTGTTTCCTGCAACTCTTGTCATGTGGAGGACAATGCAGAGCTTGACGCTGGGTTCAGCCTCAAGAACCAAATTTAAAATGCCACGAGAAGTCGTCTGTCCGAGGCAAAGATGCAAAATCCAATGACAATCACCTCAGCATCATTCTCCCTGATGTGTTTGATTACGCACAGGCGAGCACACAGTTTAAGTCGATGCGGAAAAGGAGGAAGGTTTTAGTTGTTGACTAAGTTCTGTTCAGTTTATTTTTTACGTGTTTTGTTCTTCTTTTTTTTTTTTATTCATATTTGTTTTTTGTAATATTGCGTTGTTCATATTTTAATGGACTCCTGTCACTGCAGGGGAAATTAAATTAATCGTATGCATTAATCATGTGGTGACTTGTTCATCTGCTCTCTTCATAAATAAATAAATACTTAATCTGCAATATACTCTTCCGGTGAGTTCGTGATTAAAAATTCAAATGTGAACGAAAATAAAATTATTAAAGGTATTATTATCATTAAAATATGAATATTAAAATGACTGGTAATAATAGATTATAACAGAAATTTTACAACCCTGTCCATCAAAATGACGGATGATGAGATAGTCTAACGCAAGCAATGTATGTTACTTATGTATTTTTTTTTGTTATTTTTTTTTTTTTGCGTAGCTGAATTTCAAACATTATGGTACTAAGACGGACAGAAAACATGGATAAGTTCTTGAAAAGGAAAAATATTGACGATGGTTAGTCAATGTGGGATAGTGGTGTGCTGTAGATTATTATTTTTTTTAGTCATAAAAAGTGTTGGGAAACACTGACCTAGTGTACAGTAACATTGTAAGTAGTAGTAGTAGTATAGTAGCATATTCTATGTATTGTATATAGTGGCAAGCATAATATATAGCAGTGTAGTTGCAAACATAATGTGTACTAGAGCTGCACGATATGGAGGAAAAATGTAATATGCTATAAGCCGTTGGATAATGCGATATTTGATATGTGATACAATATTCTCGTATGTGAATCGTCGTTCCGTGATGTCATCGGAGTCCACGGAACATCAAAACCTAAAATGACCATCTATCCCAGTGAACACAAAAATACTTGTCTTTTGTTCCAAATTACTATTCAGCATGTATTAAAATTCACATTTCAATATTTTTATTTTTTAAAAGCATATGAATATAATATTAATTTCATCATATTAAGTGATATCATATGAAATATTAATTTTTTTATGCTAATTGATGTTTGAATTAATTTAATAATTACTTCATTCAGTGTGGGTCTTTTATTTTGAAACTTGTTGTCCAGAAGCTCTGGCTGTAATTCACATTGGTGTAACGTCACTGTTCTCAGTCGATGCTGTGGCTGAATGTGCTGTGGTCAGAAATGATTTCACGGAACAATCTATTCATTGAAACCCATCCTTTGATATATCTAAAGCGGCCATTAAACAATCCAAGTCTGAGTTTTACGCTCTCATTTGGTCTCATTATTATTATATACACTAATTTCTTTAATGCTGTGTAACAGATTTACTGCTAACTTCTAAACTTACCATCTGTCTCACTCCTTGTCTCATCTGCCTCATCTTCTGAATCCAAGTAGTAATTATCAGATAGTTCAGCATTTACCAGACATTCAAGGAGTCTACCACTGTATACTTTAAGAGTACATTAATAATAATAATAATAATATTATACATTTTAAATTGATGGCAATAAACCTTGTTAAATCACATTTCAGCTATGAAATATGTCCACAAATGTCCCAATCTTGGCATACTGATACTAAATAATGAGGTTCCTTCTGACTTAAAACCTTTACCTTTCATGTATTGTATAGCTGTTTGTGAATTAAAAAAAGTCTGCAAAGTTTAAAAGAATCAAAGAGTACAACAAATGGAGTTAATGACTCCCAAAATAAAGAAACAATTTTGAACACCTGCAACGAGTCGTTGGTAATTCCAGACTGACGACTTGTACTAACCTACTTAATTTGGTAACAAAAAACCCACCTCTGGTCTTCATTGGTTGCTCGCGAACAGCTTTATCCCACCTTCAAACACTACACTACACTAAGTGGTAGACCAATCACAACAGACAGGAACATCTGACCAATCGGTGAAGAGTAGGCTTTCTGAAAGGTGTTTAGAATGAATGCTTTAGAATGGATCAATGAACGAGTCGATTTGGAAACTGGGGGAAAAAAGGTAATGCTGCAATTTAAATTATGAGCAATTTAAAGTGTTTTTTTAACTTTGATGCATGTAAATCTATTGGATGAGGCCTTTAAAACAAAATTAGGCACGTTTGAAAACCACAATAGGTGCTCTTTAAAATTATAACCTGTGCAAATTGATGAAGGGACCATGAACACAAAATGGTATTTAAAAGGTCCTCTTGTCTAGTCGGTGAGTCGGGGCTGTGTTGTGTGATTCTTGAAGCTCTCTCAGACTAAGTTATGGGTGATAACTTCATTGTGATTGGTTAATTAGGGACCAATCAGTGATCTGGTATTGTTCAAATTATGAAAGCATACATTTTTATTGGTTTACAGATTAAAACATGTCATGTCTATACCAATGGGCGCATGGTATAAAGGGGTTAAAAAATCATGCCGTTATCGCAAGCTCTTGCAATTTGCATATTGCGATTGTGTACATTTGTGAAATTTTTATAAATTCGATATCGTGCAGCCTTATTGTGTATTATAGATTAGTGCAGTTTTTAATTTTAGTAGCACACTATCTAATATCTTTTATACCACCGTTAAATTTGAGCATGAGTTGAACATAAATAGCATCTAGTAGTCCAGTAACTTTAAAGAACGTATATTTAAAGCAAAAAAAAATAACTAGAGAATGTTACAAGATCAAAATACTGCCTTACTCAAATAAGGACATCAGTATCAATACTCAGCCCTATTGTTTTATTATGATATGGGTGTGATCACTTGTTCTGATTTTTTTTACTTTCATGTGCAGGAAGCCAGATATGTCTCGTCTGCGGCTGGCAGCTGGCTGCGCGATTCTTCGTCTGGCTCAGGAGCCGTGCTACCATGAGATCATCACCCTGGAGCAGTACCAGCTCTGTGCTCTCGTCATCAACGTAAGACCTTATCTCACTGCGCACTCACTCAGTCTCTTTGGCTCACTGATGGACTGATGCTATATAATAGCAGGGCGCTATTGGATTAACATTTTCTTTTATCTTAACATCAAAGAGAAGATCCCATTACGTCTTTTTACAGGGTTGCACTGCAGTTACTAAAAGGCTGTTTGGTAATTTTCTGACTGTTCCAGGTCGCCAGTCACACTTTCAAATGGAAACTTTGAATGACAGCACTCTTTAAATGACTAATTAATAGTTAATGCATTCTCTTATGTTTATCAGGACGAGTGCTACCAAGTGCGGCAGGCCTTCGGCCAGAAGTTGCACAAAGGCCTGTGCAGATTGCGTCTGCCGCTTGAGTACCTGGCCGTTTTCACGCTGTGTGCCAAAGACCCGGTGAAGGAGCGCAGGGCTCACGCTCGCCAGTGCCTGGTCAAAAACATCAACCTGCGCAGAGAATACCTGAAACAGCACGCAGCTATCAGCGGTAAGGACAGACTGCCTCAATCCTGCTCTAAAGGCTATGGTTGGAAATCGAGAACCAGTTGTTATTCCGAATTTCTTCTCATTATTTTTCTTATATTTTAACAATAAAATAAAATGTTGGAACCAAATGATTTTCAATGTGGATGGAACACTGCATTCACATACTCTGACTATTATGGTAGGGCAAATAAATCTACAATGACACGACAAAATAAATTATATTTGAAAAATTTGTCAACAAAAACAGTATTTGTTTTTTCAGTATATACTGTGTATATAGCTAAGACTTGTTGTCATGGATGGTGGGGTTTCCTCAGAAGTACTGAAATGAGTGTTAATGGAATCATTAAGGAACCATATTCGGATTTGGTGTATTTGTGTGCTAATGATCTTTATTAGTTCATCTTCATGCAACATTCAGCACAATAAAATCCTTGCATGCTCAATTGAACTGTTCGTCAGGGTCATTATGCAGAGGACGCTGGTGTTATATCTGTCTTGTCAAGCGGATTCATCTCTCCATTGTGTTGCTATCATCATCTGTTGCACTTGGAATGAATTCATTGCACGTCAGCCTTTTCAGTTTTGATTTGTTCGTCTGAGAGTCGAGGAGGATGTGAAGCTTTTCCCAATTGTCATTCATATTTATGAGCCAAAGTATAAATCATGGCTATTGTACAATATCTTGAGGTCTGGATAATAACATGTTTTTTATAAAGCTCAGATTATCATAATAACTAGGGTTGGGAATCAGGAACCAGTTCCATCATTTAAAGAAAAAAATTACATGTACTTTTTGGGGAGATCTGTCCCTTTCATTGAATCATTAAGGAATTGAGATTGGAAACCGAATTGTTAATATTCCTTGTTATTTCCATCTGTAAGAATACCTCTCTGTGTGTGTGCGTGTGTGTGCGCGTGCGTGTGTACTACAGAAAAGCTAATATCTCTCTTGCCGGAATATGTGGTGCCATATGCAATTCACCTTCTGGTCCACGACCCAGACTATGTGAAAGTCCAGGACATTGAGCAGCTCAAAGACATCAAAGAGTGAGTCTATACGAGCACCACCCCGTCTTTTCCTTCTTTAATTGGAGAATGTTATCTATTAATTAGTTTGTCATTTCACGCTCTGGAAATATAAGACAGGCAATTTGGATGAGATATTTGTTACCAATATGTTGCCCTTCAAATGGTACAGATTTGCATTAAAGGTGGAGATAATATGCAGCTTGTTAGATATTCAGCTGACTGCCGAAAACAGATAAATGGTGTTCCAGAGTTGCCATCTGTCATTAATCTTGAAAATGATTTTCTATCTATCTATCTATCTTTTTTATCTCATTTTTTCTTTTTTTCCTTCAGGGCTTTATGGTTTGTTTTGGAGATCCTAATGGCCAAAAATGAAAATAACAGCCATGCGTTTATCAGGAAAATGGTCGAAAACATAAAACAGACAAAAGATGGACAATGTCCTGATGATCCCAAGATAAACGAGGTCTGTCTTATTTTAGAGGAATGCCTTGCTCTTCTAATTTTTAATACATTTCACAATGGTGATTTTATAATTTGTTGGTTTACACAATGTTTAGTGGTTTTGTACTGAACATCTACACTTTGACATTTAGCTACCTACTGGTTAGGACTGGTCAAAGGTGGAGATTTATAGTAAACAAGGACTTAAATATTGGTTTCTCATCCACACCTATTAAATCACTTCAGTAGACATGGATTAAACCACAGGAGTCATATGGATTATTGTTACGCTGCCTTTTATGCTGCCCTGAGTGGTGGCGTAAAGTAGTTGTCTAAAGCACAGAACTTTTAAGCAGAAATGTTGCCAATGATATCGCAATGATTGTAGTGATTTATTTGGCCACTATGTTTCCATAAGAGCGGGATGTTCACGATCCTTTAGTGCTGCACAATTAATCCAAAATAACATAATAATCTCCGTATTGTCAAATGTGATTATTAAACCATAAAGGCTTCGATTTAATTGAGTCAGTACAAGGTCTTTGTGTGCTTCAGAGTGATAGATGATATGTTCATTGATTCTCTGTTTTCAGTGCTATCAGAGTGCATTGTGAAAGCGAAGTGCTGCAGATTCACACAATAATGCAACTCAAAATATTTGTAACCACTACAAATCTAAAAACGGGACACATGATCACATTGTTCAACAGATTTGTTATGAGTGTTATTGCAAACTGACAAATACACACGCTGAAAGTAAATACGGTCAAAAAATATATTATTGTATGAAACAAATGTAATCCTCATAATAATAATAATAATAATAATAAAATAGTATTATCTTGTAAAAAAATAAGTGAGTGAACTTAATCACAAATAATGTTTTAGTACAAATGTATATAGGTAAATACTTTTTATTACTGTGTTGTATTGGTGCATCTAAATACAAATGATTAAATACTTTAATCTGCTTGACCTTAATGGCTGTTTGGTTGAAATGGTGGTTCCTATGGTTTAAAAAAAATCACTTTTAATGCCTTTTCAGAGCAAATTCGTAATTATCAAGATATCAAATATCGTCAATAGGCTGAAAAATATCATGATCAAGAATTGAGATTTTTTTTTTTGTAGCCATAACACCCAGACCTAATATCAATGCATTACTAACAAAATCTCAAACGAAGTGACAAAAAAATTATGCTAGACCTTTTCTTAAAAATAACCACTTTTTCTAGCTCTTTTCCCAAGGTCTTTTTAGTGGATTCATTTACTGTATAAATTCAGTTCCTCTCACACAGATTAACCACACTTGTAGTTTGTCATATTAAATTTAGATGGCGGTAAGTTTAACTAACAAAATGTCCAAATACCTTTTATCTAAAAAAAATAAAAATAAATCTCCCAATTTGGAATGCCCAATTCCCAATGTGCTTTAAGTCCTCGTGGTCACGTAGTGATTCGCCTCAGTCCGGGTGGTGAAGGACGAATTCCAGTTGCCTCCGCATCTGAGACCGTCAAACCGCGCATCTTATCACGCCTCGTGTTGAGCGTTGCCATGGAAAAGCGTGTGTAGAGGCTTCACGCCATCCACCGTAGCATCCACACTCAACTCACCACGTGCCCCACCGAGAACAAATCACATTATAGCGACCACGAGGAGGTTACCCCATGTGACTACCCTCCCTAGCAACCCCAGGGGTAGTAGCCAACGTCTTTTACTACTGAGCTACCCAGGTCCCTTAGCTAACTTTTTAACAGTATGTGTGTTTTATCATTTCAAACCTAACAGATTTATTGTAAAATGTTTTGCTTAAAGTGAGCTTGTGCTGTCTCTTGGGGAACTTGGTTTGATATTTTGTATCTTAGCAAATAACATAATTTTATAAATTTTTTTCAAGCATTTTACTCATTCATGCTATGTTCTGAAATCTGTCTCCTTGCAGAAACTATACACCGTGTGTGATGTTGCTATGAACATTGTCATCGCCAAGAGTACCACTTACAGTTTGGAGTCTCCTAAAGATCCAGTACTACCCGCACGTTACTTCACGCAACCAGACAAGGTGATAATCGTGCTGCCTGCTTGCTCAAGATGTTTAAAGCATATTACCGTTCAATCAGAATTTCAGAAAATCTCAGTCACTGAAGACTTCAATGTTCTTGCCTTTCAGAATTTCAGTAACACAAAAAACTATCTGCCTCCTGAGATGAAATCCTTCTTCACCCCAGGAAAGGTACATATTTGACATCTATTCAGTGCTTTTAACCTTCTTCACATTGATATCCTGATCTTCTTTGCACTTCCATCTTCAGCCTAAGGCAGCAAATGTGCTGGGTGCCGTGAACAAGCCCCTGTCCGCCACAGGAAAACTACAGACCAAACTCTCCCGCATGGAGACCATCAGCAATGCCAGCAGCAATTCCAACCCCAGCTCCCCCGGCCGCAGTAAAGGAAGGTCAGACCTCGCAAACGCATGTGTACACATGAGAAGAGATAATGTGGATGGATTGCTGTGTTTATTGTTGTAGATGAATGATAAAGTGGAATGTGGAGAGAGGTTGGAAAAAGTGGATCGATATATAGAGATTTATTGTACTATGTGAGAGATCTCTGGAAAATGAAATATCCTCCCTAGTAGAGTGGAAAGGTCTGATTCATTTGAATTAACTGATTTCTACATCCTGTTCCTGCATTAATGAAGTAATAATGCCGATGTCAATTTTTAGACATTTGCATTATTGAATGTCATTATCTTTCATTGAGCCTGCTTCGTCTTTACAAGGAAGGAAATGAAGGATGAAGGGTTTTTTGTCCGTGTTTGCGGACTGAATGTCATTTGCTGCACACAAGCAGAAGAGCGCCCTCTAGCGGTGGATGATGCAGACCTTTTCTGCTTGCATAATTACTGAATTTATTTGTGCTGAAGTTGATTGGATTGCAATGAAATTATTATTGACGTTTAATCAATCATCCATTAATCATTAACATCCCTGGGCACAAACAAACTACAAAAATCTAGGGGGTGATAGAGTCACTCGCTGTGTCTCGTTTAGAAGGCTAGCTAGGTGGGATACGTCCTTTGAAGGCTGCAGTATACAGAGTGTCCTCCTTTAAACAAGTCTCATTTAAATGAGGTGGCCTTCATAGGACGAACGGAAACAGAACGTAACATGGTTGCTATGACAGCACGCCACACTTTAACACGAGCACTTTGAGTGAGAAGGGAACAAAGTTGAGGTACATTTTAGTGGCATTATAAAGATGTAAAGAGAAAAGAAAATATTTTCTTTTATATAGTGTATATATATATATATATAGAAAATAATACTTTATTTTAATTATATATTAATATAATTATACATATTCTATACTCTGTGCCCATCTACTGAGGTACTTCCACTTGGGAATTAACATTACTTGTGTTTGAACATCATATTTATGGGCAAATTGGCGTTATTTTTTTTTAGACATTTCCATTGAAGCACAGAATTGTGGGTTGTGAGTGCCCACGAAGAATACACCTCATGCTTTCTCCGAATTCACGTGAAAGAAGGCTGCATTCGAAGTGTCCTACTCGCTTTTCTGAAACGAGACAGTCTCAATGACTTATGCGGCCGACAAATGTGAACTTCGGAGGATGGAGCCTCTATATACTTCCTACAAAATCGAAGAACGAACAGGTGTGACGTCATTTATAACAAAATCTGGTCAAAAATAAGGTGTTTTTGCGTTCATTTCGGCGGTTCGTGAAGCAGTTCGCTGGGGTGAAAAATTCTTATTGGCTGCTAAACGTACTTTCTGCCATTGGTCCACATCATCGGTAGGTGTGACCTGGAGCTCCATCTACCTTTATGCCGATGGCTGATTTTGTTTACGTTGTTCAGTGAGTCAAAATTAGTCAACATGAACACATCAATATGCATCTGTAAGATCATTCACTTGGAGACATTTTCCAAGTAATGTGAATATTGTTTTGTTTTTAGTCTACTAAAGGAATCAAATCTTCTCAAATACTCTCATGTGCCCATTTACTCATGTGCCATCTGCATCAAAAGCCATTCACACATCTGCCTAAAGTAGGATATGCCTCTATATCATTGTTGTTTTATCTTTGCTCTGCACATTAACACTTTTAATGCACTCATCTTTGCAATGGTATCAGTGTCATGATAAATTACAATAATAGAACAGGCGCATATTATGGCTGCGTTGAGCATGTTAGTGCATTAGCATCATGAATACATAATGTAATCAAGACAAATAAAACATTTTCTACTGCATATACAGTATATTACTTTAAATCATCATCTAGTGGATGTTCTGAATGTTTGGAAATAGTATACCGTTACTTGGCTGTTTAGATCTTCTTTTTTACCCCTGAATGAAGAACGAAGAAGAACTTCTGCTGAAGTATATTGAGTCCTTAAAGTGGAGATTGACTGAGCAGGGAGGATCATTTATAGTAAAAAAGGACTATAACACCCACACCTATCATATTTCTTTTGAAGATATTGATTTAACCACTGGAGTCTTATGGATTACTTTTATACTGACTTCTGTGATTTTTGGAGCTTCAAAATTTTGGCACCCATTCATCATATATTATATGTATTATATGGACCAAAAGAGTGGAGCTGTTCTTCTAAAAAATATTTGGTTGTGTTCTGCAGAAGAAAGAAAGTCACACACACCTGGGATGGCCTAAGGGTTAGTAAATGAAGAGAGAATTTTAATTTTTGGGTGAACTGTTCCTTAAATAGCTTCTGAACCAGGCTTGAAGCACTGTGATGCATGCGCCGCATGTGGAGGTTAGTTCTAAACAAGGATTTTAGAGAAAGCAAAGCACTCTGGTTTCTCTTTAATTTAATGCAGGGGTTCTCAACTGGTGGGTCGCAGACCTGTTTTGGGTGGGTCTCGGTAAGATGGTCAAAAAAAATTTATATTTAATGTGCGTCTCATGTTTGATTGGTCTTTTATTTTGAAAAAAGGTTTATTTTGACAGGCATTCGTCAGAGACGTGCGGTAGTTTACTATGGTAGCCACGGTAACCATCGCCATGGTAACCATCCTGTCTTTACGTTGTTTTGACATTCAGATTCGAGATGGCGAAGCGCAAATTTGACCCAGACTATTTAAAAAATGGATTTTCGTACATTGAGGATAAAAAGGGACAGAAACCCCAGTGTGTGCTTTGTAGTGAAGTGCTTGCCAATGAGAGCATGAAACCGTCCAAACTGAAGCGCTATTTAGAAACCAAACATCCCGCATCGAAAGACAAGACGGTGGAGTTTTTTCAAAGACGTCTCCAGGAGCTGAGGGCATCACAAAAGTGTAAAGACCTGGGCTCTGAGCACATGCTGGTGCTGTATCACTCAGAAGTCCGCTGGCTGTCGAGGGGCAAGGTGTTGTCACGCTTTTACGAACTTAAAACAGAAATCGCCACATTCCTCTCAGAGACTAACTCCCCGTATGCAGAACTGTTTGACAACGAAATGTGGCTCGCACGAGTTGCATATCTTGCTGATATTTTTGAGCACCTCAACACATTAAATGTATCGATGCAAGGGAGGGGACACAATATATTTGAACAGTCAGACAAAATTGCTGCGTTCAAGAAAAAGATCTCACTGTGGCTAAATCATTTATCCAAAGACAGACTGGACATGTTTCCCAACTCTTGCCACGAAGCACAGCAGCTGGACAGTGCGGCCAAAAATAACTTGAAACAAACTTTAAGGGCGCATCTCACTAAACTTCAAGCTCGGTTTGACTACTACTTCCCAGAGAAACAGACAACCATGGACTGGATACGCGACCCCTTCGGTATCAATGTGGAAAACATCACGTTGCCGAGCAACGAAGAGCATTAGCTGGTGGACCTGTCATGTGACCTGACGCTGAAAAAGAGATTTGGTGAGGTAAGCCTTTCCCACTTCTGGTGCAGCGATGTGATGACTGAGTATCCATCCCTCGCCACTTTAGCAGTCAAAACGATCTTACCATTCAGCACAACCTATTTGTGTGAAAGTGGCTTCTCTACCTTGGTCCAGCTCAAGTCAGAGCAGAGAAACAGGTTGGACACTGAGCATGATCTGAGAGTAGCTCTGTCTACTGTCACCCCAGACTTTGAAACTCTTATCAAGAGTAAAGCACATCCCCAATTGTCTCATTAACTTCCACAAATGACCTGGTTAGGTGAAAACTTTATTTTGAGTGATTTTGACATTGATTTTATTCACTTTTGTACATGCAGTTGTCATGGTCCTCCTTAGTTTCTTATTAATTTGCTCTGAATAGAGTAAAAATATCTTGTTATGTGGCCTTATTTATTTAATTAACTTTTGTACATGCGGTTGTCAGGGTCCAGTTACTTATTAATATGCTCTGAAATGCACGTTGCACGGGATAATATATGCATGTATGTAGGGTTATGTTTTTAAAAAGATGATATATGAGTGTTTTCAACAGTTATTTTTGAAAAATTAATTTTGTTGGTTGAATTCTAAAAAAGTGGGCCGCGACTTAATGACCATGGGAAAATGTGGGTCCCAGGGTGGGACCAGTTGAGAACCCCTGATTTAATGAACATGTAATGGTAAATTGTTATTTGGCGTTGTGGTGTTACAAGTGGTGTTAATGACGCAGTGACATTACATTGCAGTGAAAGTAACAGAGGAGACTGAACCTTAAAATAACGTGTGAAAAGTGAAGAAATTTAGACAGAAATATTTTACTATTGCACGCATGTAATATATTCTAACATAATGTAATATAATAGCTATTCAGGTTTGCTGGGTAACAAGTGTAAATGCAAAATTTACCAAGATGAAAGTCAAATCAAATCAAATCAAATCACTTTATTGTCACACTACTGTGTACACGAGTGCAACAGCAGGTGAAATTCTTGTGTGCAGTTCCGAGCAACATTGCAGTAATGACAGTGACGAGACATAAACCACTTTACTATAAACAACATATTTACACAAAACAATTTACATAACAAATGTACACATACTTACACAACAATTTACATAACAAATGTACACAATACACACAATGTAGAATACACATACACTAGATAAGGGTATAAATATATATATACACTAATTGAATTGGGGAGAATATATTGACAGAATGATGATTAATAAAGTGCAGTGCTGATTGTTGATTGTGAGGGATCAAGTGTTCAAAAGTCTTATTGCTTGTGGGAAGAAGCTGTCATGTAGTCGGGTGGTGCGGGTCCTGATGCTGCGATACCGCCTGCCTGATGGAAGCAGTGAGAGCAGCCCATGACTCGGGTGGCTGGAGTCTCTGATAATCCTCTGAGCTTTATTCACACACCGTCTGTTATATATATCCTGGAGGGAGGGAAGCTCACCTCCGATGATGTTTCTGGCCGCACCACCCTTTGCAGGTCTTTGCGGTTGTGGGCGGTGCTATTGCCGTACCAGGCGGTGATGCAGCCAGTCAGGATGCTCTCTACAGTACTGGTGTAGAACCGTGTGAGGATGTGTTGGTTCATTCCAAACTTCCTCAGCCGTCTCAGGACACCGAGGAACTTGAAGCTGCTGACTCTCTCCACCGGTGCTCCATTAATGGTGATGGGGCTGTGTTCTCTGTCTTTCTTCCTGAAGTCCACCACAAGCTCCTTGGTTTTACTGACATTGAGGGAGAGGTTGTGCTCCTGACACCAGCGTGTCAGAGTGTGCACCTCCTCTCTGTAGGCTGTTTCATCATTGTCAGTGATCAGACCTACAACCGTCGTATCGTCAGCAAACTTAATGATGGCATTGGAGCTATGTGTCGCCACACAGTCATGTGTGTAAAGGGAATACAGGAGTGGGCTGAGAACACAGCCCTGCGGGGCTCCAGTGTTGAGGGTCAGTGGTGAGGAGATGTTGCTGCCCATTCTAACCACCTGACGTCTGCCTGACAGGAAATCCAGGATCCAGCTGCACAGCGAGCTGTTTAAGCCCAGAGCCCGGAGTTTCACATCAAGCTTGGAGGGCACTATGGTGTTAAATGCTGAGCTGTAGTCTACAAACAGCATTCTCACATATGTGTTCCTTTTTTCCAGGTGGGATAGAGCAGTGTGTATTGTAGATGCAATGGCATCATCAGTGGAGCGGTTGTTACGGTAGGCAAACTGCAATGGGTCCAAAGAGGTGGGCAGAACAGAGCAGATGTGATCTCTGATCAACCTCTCAAAGCATTTGCTGATGATGGGGGTGAGGGCAACAGGACGCCAGTCATTTAAGCAAGTGATTTTTGATTGCTTCGGTACAGGCACAATGGTTGATGTTTTGAAGCATGTGGGGACTACAGACAGGGAGAGGGACAGGTTGAAAATGTCTGTAAAAACACCAGCCAGTTGGTTCGCGCATGCTCTGATGACGCGGCCCGGAATGCCGTCTGGACCCGCGGCTTTATGAATGTTCACCCGTCGAAAGGATCGGGTTACATCCGCAACAGAGACGGAGAGTGAACCATCATCTGTAGTATCGGCCGCGAGTGCTCTCTCCGCGAGGGCGGTGTTGTTGTTGTCCTCGAAACGAGCATAAAAAGTATTAAGCTCGTCCGGGAGAGAGGCAGCGGTGTTCATGGCGGAGTTTTTATTCTGTTTATAGTCCGTGATGATGTTAATTCCCTGCCACATACTTCTGGAGTCAGTGGTGTTGAACTGTCCTTCAATTTTGTGCCTGTACTGGCGTTTGGCTGTGCTGATGGATTTACGGAGGGCATAACTGGCTTGTTTACGCTCCTCCGCGTAAGTTGATCAAAAAGAAAGAAATATATATTTTGATATTTAAAATATTTTTAATGTCATATGTTTTTGAAGCCTTAAAGTAAATAATTTAAAAGTTAAATATGAAAAAATGACTCTTAAGGTTTACACTGTGTCTAACCAGACGTGAATCGATGCCGTGACATGCGATAAAAGGTATCTTTTCTATGTTAATCAGAGTTTTTGTCCTAACCAGGGCTTAATATTTTTTGGAATGGTTTCTATTCCTGCGATGTCGCGCCGGCCAGCGCAGTCACCAAATGGGTCTGAAATTATCCTTTTGCAGTATTTTAAAGTCGGCATCTCACTAGCTGGTTCACAACAACTTGATTTTGGCCAAGGGTGTCACTCACCTACTGAATATTGTTCTTGAGGTCTCGCTCACTTCAGCCGGAGCTCTGTCTCTCTCTCTCTCACACACACACACCGGTTCAGAATGGAAGAGGGGAGTCATGCCGGCTCATTCTCTCGCTTCCCTAATATGTGGAAATAGGCGAAATAACAACAGGGGTACCGTGTGAACATAAACAATCGGAACAGACTGAATAAGGATGCGATTCATAAAGTAATTGCACTGTGTATGTGTGTGATTGTGTATTTATCCCCTTGGGTATGCCGTAGAAAGCGAATGCCAATTCAGAGCTTCAATGAGAAAATGAGTTGCGTGCAGACTGCTTCATCTGTAATTGCTCTCTTTTCTGAGTTTTATTGTCAATTATCCTCATTTAGAGTATTAATATTGCGGTGTTGCGACACGCCTGTAGACAGATCGATTGCCGGTCGCTGGAATCTTATCGCATCTTGTTTTATTAGGACATGCACACATTCACCTGGGACAATTTATGACAATATGTATCACAATTAATCTTCATAATCGTGAAAGCCCCAAAACAGACAATTACTAGTCATATTCGATTGCAATGATTTGTTTGACAATCAAAATTTCAAAATCGTGACAGCCCTAATAGCACCCCTTGTGGCAACAGTGAGAATGCAATGCATACTAGCGTTGAGTAACGAATTGAGCTCTTACACAATTCTCACCTTTTGTTATGTAGATTGCGTTAAATATTGTATCGTTTTCAACATATCTCCTCCTTATAAACAACTTTCTTCCTTACATTTCAGTGGTTTACAAACTATTTGCGATTTGATTAAAAATAACAGACTCAGAAGAATGATTTGTTTGCAGATCGAACATCACTACTCCCTAAATTCAAAATGCAGTGGCCTGATCTTCTCACTAGAATTAACTTTTTCTAGATTTCGTGTAGAACTAATGGTGGTGAGCATAAATACGCAAGCATTATAAAGAACCTGAAACAGACACAGTCACTTAAAAGTATTGAATAGAACTGATGAAAGGGAGCTGTCTGCGGCCTCATGCATATTCTGAATCCATTTTAGATGTCATTAAAATGAATTTTTCATACTGCAAAATCTAGCTATCGCTTTTGCTTCCTACTGCGGACTAAACAAGCTCTTTTGAGGTCACTGTTTTCAGTAATCATAACGACACAAGGGAGCGCAGGAAGGGAAGGCACGCAGTGGCTATTATGCTGAAGAAACATTGCTGAATAGATGTCATTGAGATTCTTTTGAATGGAGTGTTTCATCCTGTGCGTCATGAAGACACAATAATTGCTGTATCCCTTTTACCTTTACCACATCCACAGAGCTCTCGCATTGAAACCAGCCATTTTTACGGAGGAGGGACTGCGTGTTTGACATGCAGTCAGATGACTCATGCTGTCCCTCTGAGATTTATAATGGTCAAAGTCATAGGTGTCTTTTAAAATGAGATCAGGAGGAACAGATAGAAAATGCTTTCGTTGTTTAGCTTTTAACGTGCTTCATTAGTCAGGGTTAATCTTTAATAACTGGTTTCCGACACATCAATCAGTAGATCATGGCTTTTCACAACCTGCGTGAAACAGTCAATCAAAACACAAACTGCTTTAATTTAACACTTCCTCTAAACAATTTGAAGTGTTCTCTGTTCTGTAAAAGATAAGATGAAGACAAGCATCACTATCACTATTACTGATACTTGGAGTTAAGGACTTGAACCCAGAGTCTAAAAATTAGGTGCGTAAAACATTTTATCTGAATGTGAATGATTTATTTCTAGTTTCAACATTATTTGAACCTCAGTCCTCAGATCTCTTGTTGGACAAGAAAAACAAGGCTCATACCATGTGACCACATTTGGTTTTCGACCATTGAAAATGGGTAAAATGTACAAATGGAGCCACACTGTGAGCCTCATATGTCTGGGATTTAACTATAAAGGGCTTTAAAATGGAAGATACAGAAAGAAAAGTTTGTTCTGAACCAGAATCTAAAATTATACTAATATATAGATATAGATGACCCCCCTCCCATCAGTTACACACTGTTATGCCATCTAAAACTTGTATTACTTTTTTTTTCTTCTGCAGAACATGAATCATTTTTAAAGGAGAAATTAATTGTTTATTTACATCCAATGCAAGTACATGGGGTCCAAAACTTCCAACACTGTGCATGCATAAAGCGGAAGTGTAATAGAGCTTTAAATTATGATCGCAAAGACTTCAAGATTTTATTGCATTATATTTATAATTATATTTATCACATTTTATTTTGTTTGTCACCCAAAACCGATTGTATTGCTTCTAAAGACATGGATCATTAAACCACTCGAGTTGTATGGATTACCATTATTTGCCTTAATGTCCTTTTTGGAGCTTAGAAGTTTTGGACTCCATGGACTTGCATTGTAAGGATATAAACGCATCATATTTCCTTTAAAAAAAAAACTTTGTTTTCCACACAAGAACAAAATTTATCGAGTTTGAGACGACACAAGGAAGTGTAACCGTTGAGAATGTGATCATTTTTGGGTATACAATTCCTTTAATACTTTTGGAGTTATAGGCACTCCAATTTTTAAAAAATAAAAAATTAACTTTTTCTGTATTATTTTTGTATTCCATTTGCAGAGGTATTGCAAGAATGGGTCCTGAAATCAACCGATATTAGCAATAATCCCAACTATCTTTGTGAAATAAAATAATGATGCTGCCACCTTTCTAAGGTTATTTTTTACATGTAGTTTTACTCCAAATCATAGGCAAACATTACCATGGATTTCTCAGTAAATACCAATCCATGGTATTTAATATTTTGTCTTTCATCATAATTTTTTTACCATTCTTAAAAAGTATCAACCTAATTTCTGAAGTTTTGGTGATATGACATCAACAAAACCCTGTAACCCGACATAACCCTGAACACCCAAATAATGCCTTCGCAACCACCAAGAACACTAGCAACCTCATAGCAAGCCCTTGGCAACCACCCACAGCACCCTAACAATAGTAATATCATTGGAAAAAACTTTTTTTCAGTTGTCTTGAATGACAGTGAGGTGTGTTAAAAGGTCTTTATTTATTTTCACACTCCAGGCTGGACTCTGGTGATGTGGACCACAGCGAGAATGAAGACATTTCAATGAAGATCCCATCCGAGACCGAAAAGCCAACCAGGGGGCGCAAACGGGGCACTGCCGCTAACCAGGAGGACAAGGGCCAGGAGTCCAAGCCAAAGCGGGGACGCAAGAAAGCAGCCAACACAAGCACTGATGATACAGAAGAACAATGGGGTGAAGACGGCAGTATGGCTGAGACAACCATGGAGACTGAAGATGAACAGAACAGTCCACCTAAGAGGGCTCGCAGAGGACGACCCCCCAAGTCGGCTGCTGCCAAGGACGAGACGCCCAACAAGGTCAGGAGGGGTCGTAGGAAGGCTGCTCCACCTGCAGAAGAAGAGAATGAGGAAGAACAGCAGGAGGAAGAGGAGGAGGAGGAAGAGGATGATGGAGGCAGTGAGAATATTGAGGTGAAGCCCAAGGGCAGGAGAGGGCGGAAACCAAGGTGAGTGAACACCTGTTTGCTGATCCCTTGAGGAATTTTTCCGGAATTTTATGAGGACAATGCTATTGAATATGTTACAGGAGTATCACAATAGCAAAAAATAGTAGGCCATACTGAAAAAAATGTAAATGCCACTACACCGGGTGTCTGAGGATACATAAAAAGTGTTTAAGTCTTAAAGCTGAAGAGTGTGATTTCTGTGCCACCAAACAGAATTTCAAAAATATATTTGGTTTTCAAAAGAGAATTCTGAATTCCACTCCTGTCTGCAATTGGTCAAACAAAGAGATAGTCCCACCCCATTCAAGCCATTAGTTAAGCAGCCTTGTTGGGGAGGGTCTAAGCGGGTCACTGTAATCAAACGGAAACTTTCAAAGCGCCAGAGAGAGAATGCTTAAAGTTTTCGAGAAAATTAACATATGAATGGCAAACTTATAGTTGTCTCTGCATATTAAGCTGGGATAGGAGAAAGTATTTTAACACAGAAAAAGTTACATTAGTTTTAAATTTTAAAAGACAGTTTAATAGTCATAAATATTTTTAATAACACAAACAATGTCCAAAATGTTTTTATTGGAAGACTGAATCTTTTTCCTAAAATGCGCTCTCTCTATGTAGAATTTAGCTTTGGAAAGTCATTCATTCTAGTCAGTTCGTTCAGCTGGTTCATGTATGTAAATAAACATATTAAAATAAGTTTAATCAAATATTGCTATTAATTTATATGTATTAATATATTTTTGCATATAAATAAATAAATGCTATTAAATATGAATCTTCCATGAACCATGATTTAGTGAAAAATTTGCACTATTTAAACTAAATAATTTTACCTTGCAACTATTGCTGTTTGTAAAAAATAGGTTGTTTATTATACGTTGCCCAGCCTTAATCACCATTCAAACAGTTCAACTTATTTAATACCTAAAAAATGCAATGACTGAAAATGTACATACATGTTTTAATGGTCTTATATTCTTTAAAAAAATTGCGTTAAAATGTTTCAAATTTAATTTTCTTAAACCTGCAGATGCACTGTAACACACTCCAATAGTTAAAACATTGCATATATTAACTAATTCAGTAGTTAATATACAGCACCCGGGTGCAGATTTACCAATTATACTATGGGGAAGGATTGACTCATAAATGTAAGTGGTGTAATGTGATGGTCATCCTTAGTATTTTCTTGAAAGTCAGACATTGGTAAGTGGGTGCTAATCAGGTGGAAATTATCAAATCCTACTATGTGAAAGCTTTCCTTATGAATATTATTCAAGCTTCGTGATTGGGTTCTCCCAGAAGATTTGGAAGCAACATTAAGTCTGTGTGAACAAATGAATATTCATGACCTGCCTACTGCATTGAGTATGTACTATGTATACTGTAGAAAAACTGTAGTGTAGATTTTTCAAAATGTTGCCTTGTACCAAAGTACAAATATTTTTTGCATTCCTAGTATGTTGTACAGTAATTAAAGTATTACCAAGTTACTTTCAAAGAAGAATGTGAAGCCAGTCAATTCATGTCAAATTCTGTCAAACAAACAAGTATTTATATTTTATTTTAACATTAGCACTTGTTGATAAGGACAAGAATACCCCAAAACCATTTTTTTTCTATAACACAACTAAATGGTCAATTATTATTCACAGAGTGGAGGCACCAGAGACCGCCAGTGATTCTGTGGAATCCACACCTCAGAAAAGAAGAGGACGACCTCCAAAGTCACAGACAGCGGCTAGGAAAGCCAGGTACTGCTGAAATCAATTTCTTACGCTTTCCCTCAGTGCTGCAACACTGATGTCTGCATGCATGAATATGTCTGTGTTCATGGATCTCAAACTGTTTCAGTGGTGGGAGAACCAGAGCTGTTGCCAACCAGGAAGAGGAGTCTGAAGAGGAAATGGACACAGCTCAACAGAGTGAGGAGGAAGAAGAGGAGACAATGGACTCATCACCTAAAGTAAGGTTTCTTTCTTCAGGGTCTCCACTGTCGTAGAAAACCTAGAGAAATCAGAGAATTTGTATATAATGAAAATGTTTATAGTGTGTGTGTGTGTGTGTGTGTGTGTGTGTGTGTGTGTGTGTGTGTGTGTTAAATATCATTTGTTATGGACACTTCTCAAATCCAATGGAGATATGGTATAAGTCAGAAGTTTACATACACTAGGTTGAAGTTATTAAACTAATTTTTTAACCACTCCATAGATTTAATATTAGCAAACTGTAGTTTTGGCAAGTCGTTTAGGACATCTAAATTGTGCATTACATGAGTAATTTTTCCAAAATTTGTTTACAGACAGATTGTTCCCCTTTGAATTGACTATATCACAATTCCAGTGGGCCAGAAATGTACATACAATTAGTTAACTGTGCCTTTTAAGCAGCTTGGAAAATTCCAGAATATGATGTCAAGCCTTTAGACAATTATCCATATAGCTTCTGATAGGAGGTGTACTGAATTGGAGGTGTACCTGTGTATGTATTTTAAGCTCTACCTTCAAACTCAGTGCCTCTTTGCTTGACATCATGGGAAAATCAAAAGAAATGGAAAAAAAAAAAAAAGGGGAAAAGAAAATTATGGAACTCCACAAGACTGGTTCATCCTTGGGAGCCTGAAGGAACCATGTTCATCTGTACAAAAAAAAAAAAGTATGCATGTATTACACCATGGGACCACATAGCCATCATTCCGCTCAGGAAGGAGACACATTCTGTCTCCTAGAGATTAAAGTAGTTTGGCGTTAAAAGTGCAAATCAATCCCAGAACAACAGCAAAAGGACCTTGTGAAGATGCTGGATGAAACAGGTAGACAAGTATCTATATCCACAGTAAAACAAGCCCTATATTGACATAACCTGAAAGGCTGTTCAGCAATGAAGAATCCACTGCTCCAAAACCGGCATGAAAAGCCAGACAACAGTTGGGAAGTGCACATAAGGACAAAGATCCTACTTTCTGGAAAAATGTTGTCTGGTCTAATGGAAAAAATATTGAACTGTTTGGCCATAATGACCATCATTATGTTTGGAGGAAAAAGGGTGAGGCTTGCAAGCCAAAGAACAACATCCCAACCGTGAAGCATGGGGGTGGCAGCATCATGTTGTGGGGGTGCTTTGCTGCAGGAGGGACTGGTGCTCTTCACAAAATAGATGGCATCATGAGGAAGGAAAATTATGTGGATGTGTTGAAGCAACATCTCAAGACATCAGCCAGGAAGTTTAAGATCAGTCACAAATCTTCCAAATGGACAATGGCCAATCACAATGAAGTATACCTTCAAAGTTGTGGCAAAATGGCTTAAGGACAATAAAGTCAAGGTATTGGAGTGGGCAGAACTGAAAAAGCATATGCGAGCAAGGAGGCCTACAAACCTGACACAGTTACACCAGTTCTGTCTGGAGGAGGGGTCCAAAATTCCAGCAACTTAATTTGAGAAGCTTGTTGAAGGCTACCCAAAATGTTTGACCCAAGTTAAACAATTTAAAGGCAATGCTACCAAATACTAACAAAGTGTATGTAAACTTCTGACCCACTGGGAATGTGATGAAAGATATAAAAGCTGAAATAAATAATTCTCTCTGCTATTATTCTGACATTTCACAGTCTTAAAGTATGATCCTAACTGACCTAAGACGGGGAATGTTTTCTAAGATTAAATGTCAGGAATTGTGAAAAACTGAGTTTAAATGTATTTTGCTAAGCTGTTTGTAAACTTCTGACTTCAACTGTACTTGTTAAACAGATTAAACATCTTTTCATTGGTTATTTCAATGCACAAATCAAACAGAAGGGAGAGATCATTCTGTACATTCCATCTGTCGGAGCACTGGAAACTGGAAAACTTTTTGATGGCCTAAATTTGAGTTGATCCCCATATCATAGAATTTTAAAATTCAGTTTTCAAAGCTTAAAAGTCATGGAAACATTAGAGAAAATCCTAAAGCGAATATATTTATGAATTGTTCCTTTTTGAGTCAGTTCTTTTCAATTAACTGGTCAAAAAGGGTTCACAAATCTAAACGATTCATTGCTGAATATGATCTGAATCAAAATGAAGCTGAATCTAGCTATCACAAATAAAGGTCATGGTAAAGTCACAGTATTTCATTGTTCAAAATGAATGGGACCCCTGCCCATTCTGTTGTACTCAGAAGTCTTTGCCCTTTTCCTGTTATTTTTATCTTGACATTTTTTGAATATGTAATAATCGTGTATGCTTTCCAGGTGCGACGAAAGGTGGGGAGAAGGGACCGAAGATGAGTGCATTGAGACGTATGAAATGCAAGAGCGATTCAGGATTGGATTTTCTTAAGGGGGAAAAAAGTCTGCAAGAGAAGAGTTAACTTGTGGAAAGTTTGGACTTTTTGGAGCCATGCATCTGCTTCTGCTGTATTTTGCCGTCTTTTCTGCCGTATGATTCTGCCCTGTTGTTCCACCAAGACTTGTGGTTCGTTTTTGCATTATGTGTGCCGACCATGCGATCTTAATCTTATGAGAAAGAAAGTGTAAATAGTTTTTTGGGCTCTTCCCCCCCCCACCCACCCAAGTTTAGGGCAACTTGTATAGCTTTTTCCTCCAGCTTTAAATATATTGCACCAGCTGATCTGTCCAAGTAATGGAAAAAAAAAAAATCTGAACTTTTAGCAGTACTGTATCTGTCCTGTGTCTTCTGTATATCATTCTGTACTGTGCTACAACAATAACCATTTTGTAGTTCCCTTTTTTATTTGTTCGTCATTTTATCCTTTCCTTTTTTTAACCCTTCTCATTTGTGTAATTCTTGTGTGCATATGGTTGTGCATGTGCAAATGTGCCTCTGCAGAAAAAAGAAACACTGGTCTGATGATGAATTCACATATTTGTTACATTTTACAGCCCAGCATTGATTTTTATCAGTGTATAAAACGGGGAGAGGATGGTTGTTTTAATATTGGCTGCGTGTTGGGAAACAATACAAAATGTTCTCCTCCCCCTCCACCCAAATCAGTTTTTCAGTCTGCTGAACCAATAAAATATTCTGTATAAATAACTTGCATATTTTCTTGCTTAAAGTTGTTAAGCATTCTCACTTGTTTATTGGTATGTTTTCATTTAGGTATGTCATATAATTATTGGAAATATTTAATGTAAATTAATTATAAATTAATGTTTTGTTTTTTTTATACACAGTTAAATACTCGTTTTTCAATTTAATGTGTAAAAGCAACATTTAAAGGGATAGTTAACTCAAAAATGAAAATCCTTTCATCATTTACTCACCCTTATACCATCCCAGAAGTGTATGACTTTCTTCTGTGAAACACAATAAGACTTTTAGAAGAATATTTCGGCTGTCAGCCCATACAATGCAACTCAACAGGGTCCAGACTATTAAGCTCAAAAAGCACATAAAGGCAGCATAAAAGTAATCCATATGACTCCAGTGATTAAATCCATGTCTTCAGAAGTGATATGATAGGTGTGGGTGAGAAATTGATTCATATGCAAGTCCTTTTTTTTCCGATAAATTCTCCCTGACCAGTAGGATGGGATATGGAGATAATACGAATCTCCAAAAACAAAAGAAGAGCTCTTTGGGGAGAAGAGTGCTTGGATGGGCTGTTTGAAAGTGGAGATTTATAGTAAAAAAAAAAAAATGGATTTGAATATTGATCGATTTCTGTCATATCTCTTGTGAAGACATCAATGTAACCTCTGGATTTGTATGGGTGACATTTATGCTGCCTTTATTTGCTTTTTGGACCTTCTGAGTTCTGGTCACCATTCACTTGCATTGACTGGACCTACAGAGCTGAGATATTCTGCAAAAAATGGAGGGTGAGCAAATGATGAGAGGCATTTTTGGGTGAACTATCACTGAAATAAGCCATCTGTAGGTTGACTGTAATCAATCACTGCAAAAACAGATGTAGGAATCACTGCATGTAAATGTAAAAAGAGCCATCATATACTGTGCATTTAGCTTGTTGGGGCATACAGTAAGTTTTTTTCAACCAAAAACAACCTCTAAATCCATTTTGAGTGTTTTTGGGGGGGGAAAAACAGATGAGGGCTGGATATTAGCAATGAATCTCAATGCTGTTTGAGATTCTTGTGTTTTCAATGTCTTAATCATTACTCTGAAACACTGCTCATTTTAAAAGTTAGTGCAAAGCACAAATTGGTTTAAAGTAATTAACAAAAAAAAAAAAAAAACACTTAAGACATAGGAAAACATTTTTTTTGGGTTAGCCATCTGCAGTTCTGTGGCATTTGCTTCAAAACTGATAATCCATTAGGCTGCATTTAACAGATCAACACTAAAACAGCTTTTTAGTGCCATTATAAAAGCTTTGTGTACATACATTTTCTACACACCCACATTATGGAAGAAAGAACAACTCACCAATTGAAACTGAGATCTAAGGCACTAGACAAACAATTCAGCGTTGGTATAAGCAAAGACAATGGCTGTTTACACATCAGTGGTCTTGGAGTGATTTGTAGGAAGAACTGGTAACAATACTGGTAAAATTTACAATAAGGTGACGTGTTAACATTAGTTAATAATCTTGGTTAATGTTAATTGCAACATATACTAATACTTTTTTTTTTATTGTAAGTTATATGTGCTAACAGTTAATAAACATTATGGAGTTGTATATTAACTACAATGAACAATTATACTTTTGAAAAATAACTTTAAGATTAAAAACATAGTTTTCAATTTAGTTAATGTTACCTAATGCATTTACTTATATTTTCAAATGTAATCGTATTATATATATATATATATATATATATATATATTTAACTTAACGGGTCTTCACACTTGAGAATCTTTTGTTTCAGTAAGGTTGTTTGCATATCAAGTTGAACTTGTGCAATTAGCACCAACACAGACAACTGCAAATAATCAATTTAAACTGAATATATTCACCCTTATGTCATCCCAGATTTGTATGACTTTCTTCTTCTGAACACAAAGATTTTTAGAAGAATATTTCTGCTCTGTTGGTCCATAGTGAATAGTGACCAGACCTTTGAAGCTCAGAAAATCACATCAAGGCAACATTAAAGTAATCCATAATTCAATCCATATTATAGGTGTACTCAATATCTAAGTGCTTTTTTAAAAACATTTTTTACTATAATTCTCACCAAATGAAGAATATGGAAAAGAAAATGGAAACTAATTGTAAAAAGGACTTAAATATTGATCTGTTTCTCACCCATACCTATCATATCGGTTCTGAAGTCATGGATTTAACCACTGGTGATTATGGATTACTTTTATACTGCCTTTATGTGCTTTGTAGAGCTTCAAAGTTCTGGCCACCGTTCACTTGCATTGTACTGACCAACAGAGCTGAGATATTTTCCCCAAAAATCTTCGTTTTTGTTCAGCAGAATAAAGAAAGTCAAACACATCTGGGATGGCATGAGGGTGAGTAAATGAGCGAATTTTTATTTTGGGTGAACTATCCCTTTAATGCACAAAAAATCCTTAACGAAACGTTTAAAGCCTCGTTGCTGGGATGTTTTGCTGATTAACTAAACGATTTACACCCCAAATATTTTTTGTCATATCTTTGTCTGAATCATCATAGGTAAATGGAAATCCTGCTCAACCTCAATAATTTGCCAAGTGTTTATTGTGTCGCGGTCACGTGATTTAGCCGACCAATGGCAGTGTATGTTAGACCTGCGTTCCCTGCTCTCGCATTAATTCACTCATCATTTCAGCGAGTCGACTCTTTTGAATGGTTCGTGTTAATGAACCGATTCGTTTTAGTAATAGTTTCAGTGTTCCACGAGAAATTTCAGAAGTTCCTTTTAGTATTCATAAACATTGTAGTTACAGCTGTTTATAACTGTTTTCGTTTAGATTTTTGACATTTAAAATAGTGTTAATTGTTACTCCAGTTCGATGCTCTCCTGATCGTTTGTCCTGTCAGCTTGAAATAATAATAATATGTTAAATGTTGCGTTCTTTATGGACATATTTACCCAGAATATAATTGTCAGCCCTGTTTTTTGTGGTAATTCATACAGGTACGTCCACAATAAATTCAGTTATTAACGAGTGACAACCAACTTCTAGAACCGAACACACACACCCTGAAATTTCTGGAAAAACAGCTGAACCAAACCAATTTTACAGTCAAGCGATTCACAAACGCGCGGTTCGTCCGAATCATATAAAAAGATCCTGTTCGAATGAATGATTCGTTCGCGCATCGGACATCTAGTGTTGGAGTCGAACGTAGTGAGCATGTATTTATAATCACATCCCCACTGTGCATCCTGAGCCGGTCGGCTGCACACTTTTAATGAGATGCTGTCATTGATTCATCGCTGTCTTTTGCTCGTATGTGGCGTGAATGGCGCGAATTAAACAAACGGTCTCTCGCCGGATTTAATGCCTCAGCGACCACAATCTTGAGAGAGGAAAAGGTAGGTTTGATACATGGGATGTTTATGTCGCTGGAGCTTGTGTTGCACATAAACACGGGTTAAAACTTTCAGTTGACCCAAATGATTTGATTTGCATACATTTCTTTTGAAGTTTACGCGAAGATGATAACAGTTCAACAGTGTGTGAAATGCACGTTTATTTGAATGAGGTTTATCTCTCTGAACATGCTTTTCTCATGTCTTTTTAAAGTTTAAAGACGTCATGCTGGTTCATCATGCATCAGCCTGCTCTTGTTTCATAGTGCAATACACAAAAGGCATGAATAAATGCCACCATGTGCTGAGTAATGATAATGTGTATTATTTTCACTTATGCATACTGCATGTTCATTTAGTAGTCAAGAGTAGGTACACCTAAAATCAAGCACAATAGTCTGGGATTATATTTGTATAAATATAAATTTTTGTGGGGGGGGGGGGATTATACTGGGATTAGTAAAAAAAAAAAAAAAAAAAAGAACTTTAAATATTGTTCTATTGATCATATTGCTTAGGAAGTCATGGATTTAACCACTGACTTTTATGCTTCCATATGTGCTTTATGGAGCATCAAACTTCTGGCCACCATTCACTTGCATTGTATGGACCTACAGAGCTGAGATATTCTTAATAAAATGTTAATTAATACACTACTGGGATGGTATGAGGGTAAATGATTCCATAACTTTCATTTTTGAATGAACTGTTCCTTTAAAGTTATAGTTCTCCTTTAGCCTACTTAACCTCATGTTAAGCCATATGACATTCGTTCTTAAGTAGAACACAATAGGAGATAATAACCAGGATGTTAGCCTCAGTCACCAATCACTTTCATTGCATCTGTTATCCATGTGATGAAAGTGAATGGTGACAGAGGTTATTTAAATATACTGCATCAGTTAAGGGGATCATGCATGGCTAAGAGCAACAAATCCATCCACTGCGGAGTGTAAAAATAAACAATGAAACTCCATATCATTTATCCTGTGTTTCCATCAGTATTGGGCCAGACCCTCTGTTGCTTTGTAAGAGAATAGTTGTCTGGGGTGTAGCTTGCTTCTAATTTTAGCTGCCACTGTTCAGTATTCTCCCAACATCGCGCTTGCAGCTGCTTATATAATGCCTGTCGAGTTGAGCATTTTAATGAATTGAAGGGACAATCGGATGCAATTAAGTCTCATCAGGGCTGTTTGTGGCATGGTGATGAGGCTGTAAAATTCATCTCCCATCTATCTGTCAGCGGGTGTGATCTTAAAATAGTCTCAGTAATGAGGGAGTTCTAACTAAACAGCACTGCAACCCAATTGCAGGGTCCTGAGGGTGATGACATAAGTGTTTGTGGCACGGTGCCATTTAGAAAACAAGGGTCAGACAAAGTAATGGAAATGATTTGCCATTTTTGACAAACCAATGTCTTTAAGTGACACCAGTTGATATCTTTCAGAATGAGGTGACATTTAATGCTGCTGTCAAGTGTTTTTGATACAGCCCATACTGGACAACCTGTACCTATAATGCACCCAAAGCCAGACAGCTGCTGCAATCCTAAAATGACTGGCCAGCGAGTGAGTCGTTTTGTGACATAATGGATTCAAAATAGATGTTTTGCTACGTGAATGCAGGCCTTGCACTTATTTTATTATTATTTTGATTCCAAGAAGGCTCTTATAAAATCTCTTGTAATCAAAAAGGTGCCACAAGAGTCTCTGATTTCATGTGGACACACACACCAATCATTACGTCTGTGTATTACTGAATAAAAATAGCTAAAGCACAAAAAGTAAAAGAAGAGAAAGCACAATAAACCAGTGCACAGTTTCTCTATTATGCACAAACATGTTGATATCGGACCCACTGAAGAATTTTGTGAAGTTCTTGTATATGTATATGCGTTCTCTTTTTAAAATTTTCGGATCGGACCGTTATTTCCCATTAAGTCTGCATGTAACCTGCATAGTTTGTAGTGTTTTAATTGGTCGGGACTCCTCTGCCATGGCACTGCAAGCCCAATGTCTGAATGTGTTTGAAGTGGGCAAATGTCAACACATTTTGTACCAAGTTACTGCTGTCTTTAGGCATTGTCCCATTTCAAACGGATTGCCCAAATCACATCTTTTACGGTAACAAAATGTATTCACAAACTTGTGCAGTTTATTTGTGACATCATATTAACAAACATGAAAAAATTGGCTCGTGCCCATTTTTACGCGTGTTGCAGAAGAAAACAAATCAAGAAAACTTAAAATAAGACAGCGGGTATGAGATGTGGGTTATATATTATAAAATGTTTTATGTTTTTGTCTCCTGCTACCCAGTACCCTGCTCTCCTCTAGTGCTCTCTCTATACGTCACTAACTATATTTCCATCCAAGGATTTTTTGCGAAAAAAGTTTTTGCGCATCAAAACTAAGCTGATGGAAACGCACATTATCGCTAAAATGTCACAAATGTCGACATAAAATTTTTCCATTTAACTCAAGTGCATAAACCATGTCGATAGATCAAATGTCGTGGAAAAAATGGTTTGGAAACAGTTTTTGTCAATCAAATTAGCATTACCGCAAAAATGTAGTGTCACATGACAGTTTGCCCCAATCGTTAGCCTGTGTTAATCATGACAACAGCATTGAAATCCAATTTATTGTACGTGATTATGGATTGATCTTTACGGCATATAGAGCCGATCTGCAAACGTGACACTTCCAGGAGTGCCAACACAAATTTCTGGTGCATGTTGAACAAATGAATGGCTATACTGTTTGCGATTAGTTTAATCGCAGTATCCATCCGTTTATTTATTAAAGTTGCTTCACAATACACAACCGTTCATCGTGAGATCTGAGACATCTCGTCACAGACCAGTCGCTGACTCAATCATCAAAGGGGATGAGCTTGAGTCGTTTAATGTACACTAGGCAAGGTGCTGTGAGTGGTTGTCAGGGTGTTGCAAGGTGGTTGGGCTCAAGTCAAATGGTATTACATAAATGAATATTCTGTGTTCAATAGAAGCCAAGCTTAGACGACAGCATTTGTGGCATAATGTTAATAACTCCAAAAATAAATTTGGACTTGTCCCTCCTCTTCTTTAAAAAAGCAAAAGGTGGAACGAGGAGGAGGGCGGGGCCGGCCGGGACGTGACTACGCACGCCCGGCCCCCAATGGGACTAATCAGTCCAGGAGAGGGATAAGTGCAGCATAATGTGGCAGTTTGGGAGAGAGAGATCCGCATGCAGCTGCCATGTGTGCGTTTATGTTTTTGTGTGTTTTTGTTTAAGTTCCTATTAAAATAGTACTTTGTTCATCTGGTTCCTGCCTCCTCCTTTCCAATTTCAACCTTGTTACAAGTTGTACTTGTAATAAAATTAATTAATGCAAGTGCTTTTTTAAAATGATCAGCTTTACATTTCTTTACATTTTGAATTATCAAAAAATGCGCCCCATTCACTTTTATTGTAAGTGCCTCATTGAAACCTGCACATCTCTTCATTTTCTAATTTTGGCCTGCTTACCACACTCGCCTTCTGTCACAGTTTTAAGTCACACACCAACAATCAGCCTATATGCTGCTGTGTTGTTATGGCTCATCTGTGATTTTAGAGCTGTGGAGTTTCCCTTCAGGGGAGCATGTGACACAACCAAAGAGCCTTTTCATTTTTACTTAATGCATTCACTAAACTACATCATACAATCACTGATGGATTATGGAATAACAAGATAATCTTGCTCTCAAGCAAATATTACAGAAGGTCGATTGCTTTTGCACAATGGCTTAGTTACACAATCAAAAACCACTAGGTTTATATTTGGTATATTTAATTTGTTTATTCAATGTGAAAATAGACTGAAACCTTCATTGTGTTGAAATGAGTGTTGTCAAGGTACCAAAATTTCAGTAGTCGGTACCGGTACCAGTGAAATTTCACGGTTCTCGATGCTAATTTCGATGCTAATATTATAATGTGCTATTGAACACACCTGTTTAGTTATTTTTAATGATTTCAGTTATAGTTTAATAATTATAGTTTAATAATAATAATTATTTTCCAGAACATTTTTTTTAAAGTTTAATTTCATCATCAAAATTGTGTAATCAATAAATTCTTAAACCTTTAAACAAGTGAATATATAACTTTTCAACAAGTCATTGCATTTATTTGCCAAACCTTTATTCAACAGCTGTCTTGCTTGTGATTATTTTTATGTATTATAATTACAGTGAATATTACATTTTACTATACAGTTGTATTATTATTTACTATACAGTTGCAATTTCTTCAATTTAAGGCATAGATTTTGTTTAGAATCGTGCTTTTATTATCAACTCAATTTTATTTGTAGAGCACTTTCAAAAACCGCACTGGGTACATGGAATTACAAAAAATAAAATCACATATATCTTAAAAATGCAGCAAGCATTTAAAACCAATGAAAGACAGGATAAGATAAATTGACCTAGTACAATTTTAAAATGCAAGTAAAGTTCTATCACCTTGAGTTTTAAGGCGAGATCGAGGGACTGACAGACACATCTGATCAACAGAGCGGAGAGACCTTGAAGTTTGGTCCAAACTTATTAAATCAGAGATGTACTCTGGTGCTAGACCATGGAGAGCCTTAAAAAATTAAGTTTGTGTTTTAGATTACTGGTGTTTGACTATGTGGTAATTTTCAAATGTTATGCTTTAAATTTTATTACTGTGAAGCACTTTGGTCAACAAGATTAAAGCGCAAATTATGTGATTTTAATTCTATAAATATATATTTTACATGTGCTGCATGGTTCACAGTAGATTAGTGCACTGCTCTGTCATCTCATACAACATGAATGATTCTCAATGTCTGTGGAGTTTCTAGAGGATGAGCGGTCGTTTTTAAAATACGCAGATCATCCACAGCGAGATGGCAGCCATGAGCGGTTTAATACATTTACACTAGGATATGCCATGATTTTAATTGGATTAATTGTCCATTTAAGTGTACGAGGAGTAACGGAGGATGCATTCAAAATAAGCCTGAGAACATTTTAAAGCAGTTGTATGTGCGCTGGTACTGGATTGAGTTGGTGCTCTGTACTAACGTTACTGCAGAAATACTGGTATTGTTACATCTCTTTTATTTTAGTACCGACTTGGTACCGAAGTACTTGTACTTTTGAAAACACTGGTTGCAATCATTGTCTGCAGACAAGGCTTGGCCCTATGAGCGGCCTACATGAAGGTCGCATTGATCTGGCAAGACCGTGAGATTATTGACAACATGGTCATTTGAAATGCAGGAGAGTAGATTAACATCAAATGTGGATTTGCTTCAAAATGTTCTCGCATTGATCTGCGACTTCAGTTCTCAACTCGCAACAACTCAACCCACTGAAAGGCAGTTAGTTTTACAGCTGAACACGTCTCTGTTTGCCAGTGTGATTTATCAAGCCATGTTTTATGGATAACTGCTTGAAATTCAAATTTTTTCCCACGTTCATCTGATGTCATCAATCATGCACTTCAAAATAAACTAGATTAGCATTATCTGGAGGATATACACCAGTACTTGCTAAGCAACAAAAGAATAGTTTTAGGCAAGCTTAGGTTTTTGCTTTGCTGTGTAAGGGGCTTTTCAGGCCAAATGCATTTTTTTAGCACATTACCATAGAAAAACAATAAGAAAAAAAACAGCCCAAATGGATTTGAAAATGTGTTCTGTGTGAATGGCCCCTTACATTGAGAGCCTCTTTTTGTTGTCATAGTGCTCAGCAGAACGTGTCTTTTTTATATATATATATATATATATATATAGGGATAAAAATATGCAAGATTTGAAAAAAAACAAAAACAGTTTTGTACATAAGAAGGATGACAAATTGCAATTTTACAAAAATGTAGATATTATGTTACATTTTTAATATTTGGGACATTTTTTTTGTTTAATGTAATCTTTAAAAAAAAAAAAAAAAAAAAAATTATATATATATATATATATATATATATATATATATATATATATATATATGTGTGTGTATATATATATGTGCGTGTGTGTAATGTAAACTCGGCAAAAAAAATAAAATCTCCCCTTTTCAGGACACTGTATTTTTTTTAAAATCCAAATAACTTTTACAGATCTTTATTATAAAGGGTTTAAACAATGTTTTCCATGCTTGTTCAATGAACCATAAATAATTAATGAACATGCACCCGTGGAAAGGTCATTAAGACACTAACAGCTTACAGATGGTAGATGGCAATTAAGGTCACAGTTATAAAATCTTAGGACACTAAAGAGACCTTTCTACTGACTCAGAAATACACCAAATGAAAGATGCCAATGGTCCCTGCTCATCTGCGTGAAAGTGCCTTAGGCATGCTGCATGGAGGAATGAGGACTGCAGATATGGCCAGGGCAATAAATTGCAATATCCATACTGTGAGACACCTAAGGCAGCGCTACAAGGAGACAGGAAGGACAGCTGATCGCCCTCACAGTGGCAGACCAAGTGTAACAACACCTGCACAGGATCAGTTCATCTGAATATCACACCTGCGGGACAGGTACAGGATGGCAACAATAACTGCCTGAGTTACACCAGGAATGCACAATCCCTCCATCAGTGCTCAGATTGTCCAAAATAGGCTTGAGAGAGGCTGGACTGAGGGCTTATAGGCCTGTTGTAAGTAGGGATGGGCACGAGTACTCGAGGACTTGTGTACTCTGATGGGGCAGCAATGATCGATCATGAAAACGATGATCGATAGTGATCGCGCATGATGTGACTTTTCACTTAATTCGAAATCCAGTGACAATTACCTGACAACTAAACACAAATGTGTCAAAGAGGGAGTTTATTTTTATTTTTGAGATTGATTACATTGTGACTTTGAAGGTTACATCAGAGACTTATCATGACAAACAAACTGATACGACGCTGCAATGCTATCGTTACAATAATCAAAATAAAGAGACGAATTAACTGTGTTTTGAACACCTGACTCTGCAAAACGTTTGCTAAACACGCTTTATTATCATTTTAATACAAATTAATGATTGTCACTGACTAAACCTCCCTGCCCTGCGTGACAAACACCTGCATCTCGACGAAATTAATGAAGATTTCCGCTCGAGTTTCCAAGTTAGATATCCGATATAAAGTGTCATTCCATTGCCTTTTCCTCAGTTGAAAGGTGGAAATTCAGACTCAAAGTTGAATGAATCACAACAACAACAATACAGAGCATCGCAGCTTTCCTCACAAGAGTGAACATTTGGACGCACATACACACCAGACGCGTATGGCAGTGTACAGCAGGCGAGTGTTTCAAACAGCTAGACAGAGTTCAGTTAAATGGAACACAATGCAGTTTCTTCAACTTAACATGAATATTAAAATGCAATGTTATGGCATCTCCTGTTATTTGAAAATAGGCGGTACAGACAGTCACTAAAAAAAACTGGTGCACACTTACTAAGATTACTACGGTAACCTAAAGGAAGAACAGACAGACGTGCATTGTGCACATTCTTTTAGAGTTGGGCAGCGAATCTTCACATAATGACAAAATATGATGCATTATATTTTGATTATGCAATCTTTTGTAAATTTTGTAACATACTATTTTATAACAGCCTATAATAATGAATAGACGATACACTGGAACAAGACGATGCAATGCAGCAGACATAGACATTTGTCAGACATGTTATTATATATACAGATTATATTATGAACATGTAATTGCTCCTTAAGTACTTGACGAGTACTCGAGTAGACCGAATGCCCAACCCTAGTTGTAAGGCAGGTCCTTACCAGAAATCACCAGCAACAATGTCACCTATGGGCACAAATCCGCCTTTGCTGGACCAGACAGGACTGGCAAAAAGTGTTCTTCACTGACGAGTAGCGGTTTTGTCTCACCAGGGGTGATGGTCAAGTTTATTGTCGAAAGAATGAGCGTTAAACCAAGGCCTGTACTCTGGAGTGGGATCGATTTGGCGGTGGAGTGTCCGTCATGGTCTGGGGCGGTGTGTCACAGCATCATCGGACTGAGCTTGTTGTCATTGCAGGCAATCTCAATGCTGTGCGTTACAGGGAAGACATCCTCCTCCCTCATGTGGTACCCTTCCTGCAGGCTCATCCTGACATGACCCTCCAGCATGACAATGCCACCAGCCATACTGCTCGTTCTGTGCGTGATTTCCTGCAAGACAGGAATGCCAGTGTTCTGCCAAGGCCAGCGAAGATCCCGGATCTCAATCCCATTGAGCATTGAGTTGGATCGGAGGGTGAGTGCAAGGGCCATTCCCCCCAGAAATGTCCAGGAACTTGCAAGTGCCATGGTGGAAGAGTGGAGTAACATCTCACAGCAAGAACTGGCAAATCTGGTGCAGTCCATGAGGAGGAGATGCACTGCAGTACTTGATGCAGCTGGTGGTCACACCAGATACTGTCTGTTACTTTTGATTTTGGTGTGGTTTGGGCTGAATTAATTGAAAAAATTCAGAACATATTCTAACCTCTGTTTTTAGGATTATCATTGCAGTTCTGCTATGCAAGCACTAATAATAATAAAAAAAAAACCTGAAAAGCTGATGCGTTTAGTTTGAAGAGTAGCAGTTATAACAGTCAATGCATTGAAAAACAGAGGCGGCAGCACAGTTTGAAAAGCAATGTCCACAATCTGCATTTCAATGAAGCGGAGCAACCATCCATCTGTGTTCACATGGAGTCTGTCTGTCTTTGTCTGTTTGTCAGTTATTTCCATATTACATTTTTTAGTGCAAATGTGTCACAGTTGGTAAAGACGAGATGGGGAGAGGAAAAGGTTGTGTATGTACAGTGTGTGTGTGTGTGTGTGTGTGTGTGGAGGAGGGGAGATGATATACAGCCTGGAGTTGATTGTGAGGCATGTAGCTGTTGTGCTAGATGTCTGAATAACTGATGCATTTTGCTGTGAGGAGGCGTACAGCTCTGTTTGTTTGTGCTAGTGGCAGAAGAGCACCCATTTACAAAATGATTTTACATGGATTGGTGAGAACAAACCACTTCAATCAGAAACACAGTGGTTTCAACAGAATTTCACAACCTTGTACTGTCTTAATCAGAAACCCTATTTTGGCACTTAGCTATCTACGTTATCAGTAGGCCTATCTTTCCACCTTATCGGTATTTAGCCCTGTTCACAACACCAGGGACTTTACGCATGATGCCGCTAGTCCCTGCACTGTGAAGTCAGAAGTGGGCATTCCTTTTGCTGTCACTTCTCTCGCATTTATCGTTCCAGGTCACAAAGTGTCTATATTGTTGGTCAAAATAGGCATTTCTACCACTAGTTTCCTTAACTTGTTTGAACTGCATTACTGAACATTTTGACAACTAATCAGTTTTCTTGCCCCTAAAAACTAACTTTCTGGTGGGGAAAGTGTTTGTATGCATTGCAGCAGTGCATAGTGCATCATGTCATCAACAAGATGATCAATTACACTTCCTTGGAATGCTGTCAATTTCTGACATGTTTTCCATGCATTATTTTTTTTATTATTCTCTGCATGTTGGCAGAGACTAATCATATAGAAAAGTGAAATTTCTTACAGTAACAAAAACCTCTCCATCTTGCAACTCTGTCTAGAAACAGCCAATCAATGTGGTGCATTGGATTCATTTTTGAGGATGTGGAAGCAAAGCTTAAAGAGCAAAACAGCTCAATCTTTAGGTCTCATTCTATGTCTCGCCACCTCCTCTCCTCTCCTCTCCTCCCTCTCTCTCTCTCTCTCTCTCTCTCTCTCTCTGGCTAAGTGGTGAAGATGCTCTGTGGGGTTTAATAGAGAGCAGCATGGACGAGGCTGCCAGCCAGCTGGAGAGAGACCATGTTCACAGCGTGTACGAGAGGATCGCACCCTACTTCAATGACAGCCGTTACAAGGCTTGGCCCAAGGTCAAGCAGTTCCTATTGGAGCAGGAGCCCGGCAGCATTGTGGCTGACGTAGGTAAGGCTCCGTCTTCAAGCTTTTCTGTATCTTTTAATGCTGATATGTGTTATTTGTCGTTATTACAACTCTTTCTCATATCCCAGCATAATATGTAGAGACAACTACAAGTAACCATTATCATATCTGGGGCGGGAATATCTGTTTGTACTATGAATAAAGCCGTTATGGGTGAAAGGTGCCATGTGTTGTTCCTGGGAGGGTACTCGGCCACACAGGCTCCATATGGTTAGGATTAGGGTGGGGGCGGGGTTAGGACATCTACTGCCTCCCAGGAACAAACTATGGCACCTTTTTACAACGGGCGAATGGAGTGCAATGGTCAGGTTCTGGAAGTAAAAAGCCCATTTCAATTGGGGAACTGATTATTGACAATAAGTTTTAAACCTGTAAAAACAGACATACTGTAAGCTCGAGGTTGTTAATCAGTGGTATATGCTTCTACTGAATCTACAAGTCTGCATTATTTTGGCTTAATTTTTAAAAGATGGTGTTTAATTGTGGAATAGTGGAGAACTGCACTACCCATGAATCCTGAAGAGAAAGATCCACCAATAAGAGAATGCAAACCGCTGCAAAAGAACTATGCAGCGGTCACCTACTTGACAAACTCTGATTGACGCGATCAAGTCGGTCTCCCTACTCTCTCAAACTACTTGTATATTTCTATATATCTGAATACTTTGCAATATACTTTAAATATATTGTTTCTATACTTATAATCAATTACTTTAAATCAATAGTTAAAAAATATCCATAATTTTTTATTTGATTTATGTAATTCGCAATGTTTTATGGGATTATAGTCCATCCATGGGAAAAATAATTCTGGAACCAAGACAGTTGGAAAAAGTGTGCATGCACAGTTGCGTTCTATTGAAGACTTGGAAAAAACTGTGATGTAATTTTTGCACCACTTCCATTACCAAATGGAAATGCAACAAATAATTCAGCAGCTTTAAACAAGCTCTTAGATTTTTCATACTCTAGAACTAGAGTATAAAAAGTGCCTCTACCTTTAGTTCAAAGTGATGAAGTACTGTAATTTAAGTTTTGTTTATAAATGACAACTAGGGTTTCATCTCAAGAATTGCTCTCTTACTGCTGAAAAGAAATCCATTCAGTCCCATCTTTTATCTACTGCCTTGAAAAACCTGATTACGATTAATGTCCTGTTATCACATGCAGCCTTTGTTGATGGCATGTGGTGCACCAACACCTGGAAGAAACTGCAATTTTTCATATCAAAGTTTAATAAGATTGAATGTGCCCCAAGATATTAAAACAAAAGGCAGAAACAGAGTCCAGATATTCATATATTCTATAGAGTAAAAAACTGATTTAATTGCATGACTATTTTTACATTTTGCAGGTTGTGGCAATGGCAAATATCTGCACATCAATGAGAATATCTTCAAGTTGGGCTGTGATGTGTGTCGCCCACTGGTGGACTCTGCGTGGAGTCAGGGTCATGAGGTGCAACTTTGTGATGGCCTACGTTTACCCTATAGAGACGGCTGTTTCGACGCAGTACTCTCCATTGCAGGTAATGCATCAACGTAAACATCCAAATACATTCACTAGTAGCGATGGGAATCGTACGAAATTCCGCTTAAGAATTTCAGTTCCAAAATGATTCCATTAAAAATTATTTTATTTAATTTTTTATTTTGTACCTTTTGAAGAAGCACCTTATTAAGTCTTTACAAGCCTTTTAGATTTTTTTTAATTTAGTCATCGTTTACTCACTCCTGTGTTGTTATAACCCCATATGACTTTCTTTCTTTTTCTTAGCACAAAGGGAGCAATTGTGAACAAATGTTGTGCTCAGTGATGTCATACAATGGCAGTTTATGGTGACTACCTCTAAGATCAAAACGCACAAAAAATTCAGCAAACACGTTTTATACGTTTTTAAAATAAGAGTGGAAGTCAGAAACTCAGAAATATTGATGACTTTGACTTTTTTTGTATCTTAATACGGCAACATATCCTGGGAGATAAGACTCATAACATACAAAATATATAAAATATATCAAAAAGTCCTTTGGATATCGGTTACTTAATTCCAAATTATATTAAAAGTGACATGAAATGATTTTTTGCTAATAATTTTCCACTCTTGCCTATTTTAGGGTACATATTACACTGTGTTCTATGTGTTCTAAAAGTAATGACAGTGGTTCAGAGTGTCAAGAACCATTCCGTCTGGATTCAGTGGGTGAGTCATTGGACTGATTCAAACTGATAACTCATGAGATTGAGACTTATTTGTGAGGCTTTTGACCAGTTTCAAGAACTGTCTAAAACAAGTAATTTACTCACGAATCAGACTATGGTCGACACTGGTCATGTTGTTGTTGACACTGGTCATGCTTTAAATATTGATCTGTTTCTCATCCACTCTTATTATATCACCTATGAAAATATGGATTTAACCACAGGAGTATGAATTTCTTTTATGCTGATTTTAAACGATTTTTCTTCAAAATGTTGGCATCCATTCACTTGCATTGTATGGAACAAAAGAGCTGAGAACTTCTTCTAAAAACCTTCAATTGTGTTCAGCAGATGAAAGAAAGTCATACACTTCTGGGATGGCATAAGGGTGAGTAAATTATGAGAATTTTCATTTTTGGGTGAACTATTCCTTTAATGATATTAACATAATTAACCAAAGTCTAGAACTTCACGTCATCTACACATTCAGTTGAGGCACTGTCAATAAAATGAATCAAGTCAGGACTCAAATTTTTTTTGACAATACCATAAACATCACATTTCCCACTAAGAATATGTTATACGCTTATGCAAGGGAAAACACTGAGACCGGAAATTGAAAACAGTCAAATCGACTGGAACACTTCCATGTGCAGGAAAAAGTTGGATGAAACTGCCTTTTTTTTTTTTTAATTCTTATTATTGTTATTAATAAATGGAAGTGTTTCTGAACAAGAACGGCTTCTCGATTTCCAATCCACTACTTTTTAACAATTCTATTAAATTGCTTAATTCAGAATTGTTATTATTTTAATGAATTGTCTCTTATGATTAAAAAAACTATTTGAAAAGTAATTCAATTTTTTTTTTTTTTTTTTTGAGCATCTCTTGTATTTAATTTAGTCCAGAATGCACTGGAACAGTAAAAGGCCATACTGCTTTAAAGGGCATATCTAGTGAGTTTCTACATTTATAGCTTATTAACATAATGGTCTATGTGGATTTATATTCATAGGAGCACATTGTATCTTATACATTTAGAAAATATCCTAGTAATTCCATGACAGACCATTAAATTTCAATCTGCTGGTAGTGCTGTCATTAATCTGAAAGGGAGCTGTTATATAGGTTTATTTAAACTTTTATGAGGTGGAGGAAACAAGAGGTGTTACTGGGTTACAAGAGATTAGCAGTTCTTGGAAGTGGCCTTGGGAGTATTTGTTGTCAGGCTATACAGCTGGGTTACCTGGCAACCTCTTGTGAATACCCAGAGAAAACAATTCATATGGTCATTGATGATATCAGAGTTCCATAATGGTTTAAACACTTAGAAAAAAACCCCTTTAAGCTCATGCAACAACTCACTGTAATGAACTCTGCTTTGATTTTGGTTTCACATGGTTCAAAGATTTTTTTGTGTTCTTGAAGGAAGACTATAATTCACCCAAAATTGAAAATTCTGTCATAATTTACTCATGTCATTAGAAATTTGGATATTCACGATTATTTTATATCACCAGCAGAATCATCATGATGTGAATATTCAATGTATTGCCAAGCTTAAAGGAAACCAATAGCTCACATACTCTTCAAAATATGTTTTTGGGAGTAAGAAAATCATATTGGTTTTGAAATGCATGATGGTGAGAACTATATCATTTTCATTTCTGGATAAACTATCCACTGTAACTGCCTAGACTGTATACCAATGACCTGAAATCTTGCGATCTTTCAATTGCTTAGTCATCCACCACATGTCCACCAAAGAAAGGCGTATCCGAGCAATAAAGGAGATGGCACGCACCCTGCGCGTGGGAGGGCGAATCATGATTTACGTTTGGGCCATGGAGCAGAAGAGGCGCAAGTTTGAGAAGCAGGACATCTTCATTCCCTGGAACCCCAATCCCCCTTTATCTCCTGCCATGAGAGGAACAGGGCGAACCAGACAGCGAGGCAATGGAAACCAAAGCGTCTGCAACGACACCGCCTCCAGTGACAAGCACAGGAAGGTAAAAAGCACATCCTCCATGGTGGATGAGGGTGAACTTACCAGCCCCTGCCAGCAGAAGCAACAGAGGCTTTGGTTTTTCTCCAGATCTTTGGATTCCGTGCTGGACTTTGGCAGCTTGAGCGTGTCCCGCTCCTCTTCCAGCACTTTACAAACCCCTGTCGATGAGGCGGCAGAGAGCAAAAGCCGGCGAACCAGTAGCAGGGGTCTCATCAGACAGGTTTCTAACCTCTTTTCATCTTCCTCCAAAACCAGTCTAGAAGAGGATGTCTTCATCTCAGATTCCCTTGAGCAAGTCCATAAAATTGGCAATAGCAGTGCTAGTAATGGGAATGAGAGTGTGGATCTTGTCAATGACTGTTCCTCAGTACCACTGCCTGATTTGGTGTCCTACCAACCGGAGCAGTCAAATAACGAAAGACATGGGGAGGTAGAGAATACATCAAGAAGTCAAGAGCCTTTGCAGAGGCAGGAAAGCACAGCATCTCTTCAGAAAACCGGGGGGATGAAAGAATGGAACAGCGAGCAGTTGAAGGAAACTTGTCTGAGGTACTACCACGTATTCAGGGAAGGAGAACTGATGCAGTTGATTGAAAACCATGTGGAAGAGCTCCATGTTCTGCACACCTACTTGGATCATGCCAACTGGTGTGTAGTAGCCGAGAAGATCCAAGTCTGGAAGGTTTAAATCTAATTTTATGTCCATTTTTAATTTACTACATTGGTTTTGAACATTGGTCTTTAAACGTTTTAGTTTGAGATTTTAAGTACGGTATTTGGATCAGATTTAATGTGTTCAGTATAAATGGCAATAACAAGCGAGGTATTGATTCTCTGACTAGACCAGTGTTGGTCCAAATAGACCCAACAGTCTTATTTATCCATTTTAAAGCTACTAGTCATACTATATTTCTAGGCTAAATTTAGTTTTAAAATGTGTCAATTAATGCTAAACATTCTCTTTGTCTTGAATTTAGTTTGGATTTACAAATAATCTTAACTTGCACTGTTTAATGGTGTATTACTGTTAACTGTATAAAGCAATGCCTGCCTGAAACAGAACCATAGCACATCATTATTCTGAACCAAACAATGGGAGCACATAACTAGTTTTCTTATTGAATGCTCTTTTCAGGTGTTTATCTGTGTAGTTGTTGTGTAGATAGTGTTAACCTAAAATATATAAACTGTTGTGATGTGTGTGTTGCAGAAGCTTTTTAACAAAATTTTAACTGCTTATGTAATTATTTGCACATAAATTCCCATCTTGAAAACTTGAATAATTTAAGCAGTCTAGTGCTGGTATTGTTGCAGATTGTGTATGCTTGTATTGGTGTAACTTGACCATGTCAGTGTCACAAGAAGTGTCTTTAATTTTCCTTTAAACTTGAACCATTTTTTTTTTTATCGGTGTGTGTATTTTGACTTAAATAAAAAACAATATTTTGTTTTTATTCAGCCCACTGTCTCAAATTCATGTTCACATTGGGACAAAGATCTTACTTTCTGGAGAAATGGCCTCTGGTCTAATGACACAAAAATTGAACTGTTTGGCCATAATGACCATCGTTATGATTGGAGGAAAAAGGGTGAGACTTGCAAGCCGAAGAGCACCATCCCATGCAGGAGGGACTGGTGCACTTCACAAAATAGATGGCATCACGAGCAAGGAAAATTATGTGGATATATTGAAGCATCATTTCAAGATGTCAGCCAGGAAGTTAAAGCTCAGACTTAAATGGGTCTTCCAAACGGACAATGACCAACAAGCATACCTCCAAAATTGTGGCAAAATGGCATAAGGACAGCAAAGTCAAGATATTGGAGTGACCATCATGAAGCCCTGACCTTAATCCGATAGGAAAATTGTGGGTAGAACTAAAAAAGCTTGTGCAAGCAAGGAGGCCTACAAACCTGACTCCGTTACACCAGCTCTGTCTGGAGGAATGCTCCAAAATTCCATCAGCTTTTTGTGACAAGCTAGTGGAACCCAAAACGTTTGACCAAAGTTTACATTTATGTATTTGGCAGATGCTTTTATCCAAAGCGACTTACAGTGCACTTACTACAGGGACAATCCCCCCAGAGAAACCTGGAGTGAAGTGCCTTGCTCAAGGACACAATGGCTGTGGGGATCGAACCAGCAACCTTCTGATTAACAGTTATGTGATTTAGCCCACTACACTACCATCCATCCAATAAAAGCTAAAATAAATAATTCTCTCTACTATTATTCTGACATTTCATAGTCTTAAAATAAAATAGTGATCCTAACTGACCAAAGACATCTTTTGCATTTTAATCATTTTATTGCATACAGTACTATAACTTGCAAAACCTGACAATTTCTAAATAAAAATGACCACTATTTTAAAAAGTACATAACTAATATAATGTGTGACAAAAATAAATATATCTATTGTCTAGATAATCTATTGGACACAGTATCATAAATATTGCATTGTATTAAAATCTATTGCATACAGTACTATTAAGATTAGTGTTTTGTTTTATTTATTTATATATATATATATTAGTACACACACACACAGGTGGAATAATGTACAGATTTTGCAGTTTTGGAAGGAAATTGGTACTTTAATTCACCAAAGTGGCATTTAACCAATCACAAATTATAGTCAGGACATTATTGATGTAAATAGTCATTTTTGATCAAATCTTGACAGGCCCCATTTTCAGCAGCCATCACTCAAACACCTCATCCTTGAGTAATCATGCTAAATTGCTAATTTGGTACTAGAAAATCACTTACTGTTATATCAAACACTGCTGTGAGCTATTTGGTTCATTAAATGAAGCTTAACATTGTCTTGGTGTTTCTTTTTGAGTTTGTTTTTCACAGTATGCAATAGACTGGCATGTCTTAAGGTCAATATTAGGTCAAAAATGGCAAAAAAGAAACCGCTTTCTCTAGACACTTATCAGTCAATCTTTGTCTTGAAGAATGAAGGCTATACGATGCTTGAAATTGCCAAAAAAATGAAGATTTCATACAAAGGTGTACACTACAGTCTTCAAAGACAAAGGACAACTGGCTCTAACAAGGACAGAAAGAGACATGGAAGGCCAGATGTACAACTAAACAAGAGGATAAGTACATCAGAGTCTCTACTTTGAGAAAAAGACGCCTCACATGTCCTCAGCTGACAGCTTCATTGAATTCTACCCGCTCAACACCAGTTTCATGTACAGCAGTAAAGAGAAGACACGAGTTCAGGGCTTATGGGAAGAACTGCAAAGAAAAAGCCACTTTTGAAACAGAAAAACAAAAAGATAAAGTTGGACAACAAAACACAGACATTGGACAACAGATAATTGGAAAAGTGTTATGGATCTTAATCCCATTGAGAATTTGTGGGATCAGCTAGACTGTAATGTGCGTGAGAAGTGCCCGATAAGACAGACACATCTATGGCAAGTGTTACAGGAAGCGTGAGGTGAAATGTCACCTGATTATCTGGACAAACTGACAGCTAGAATGCCAAGGATCTGCAAAGCTGTTATTGCTGCACATGGAGGATTTTTTATGAGAACTTTTTGTAGTAGTTTAAGAAGTTTCTGAATTTTTTTTTTTCAAATTGTAATAGTAATTGTTTATGTTATTAATGTCCTGACTATGCATTGTGATCAGTTGAATGCCACTTTGGTGAATAAAAGTAACAATTTATTTCCACAAGATCAAAATCTGAACATTATTCCAAACATTTGGCCACCAGTGTAATATATATTTGTTGAGACAAAAAAAAATAAACTATTGATATTGACTAGTAATTATTTACACTTTGCAAACCCCAACAATTTATAAATCAAGAAAAAAAACCTTTAAAAAAGGACATAACTAATATAATTGACATGAATAAAAATTCCATTTGATTAATAACTTAATGCATATCATAGCAAAAGTCATTACTGAGTTTGCAGAAAGTTGATTAATGTTCCATCTCTGCACCCAATGGTCTTAGTTTGTTTGTTTAGTACCTGCTGTCCATTTCCATATTGGTGTTACAGTCCATGTTCTCTCCAAACCTAAGAGAACAAATCTAGATCATTAGGAGCACAAAACCCTCTTACTTTTCAATTACATGTAGGCATTAAATGGTTGAAAATGCAAACCCATAAGGGTATTTTTTGGACAAACTGCTTAATATAACACACAAAATTGAATAGAATGTGTTGTTTTGACCATTTTCTTTATCACTTAACTCCTCACCTTAGATGCAGCCCTGTGAATTATTGAGTGTCTACGAGCCAGTTGATCAATATTTCTGGAATAGCCTCCTCCAATAACGGTGGCCACAGGAATGCCCTTTTTAATGACTGTCTGAAGTACATAAAGGTCCCTCTGGTAAAGTCCTATGTTGGGTAAAACACAAAGACCTATGAGGGTCAATTTCATAAAACAATGTACTGAATTTTTTAGGTGACATTGAAGACAAATCATATGGTTCACCTTCGTCTGTGAGGTGAAGTCTTCCAAGTTCATCATCCCAGTGTGGATCCACTCCAGAATCATACAGCACCAGATCAGAGCGAAATGTCTCCAGTACCCAAGGAAGATATTCCTGGACTGCACAGGAAATGACATAGCCAATGAGTCTTGAGTGAATGGTCGTCATGAGGAAAATGTCTTTATAAACATACTAAATAATGTCTTTAATGAAAATGCAAAATGTATTTGTGTGCAGGCTAATATTTAGGGGTAGGATTAGGAAATAGAACATTTCAGTAGCTCAGTATAATAACAACAGAAGTTAATGAAAAGTCCTCACCGTAATAGAAAAACAAATGTGAATGTGTGAGTGAGTTAAAATAATTCTACCTTTGGAAAGATACTCTTTGTCTTCAGTGCCATCTTCCACACTGACATCAAGGTCACTCTGCTGCTTTTGCAAAGGAAAGTTTTTCCCACAGTGCACTGAGAAGGTAAAAACATCTGGATCCTCCTTAAAAATGAAGGCTGTGCCGTCACCCTATAGTGGAAGTAAAGGAAAACATATATATAAATATAGTAGTCCTTTTTTTGACAGGTGATGTATAGCATTCATTCACTGTTAAATTACACCACTAATTTAGTGGTTGACTGATATTGGGTTTTCAATGGCTGATGCCAATAAAGATATCTAAAGTGTAAGGTGGCTGATATTCTGCAAATATATAGATTTAAACATGTAATGAGAGCAAATGAGACGCATACAAATTTGCTTTGAACTTAAACTAACACTTATTTTACAACAAACAGAAAATGTTTTATCCACTGACAAAGCTTTTGGTAAATGTTGGAATTGTTACAAAATAGGGCTGAGAAACGAAATTAGCTTTTTTTCACTGAAATACAATCAAATTAAGAATAATATTCTAATTATATGCTAATTTTAAAGACATTATTTTAGGGAGGGAAAAAAAAACTACAAGACATCAGGGGCCTCATTAATTAAGACTTTTGTAAAATGATCTTAAATGTGAATGTATGACAATTTCCTAAACGTTCCAACAAACGATTTATAAATGTTCCTGAACGTATCCCACATTATAAATCGAAATTCATCTTAAAAACATGAGCAAGTGAAGGAGCACATGGACTCTACCTACCGAACGCCCACAAATTTGTTCATTCATTTATTCATTCATATGGAATGTCTGAAAATGTATCATGGAAACGTGCAGATAGGACTAAATAAATAATCTGTTACAGTGGATATCCAAAATAAACAAATTACATAATCTAAATAAGATCACATTCTGACTAATATCAAATATTCTTGTTCAGGTAAATGTGCTCATTCCTTAATTAATAAAGTCAGTCAATGACCCGTATTTAAATCACTAAACATCAAAAACTCAATTCAGCACACACTGGCACAAAAAGCTTTAGTTTGCATGCTTCATGTTGACGTACACATAAGAAAATGTTTTCTTTACAAATCCAAATCACTTTTGACGTAGGATCAAATCTATGGAATTTAGTAACAAATATGATCGTACGAATGTTTTATAAATGAGGCCCCTGATTTTTAAATCAACATTGTCTCCTACGTCTACAAGAGGGCGCATGGAATCAATATAAACCAAGCAGCACCGTGTTGTAGTGATTCTTTACCACAAATATAATGTCTGGCTTTTAACAAATGAGTGAGCCAAATGATTTAGCCAGTTCATATTGTCAACTATTAAGTAAAAAAGTAAATCGAGAAAAGAAACGCTTCAATAGGCTAGTGTTGCACATTAGCCTAATCCAGTGCCATAGTACTACCACGGACTCAAGCTTCATAAAACTGTCCGTACCACAGTGTTTTCCATTACAATACATTATGTACCTGATGCTTATGCAGCAAGATGCTGATAAGAGAGCAAGGCATGGTCAAGACAGATCTGCCAAAGATCTCCATCTCTGGTGGCTGTTCACTCTGAACGCGATCGTCTTTTTCAATTAAGCATGCGCTAGTCTAGATGGATGTCTTTGACCACTGCGTCATGTCTCGCAGCTGTTTCTTTTCAACGTCTCGTGCAGTAACAATTATTTTTTTTTGACGCTGTCTCAATTTAAAAGGAAATTCAATCTTTTAAATGCATCTCGAGAGACCTGTTTTCTGTTTTATTTGCAGTACAGTGCCCGTTTTCACCCAAGAATGTAAACCATTATCAGTGCTTATCACATATTAAAAAAATTACAAATTTGCATTTTTCTGTAAAATTTGACGAATATTTGAATCTCTTATTTTATTTTGACAGCCTAATTATACAAGTAATATACCACTTCTGATTGTATAACATACTGACTTGCCTTGAAAGGGACTTTGTTTACATTCTGAATTTGCAGATTACAGCCAGATCCACACTGAAGGCCCGTTCACACCAAGAATGAAAACTATAAAGATAACTATATTAGCATCCACACCAACAGGTGAAAAATTTCTGTTTATTCTAAGCGTGCTCTGCAATTATGTTCACAGTCAAGACAACTGATGTAGCTGACCTGCTACTGCTGTACATTTAGCAAAGAAACCAAAAGAAAAACAGACTGATACAGCTTCGAAAGAGACAAAACAATGTCGTTGATAATAGCGCTGGATACCTGAGGTAATTATGCTACCAGCTTATGTTAGCTTTTCATTATCTCATCTCCATTAATACTGAAAAAAAAACATAGCCAGTTCTTGAGCAGGAGTGTGTAATAATACGTTGAAATCCGGAGCTGGAATGTGTTTTTTGAAGATGAGTGCACGTTGCGGCTCGAGCCCTTTAAAGTTAGATGGATTGTGATTGGCTGTCAATGTTTTTATCATTCATCAGCTGGAAAAAAATGTATCATAAAGTCATCCCAACGATATCTTTCCATGGGGTCGTTATCATTATAGTTGTGGTTTGGACGCTATTTTCTTACAATAAGAATGACGTTTAAAACTTTATGGTTATTGTTATAGTTAGCGTTCTTTGTGCGAACAGGCCTTAATCCATTTAAGTTTAAAATCTCCATTTTACATTTTCTAACATCATCGTTCATCCAAAATATGCGGATATGGAGAGTGTTAATTTTGAGGAAATTGCTGTTTCAGTGTGTTCTGCTGTTCCAAAATAACACAAAACCAGATGAGTAATCATCCTGGTCGATTATTCATGAACCCATTTAATTCATTCGAAATTTCCTTAAAAAGTATTTTCCTCAAAAATAAAACTGTGGCAGGGCGGAGGGCGGGGCCGGGTCGTGATTCTACACACCCGGTCCCTTATCAGGCTAATCAAGCCTCCGAGAGGGATAAAGGCCGACTGCGGGGGATGGTGCGGGAGAGAGATCGTTTACACACATGACGGACATGTCCGTAAACAATCTCTCTCTCCCGCACCATCCCCCGCAGTCGGCTTTTATCCCTCTCGGAGGCTTGATTAGCCTGATAAGGGACTGGGTGTGTAGAATCACGACCCGGCCCCGCCCTCCGCCATGCCACAAAAACCAAAATGTTTTTAAAGAGTATAGGATTTATAGAGTGATGATTCCTATACCTGATGTACATCCAGATCCACAATGAGAATCTTCCTCCTGGATGTGGACTGACCCATTAAGTGTTTGGTGGCCACAGCCAGGTCATTGAGAAGGCAGAAGCCTGAGCCGAAGCTGGGGAAAGCATGATGTGTCCCTCCAGCAGTACTACATGCCAGTCCCCTTTGAAGGGCTATCTCACCTGCCAGCACTGTGCCACCTGGACCACATCTCAGATGAGAGAAATGCGTTATACTATTATACAAGAAAAGACATTAGACTATAGTTAATTGTACAGTTTAGCAGCAATTATACAAAAAAATTGGACTGCTGTATACCATGACTGAGCAATCAAGTATTCCAGAGAGCTGTGAAATCACAGCATCGCCATCTTCAAATTTTGATAGGAACAACAACAAGGCTATGAGGGATAGATGCACAGTCTCTTCAATTGGCTGTTCTGCAGTTTAAAGTGTTTTTGAATCGTTCTGTGGACAAAATATTGGAAAAAATATATTTTCAAGAACATTCAATAGACAAAAAACTCCAGACAACATGAGTTGTGGAAAATCAGATCTAGGAGCTTTGTACAGCTATATGCTGAGCATTCTATTGAAGAGTTGGAATGTCTCCCATATCTTCGTTTTCATTCCCATTAAAAATCAAAGATGGCGCTACTGTGAATAAGGTCAAGTTATGCATTTGTGGCATAATGTTGATTAACACAAAAATAAATTGACTCATCCCAGGTTACAGTGAGGCACTTACAATGGAAGTGAATGGGGCCAATTTGTACACGTTAAAATACTCACCGTTTAAAAGTGTAGCCACAAGACTTAAACATTATGTGTGTTAACATGATTTTAGTGTAATAGATTTGTTTATGAACCTTTTCTGTGTAAAGTTATTTCCAATTTTAGTACTTCGTTGCCATGGCAACATAACGCCGTAAACACAAAAACCCTAAAGTTGACAGTTTAAACAACTTTACAGCTGAAATAATACACAACAGAAGTTTCAATAGAAGAATTAATGTAAGTGCTTTTTTTTTTTTAATTATTATCTTCACATTTCTGCTTTTAATCCCTCTAAAAATTGGCCTCACTGTAACCTCGATTTTTATTTTTTTTAAGAAAAGGAGGGACGTGCCAAAATAAATTTTGGTCGTAATGAACATTATGCCACAAATGCTTTCAACTAAGCTCAGTTTGTATTGAACTTGGAATATTCCTTTAACAAATAAATGGGTTGTAGAAAGCAAAGGTGACTCGTAGGAGTCAGTTTTGAGTTTTACCACATACCGAATGACATACCCGTTTCATATCTGCAGCGTTGTACTAAACCAGCACTCCATGGAAATCCAGTTCGTTTCTGGTCTTTCTCACTGATGTTTCCACTAATAAAGTTGGTGAGGTACTCCTCAGTATGCACGCATTCAAGAAGCTTTTTAGAGGCAATCTTGGGGGCCCACACCTATAAAACAGAAACATAAAAGTAAAGTTGAAATCAGAAATTTACATACACCTTAGCCAAATATATTTAAACTCAGTTTTTCACAATTCCTGAAATTTAATCATAGAAAACATTCCCTGTCTTACGTCAGTTAGGATTACTATATTTTAAGACTGAAATGTCAGAAAAATAGTAGAGAGAATGATTTATTTCAGCCTTTATTTCTGTCATCGCATTACCAGTGGATCAGAAATTTACATACACTTTTGTTAGTATTTGGTAGCATTGCCTTTAAATTGTTTAACTTGGGTCAAACATTTTGGGTAGCCTTCCACAAGCTTCAAGATTCAATCAATAAGTTGATTGAATTTTGGCTCATTCCTCCAGAAAGAGCCAGGTTTGTAGGCCTCCTTGCTTGCACACACTTTTTCAGTTCTGCCCACAAATTTTCAATCAGATTGATGTCAGGGCTTTGTGATGGCCACTTCAATACCTTGATTTTGTTGTCCTTAAGCCATTTTGCCACAACTTTGGAGGTATGCTTGGGGTCATTGTCATTTGGAAGACCCATTTGTGATTGAGCTTTAACTTCCTTGCTAATGTCCTGAGATGTTGCTTCAATACATCCACATACTTTTCGTTCCTCATGATGCCATCTATTTTGTGAAGTGTACCAGTCCCTCCTGCAGCAAAGCACCCCCACAACATGATGCTGCCACCCCCATGCTTCCTTTTTCCTCCAATCATAACGATGGTCATTATGGCCAAACAGTTACATTTTTGATTCATCAGACCAGAGGACATTTCTCCAAAAAGTAAGATCTTGCAAATTTGGCAATTTGTGTCCCCATGTGCACATGCACACTGTAGTCTGGCTTTTTAATGGTGATTTTGGAGCAGTGGCTTCTTCCTTGCTGAGCAGCCTTTCAGGTTATGTCGATATAGGACTTGTTTTACTGTGGATATAGATACTTGTCTACCTGTTTCATCCAGCATCTTCACAAGGTCCTTTGTTGTTGTTCTGGGATTTATTTGCACTTTTCACACCAAACTATTTTCATCTCTAGGAGACAGAATGTGTCTCCTTCCTTAGTGGAATAATGGCTGCATGGTCCCATGATGTTTATACTTGAGTACTATTGTTTGTACAGATGAACATGGTACCTTCATTCCTTTGGAAATTACTCCCTAGGATGAACCAGACTTGTGGAGGTCCACAATTTATTTTCTGATGTCTTGGTTGATTTCTTTTGATAATCACATTTCAGGCAAAGAGGCGCTGAGTTTGAAGGTAGGCCCTAAAATACATCCATGCTCCTTGGACATGGAATAATCTACAGAAAGTTCTAAAATTAAACTTATTTATATCCATAGATGAATATAAGGGCATCATAAATAATATGGTGAAGGAGGCATGTGACTGTTTTTTGTGAGAGACCACGGTTTAAATATCATGTTGATGTTTATAGCTTACATTTTAATATGTTGTGAGTTTGTATGGCTTCTACCTTGGCCAGGTCTCTCTTGTAAAAGCGATTTTTGGTAAAATAAAGTTAAAATAAAATAAAATCCATAGGAACACCTTCAAGTGACTCCAATTAGCCTATCACAAGCTAATTGCCTAAAGGCATTACATCATCTTCTGGAATTGTCCAAGCTGCTTAAAGACACAGTTAACGTATGTACATTTTTGACCCACTTGAATTGTGATATAGTCAATTAAAAGTGAAACATTCTGTCTGTAAACAACTGTTGGAAAAATGACTCATGTCATGCACAAAGTAGATGTCCTTAATACTTGCCAAAACTACAGTTTGCTAATATGAAATCTGTTGAGTTGTTAAAAAATGTGTTTTAATGACTTCAACCTAAGTGTATGTAAACTTCTGATGTAGACTTCAACTGAACATTAAATCTAGTTTTGTTAAACGTCTGTGTTACTGTAAATGTCAGATTCACTGAATAAACCCAACCTGTTTATCTGTTATCACTTGATCTCCAAGGAGACATTCCAGGACTTTGGGGAACTTTCCCATAGGGAACCTGTGGTTTTCGGGGAGGTCACATATGTATTTGCCATGATGAACTATAGGAAGTGCCGTTGATTCAAGACAAGTCTGAAAGAGAAATACACTCAAATAATTTACAGGACCTATAACATACGGGAAAAAACATGTCTGGACAAACTGTGCACTCTTGGGGGGTTAATGTGATAATATTCAGGAAATATTACATGTTCAGCGTTGAAAAACCTTCTCCAAGTCCCATGCAACGGTTGTTTTAGAAATATTTCCTCTTTTGCTAAATGTGTGTATCTGACAGCAGCTTTATACGCGGAAATTTGACAGGATAAATGAAACATTATTACACTACAGCCTCTTATCATGTGCTTACGAAACGCGTGCAGTTACAAAATCAGCACCAATGTCGGACTAAATGAAAGCAGCTATTTAAACAAAACCGATCCATGACATATAGCTTTTATATTTTGTAAACGCTTTTCTTTATCTTATCGGAGACTATCGATTATACTGCAAGCAAGGTTAAAAACAATATTCACTGTCATATGCAGCGATGCCAGTTTCTGTCAAGGAGGTTTCTGTAATGTACCGTTCATGTTTTTCATGCTTTAACTGGAAGTGTATTACTGCCACCGTCTGTTGAGGAGTGTGATCTGGTTATGATTACATGTGCACGATTTAAAAATCTGTTACTTTTACGGTGACCGACAAGATGAGCCTTTCTACCTAATTCATTGACTGATAATTTAATGACCTTTTTTTAATTTAGTTTTTTTATGGTGGCCCATGGCCAATGGGTGCACAACACAACAAAATTAGAGCAAAGCAAATAAAAGCTGAAAACACAACGACATTAAGCAAAATTAAATTAAGACACAACACAACAAAATAATAATATTAAAAAAGCTTAATTTCGTTGTGCTGTGGCTTTTCAGTTGTGGCTTACTATCATTGTTTTGTGCCTTAATTGTTGTGAATAATTTAGTCGTGTTGTGCCTTAATATTGTTGTCTTGTGACTAATTTAGTCGTGTTGTGGCTTATTATTGTTGTCTTGTTGCTAATTTTGTTGTGTTGTGCCTTATTATTGTTGTCTTGTTGCTAATTTTGTTGTGTTGTGCCTTAATATTGTTGTCTTGTGACTAATTTAGTTGTGTTGTGCCTTACTATTGTTGTCTTGTGACTAATTTAGTTGTGTTGCGCCTTAATATTGTTGTCTTGTTGCTAATTTTGTTGTGTTGTGCCTTATTATTGTTGTCTTGTGACTAATTTTGTTGGGTTGCGTCTTATTATTGTTGTCTTGTGACTAATTTAGTTGTGTTGTGCCTTACTATTGTTGTCTTGTGGCTAATTTAGGTGTGTTGCGGCTTACTATTGTTGTCTTGTGGCTAATTTAGTCGTGTTGCGCCTTAATATTGTTGTCTTGTGACTAATTTTGTTGGGTTGCGCCTTAATATTGTTGTCTTGTGACTAATTTAGTCGTGTTGCGCCTTAATATTGTTGTCTTGTGACTAATTTTGTTGGGTTGCGTCTTACTATTGTTGTCTTGTGACTAATTTAGTCGTGTTGTGCCTTAATATTGTTGTCTTGTGACTAATTTAGTTGTGTTGCGCCTTAATATTGTTGTCTTGTGACTAATTTAGTTGTGTTGCGGCTTACTATTGTTGTCTTGTGACTAATTTAGTCGTGTTGTGCCTTACTATTGTTGTCTTGTGACTAATTTAGTTGTGTTGCGCCTTAATATTGTTGTCTTGTGACTAATTTAGTTGTGTTGCGGCTTAATATTGTTGTCTTGTGGCTAATTTAGTTGTGTTGCGGCTTACTATTGTTGTCTTGTGACTAATTTAGTCGTGTTGTGCCTTACTATTGTTGTCTTGTGACTAATTTAGTCGTGTTGCGGCTTAATATTGTTGTCTTGTGGCTAATTTAGTTGTGTTGCGGCTTACTATTGTTGTCTTGTGACTAATTTAGTTGTGTTGCGGCTTACTATTGTTGTCTTGTGGCTAATTTAGTTGTGTTGCGCCTTAATATTGTTGTCTTGTGACTAATTTAGTTGTGTTGCGGCTTAATATTGTTGTCTTGTGGCTAATTTAGTCGTGTTGCGGCTTACTATTGTTGTCTTGTGACTAATTTAGTCGTGTTGTGCCTTACTATTGTTGTCTTGTGACTAATTTAGTTGTGTTGCGGCTTAATATTGTTGTCTTGTGGCTAATTTAGTTGTGTTGCGGCTTACTATTGTTGTCTTGTGACTAATTTAGTCGTGTTGTGCCTTACTATTGTTGTCTTGTGACTAATTTAGTCGTGTTGTGCCTTACTATTGTTGTCTTGTGACTAATTTAGTTGTGTTGCGCCTTAATATTGTTGTCTTGTGACTAATTTAGTTGTGTTGCGCCTTAATATTGTTGTCTTGTGACTAATTTAGTTGTGTTGCGCCTTAATATTGTTGTCTTGTGACTAATTTAGTTGTGTTGCGGCTTACTATTGTTGTCTTGTGGCTAATTTAGTCGTGTTGCGCCTTAATATTGTTGTCTTGTGACTAATTTAGTCGTGTTGCGTCTTACTATTGTTGTCTTGTGTCTAATTTAGTCGTGTTGCGCCTTAATATTGTTGTCTTGTGACTAATTTAGTCGTGTTGCGTCTTACTATTGTTGTCTTGTGTCTAATTTAGTCGTGTTGCGCCTTAATATTGTTGTCTTGTGTCTAATTTAGTCGTGTTGCGCCTTAATATTGTTGTCTTGTGACTAATTTAGTCGTGTTGCGTCTTACTATTGTTGTCTTGTGTCTAATTTAGTCGTGTTGCGCCTTAATATTGTTGTCTTGTGACTAATTTAGTTGTGTTGCGGCTTACTATTGTTGTCTTGTGACTAATTTAGTTGTGTTGCGCCTTAATATTGTTGTCTTGTGACTAATTTAGTTGTGTTGCGCCTTAATATTGTTGTCTTGTGGCTAATTTAGTCGTGTTGCGTCTTACTATTGTTGTCTTGTGACTAATTTAGTCGTGTTGCGCCTTACTATTGTTGTCTTGTGACTAATTTAGTTGTGTTGCGCCTTAATATTGTTGTCTTGTGACTAATTTAGTCGTGTTGCGCCTTAATATTGTTGTCTTGTGGCTAATTTAGTCGTGTTGCGCCTTAATATTGTTGTCTTGTGACTAATTTTGTTGGGTTGCGTCTTACTATTGTTGTCTTGTGACTAATTTAGTCGTGTTGTGCCTTACTATTGTTGTCTTGTGACTAATTTAGTTGTGTTGCGCCTTACTATTGTTGTCTTGTGACTAATTTAGTCGTGTTGCGGCTTACTGTTGTTGTCTTGTGACTAATTTAGTTGTGTTGCGCCTTAATATTGTTGTCTTGTGGCTAATTTAGTCGTGTTGCGGCTTACTATTGTTGTCTTGTGGCTAATTTAGTCGTGTTGCGCCTTAATATTGTTGTCTTGTGACTAATTTAGTCGTGTTGCGCCTTAATATTGTTGTCTTGTGACTAATTTAGTGGTGTTGTGCCTTACTATTGTTGTCTTGTGGCTAATTTAGTCGTGTTGCGGCTTACTATTGTTGTCTTGTGGCTAATTTAGTCGTGTTGCGGCTTACTATTGTTGTCTTGTGGCTAATTTAGTCGTGTTGCGGCTTACTATTGTTGTCTTGTGACTAATTTAGTCGTGTTGCGCCTTAATATTGTTGTCTTGTGACTAATTTAGTCGTGTTGCGGCTTACTATTGTTGTCTTGTGACTAATTTAGTTGTGTTGCGGCTTACTATTGTTGTCTTGTGACTAATTTAGTCGTGTTGTGCCTTACTATTGTTGTCTTGTGACTAATTTAGTCGTGTTGCGGCTTACTATTGTTGTCTTGTGACTAATTTAGTTGTGTTGCGGCTTACTATTGTTGTCTTGTGGCTAATTTAGTTGTGTTGCGGCTTACTATTGTTGTCTTGTGGCTAATTTAGTTGTGTTGCGGCTTACTATTGTTGTCTTGTGACTAATTTAGTCGTGTTGTGCCTTACTGTTGTTGTCTTGTGACTAATTTAGTTGTGTTGTGCCTTAATATTGTTGTCTTGTGGCTAATTTCATTGTGTTGTGGCTTAACTTCATTGTGTTGTGGCATAAAGGTGCACTCAGTAAATTACTCCTAAAAATATTAATTGTAATTTTGAAACGTAATCATGGTTGATTATGAACACTGCATTTCTACAATGGCATCTGTTACAGATAAATATTCATTTTGAGTGATGCTGCACCCACAGCATAATGTGTCACTGTAAGTCCAAGATGTCACAAGCAAAAACTTACTGAGTGCACCTTTAATTATGTTGTGTTGTGGCTTAATTCCATTGAGTTGTGTCTTTTCCGTTGTGTTGTGGCTTAATTTTGTTGTCTTGTGGCTACTCCTTCTGTTGTGTTACAGACAAACACACATAAATGAAGTGGTGAGACTATAACACAGAGCTTTGTTTTCTACATTTGTGAGAGAGAGAGAGCGAGAGAGCGAGAGCGCGCACGCGAGCGCTCTACAGCCATCTTTTGGTCATTGTTGGCAAAACAAGTAATCTGTGGTTTTCCAGCTTATGACAGCAATCTGACACACAGTCTGATTCTTCTGTTTTATATTCTATTTGAATTTTCTAATTGAATGAAATTTTGGGGTCTGTGAGTGGGGGGCACATGGGGGTGGGGGGCTCACATTGAGATCAGGTCTGTTTCTTGCTACAAGAGGTATAAGGGGCCGTTTAGGGCCCCTGAGCCACCAGAGGGGTCCCGCAAAGCAAGTTTTGTTTTATTAATTTTTAAATTTTTTTTACTTAAAGCTGCTCCTAAGACTAAGGCAACTGTAATGGCTCAATTAGACAATTATAGAGGGCCCCCTTGTGGCCTGAAAGGGAAGGAAGAATGTTACTTCAAGTAAAGAGTTGTAGCTAGTTTTGACATGTGCACCCTCAAAGGGTTTTTCGTCATCATGAAGTGCACCTACAAGTCGGGAACAGAAAAAAGAAAGCGGAAGAAGACGAGGAGAAATGCAGCCAGACCATTGGTAAGAAATACATGAAAGCCAGTTACATGGCTAGATGCTGTTTGTTCGTTGTCATGTATTCAATTGCAACATTAGTTAGCTAAAATTTTGCTGTTGAGTCCCATTGCATATTGTTATTAATAATTATTTATTGTTAATATTTATAGTTATTTATTGTTAATTAATTGTAGTAGTATTATTATTATTATTATTATTTTATTGATTTATTTTTTGTGTTTTGTGTAGTTCCTATAAAACATTTTTTTTTTAGAAAAATTATAATTTGGTGGGGGTTTTGCTCCAAGTAGGATTTCGCTTGGGGGCCCCATATGCTCAGAAATGGCCCTGGGTCTTATGCTCAATTAGGTCACTGCTGTCGTAACTGTAAAATGTTGCATACATTTCCTGTGAGGTAGAGTTCCATTTTAGAATGTTCATCAACAACCTCTCTTGTACAGATCCTCAAGTCGTTTACTTAAAGCATTGATATGTCACATATGTAAACACATATTACATATCTCTTCTCCATCATTAATAGATTGACATGCCAATTAACCACGCTACTCCCAAGAGGAACAGTACATGTCGTGAATGCTTGTGCTTTGTGATTTCCTCTGAAATGTTGTGTGTAAAAAAAATAATGCCCTCACTCATACCTAAAATACTCATATTTGAAGTCTAGCCACAAATGAAATGAATGTGTATCCTCTTTTTACAGCTGGGAGATACTTTCATTTGTTATTGTAGCATTATCTCTGCTTTTCTGGAGTGGGGGGTTTAAGTTTACAAAGGAGGCCCAAGATGTTCCCATGCCTCCCCTAAGGCTGTTGATTTTAATCCAAGTACCATTCTTCAGATACTTCTTGCATTATATCATACAGCCAGTCTGTGTTGTGCATCTGTTGAAGCAGGCTGGTGGAATGGTGTATGCCATCACAATACAGTACACTTGCATAAAAGAGCCTTCAAATGCTCAACCCATCAACAACGACACGTACTGTAAGTGCAGCTGTGTGACTGGAAAAGACCAAGTTTATTCACTTACTTTAAATGTGTCACTCATAAAATGTTAAAATGAGTTGGAAAATATGAACTAGTAGTGTATGAGCTGTTCTGTGCTCAGTTTTCATAGGGGTGTTGCTTGGAAAAGGGAGAACCTTAAAATCACTTGCTGATTCTGGCTCGATAATTTAAGCACTGAAAATCCCATATTGGCCGACCACTTATCGAGTATTGGATGTTACGACCGTGTAACTTTTCAGTTTAGCAAAAGCTTAAAGGGTAGTACACTAAAAAAAAAAAAATAATAATAATAATATTTTCTCACCATCATGTTGTTCCTAACCATCCATCCTTTATTCTGGGGAGCTCAAAAGGAGATGTTAGACAGAATGAAAGCCTCAGTCACCATTCACTGTCATTGCATCTTTTTTTGGGGGGTGAACTTTCCCTTTAATATTTAAATATCTTACCTGTTAACCTAAAGGTTGTGGGTTCAAAGCCTTGAAGGTGTGATGCGTGAACCCGAGAGTTACTGACATTACTTTTCGCCGATGTGTCCTTGAGCAAAATGCTTAACCTCAAGGTTCTTCTGGGGGCTTGTTCCTGTTCTAAGTGTGCTGGAAGTTCCTTTAGATAAGGTGTCTGGTAAATAACAAATTGCATTTTAAGTACATTAGGTCCCTAAGTCAAGCTGTGTAGAAATCTACTCAGATGTTTTATGAATGAACTGTCACATTTCAGTCCCTCCAGCTCATCTAACTTAGTATGTGTCAGCTACATGTCAAAGCGTTGCCCTGTTTGCTCAAAGCGCTCTCTGGAATGATTGTCCACTGCTCAGATTTTTTTATACTTACTATGAAAATATATTTAAAATCTTTTCTTATGTTGTATTTACAGGGTTGGGAGGGTTACTTTTTAAATGTACTCCACTACATATTACAAAATACATGCAGTAAAATGTAATTTGTAATGTTTTCTGTTAGATTACTCAAGGTCAGTAACATGGTCTAAATACTTTGGATTACTTTTATATTTTTTCACTTGTTTTGACTATAAAAATTCTGCCAGTAAGACAAAATACACATGTTAAAAATACATTCTCTGAAAAACCTAAATATCTCTCTAATCAAATTGATGTGGTTTTAAGGATTTTTAGACATTGTAACAACTTCAACTTTTCATAAAGGGTAAAGTTATTATAACAAGGGAAGTGGTCTATTATTTCCTTTTACTCAAAAGTGCTACACAAAAACAGCTTAATTATAAAGACAGCAAAGTCCCCAAAGAACAGCGTGTTGAAAATAAAGGGGCAATTTTTACATTTGTCAAGCACATACAAACATAACATACATCTGTTGAGTCTTTGTATGAAACTCAAACAAAGCAAGAAAACAAAATATAAATAACAAAGATACTACTCAACAGTCCCGACTCAGTCCTTTTCTGCTTTGGTGTAGGTAGGCAATTCAAAGACTGGATGTAATCACTGTCCCCCAAAAAGAGAAAAAATATAAATCCACTGGTTCCTAAAAAGAATTCAGTTGGCTTCAGTTGGAAAAAAAAATAAGTCCTCAAGAGTATAGTCCACCACGGCTATCCCAGAGCATGCACATACAAAAACGGCTCCAACGTCTAATAGACCATGTCTCTCTTCCCAGAGATCACTTTTGGGCCATTTTCCTCTGAGCTAACTTAGCCAAAAAACCATGCCACCTCACCAAAAACAACCACCACCCAAAATGGCCGCCTTTTTCCACTTTTACCCTAGGCTCATCATAATAAGAGTCCTAAGAGTCCAATAAAAGTTTTCCCCCCAACCAAAAAAAACATAAGCAAATGCTCAAAATCAAACATTCAAGAAGATTAAAAAGAAAACCAAAATAATAAACTTTCCGGCATGGCACCTATACAGACGGTATACAATATATATATATATATATATATATATATATATATATATATATATATATATATATATATATATATATATATATATATATATATATATATATATATATACACATTTTAACTTAAGTGAGCATCATGCAGGGCTTTACTGTGGCAGTGTCACAGAGTCCCCCCCCCCCTGCCGGAGGATATTTTGGAGTTTCTCCCCCAAAGAATTGTTTAAGGTTCACGACATTTACATTGTCCACCTTTTCCCCAGACCCCCATTCAACAAGATAGTTCACCGGCCCCAACTTCTTTTTTATCTTCACCGGGCCTTCCCATTTAGGGGCAAGTTTAGATGTAAAGAAATCATCTGCTTTCGACATAGGATGAGCACGAACCCAAACCAGGTCCCCCTCTTGGAATTGTACAAATTTCCGTTGGGCATTATAATACCTGGCTTGTTTGGTGTGCGCTTTCCTCATTGCCTTTAGTGCATCCTGCTGGAGTTGTTGTTGTCGTTCTATGAGGGAATATCCTGATTGTCCTGGATTCGGAGAATGAGCAACTAGTCGTTCTAGGGGTCCTTTCAACTGCCTGCCCAGTGCTAGCTCAGCGGGAGAGTGTCCTGTGGTCTCATTGCGAGCGGTGTTAATAGCAAAACGAAATTCAGTCAGCCACCTGTCCCAGTCCCGATGGCTTTCACCTACAAAGGAGGCAATCATGGTCTTGATGGTTCGGTTGACTCGCTCTGAGAGATTCGTTTGAGGGTGGTAGCTGGTGGTGAGCTTCCTTGTTATTCCCCATTTCTTACACAGTTCCTCCATCAGCTGGCTTAGAAACTGGGGCCCGCGGTCTGACAGTAGGAATCTTGGAACTCCCCACCTCGTAAAAACCTCCTCTTGCAGAATCTGGCAGATTTTGTGCGACTTGCCATCTCTGATGGGAAACAGCTCTACCCATTTGGTAAAATAATCGACTACTACCAGAAGATACACATTACCCTTTTTACTTTTGGGTAGGGGCCCCATAAGGTCCACTCCTAACATGTACCCAGGCTCCTCCACCTCAGTGGATTGGAGGAAACCGGAGGGTTTGGTGTTGCTGGGCTTGTATTTTTGGCAGACTGTGCATTCCTTCACGTACTTCCATACGTCTTTGCGCACTCCAGGCCACCAGGCGACTTCTAGGATTTTCAGAAGTGTCTTCATTCGACCCAGATGTGCCCCCAGTGGATTGTTATGGAAGTAATTGATGAAGGTTGTGGTTAGTGACTTGGGCACTGCTAGCTGGTACTTTGTGCCACCAGCAAAGGGCGACACTCTGTACAACACCCCTTGCTGGACTTCCCATCTGATGCGGTTGACATCATCCGTGATCCCGAGCTTCCCCTTTAACTCACTCACCTCAACATCCTCACTCTGGGCTTTTAATATTTCTGCCATGGTTGATGGGATGTCCAAGCTCCAATGGGAGGATTTCTTGTCAACATACACAGCTAAGGGGACATCATCAAAATGTTGAGCTCTCGACAAGGCATCAGGCACTACATTCATCCGTCCCTTGCGGTACTGGACCTGGAAATGAAACCGCTGGAGCCTTAAGGTCCATCTCGTCAGCCGAGAGGTAGTTTTGGGTGAGTTAAAGGCCCAGGTCAAGGCAGCATGGTCCGTATACACAACAAATGGTACTCCTTCCAGGTAATAATGCCACTTTTCGACGGCCCAAACAACCGCAAGACACTCCTTTTCTGAAGTTGAATAATTCACCTCTGCTCCCCTCAATCCTCTCGAGGCATACGCAATCACCTTCTCTTCTCCACTGATATTCTGTGTTAGTACCGCTCCCAGGCCAATTGAGCTAGCATCCGTCTGAACCTGGAAGGGTTGCGACAGATCAGGTTGAGCTAGTACAGGGGCATGTTGCAGAGCATGTTTGAGACTCTCAAAGCTTAACTGGGTTTCGTTGGTCCATGTCCATTTCATGCCTTTCCTTTTAAGGTGGTTCAAGGGGGCAGCCAGTTCAGCAAAGTGTGGGATAAACTTATGGTACCATCCAACCAACCCCAGGAATCTCTGAAGTTCCAACAAGTTTTGTGGGGTTGGGTACCCACTGATGGCGGTGACCTTGTTCAAGTCGACTTTTACTCCCTCCTCGGACACAACATGTCCCAAAAACTTGAGCTCTGCTTTCATGAAGTGGCATTTCTTTAGGTTTAGGGTAAGATTAGCCTCCTTCAGTTTCTGAAAGACAGCTTTGAGATCTTTTAAGTGTTGTTGTTGGCTTGGGGAGTAGACAATTATGTCATCTATGTAGACAAAGCACATTCTTCCTCTTAGTTCTCCCAACACTCTCTCCATCAACCTCTGGAACGTGGCCCCAGCATTTTTCAGCCCGAAGGGCATGGTCAAGAAATGAAATAACCCAAAGGGGGTTATAAAAGCTGTCTTTTCCCTGCTGCTTTCTTCCATTTCGACCTGCCAGTATCCAGATTTTAAGTCAAGGGTACTGAAATAATGGGCACCTTGCAACGACTCCAGTATTTCGTGGATGAGAGGCATCGGGTAGGCATCTTGGGGAGTTTTGGAATTAAGCCGGCGATAATCCACGCAGAACCTTAGACTGCCGTCTGTCTTCTGAACCAATACTACCGGAGATGCCCAAGGAGATTGAGACGGCTCGATGATACCTTCTTGCATCATCTTATCGATCTCCCTTTCCATCACCTCTTTCTTCAATGGAGACACTCTATAGGCTTTCGATCGAACTGGTATTTCATCTGTTGTTATGATCTGATGAATAGCTTGATTAGTTCTCCCTAGTGTTCCAGCACAGACCGTCGGCCATTTATTTAGGAAGATCTGGACTTCTGGTAGTTGTGTTGCTATAATATCTTTTCTATTAGCGGCTATCGCAGTGAATGTCTCCAGCTCTCCCCCCTTCTCCTTGGGTACAGCCATGAACAAGGAGATAACAGGTTCCCTCTTCAGAATGCACTGCTGCTCCCACTGTGGCTGCTGGAGAAAAGGATAGACTCTAACTTGCCCTTTGACCTTCAGCTCATAGCTCATCGCAGCAACGTTCAGCTGTACCCCCGTTTGTCTCAGGAAGTCCAGTCCGAGGACAAGAGGAAATGCTAGGTGTTCATTTGACATTACATAGGTGTCAATGGTCCAGACCCTTCCATGCCACTCATAGACCACCGGAGTTCTACCCTCTGATACGTGAGCCTTTCCATCTGCCACCATGAACGTCCTGTTCAAACCCTGCAGCAAACATTCTTCTGGTTTTTTTATAGCCTCCCATAACTGTTTCTGCATTAAGGAATAGGTCGAACCAGTGTCGACAATGGCTTCGACGTGGTAATTCCTGACATCTATGGCCACTTTCAGCAGAGGAGGCGTGGTTGTTTGAATCAGTGAGACATGTTGGACTGGTGTACTCTGTGGTCTGGATTGTTGGTCACGCCGTAATGAGGCACCCTTTTTTCCTTCACTATTTACCTTGAGCTGGTTGACTCGAGCCCAATAGTCCTTCTTTGAATTAAAGTCTCTCTCCACCAATGATCCCACTTTAACTAGCTGCTCCACAGTATACACTGCACCTCTGAGACTGCTCGCCAGGGAAGGATTACAACTATTTAGAATTCGTCTTACCACCTCCTCTTCTGGCAAGTCGTCCCTCCATCTCAGACACAGAGCTCTATAGTCGTAGGCAAAATCCCGGATACTCTGGTTAGGGCCTTGAATCATAGCCTTGAGCTGATCTTCTAACTCAGTCAGGTAATCGGTAGTAAGGAAGGCAGACATGAATGAGTGTTTGAACTCATCCCAGTTGCATATCTTTAACTTTTCTGCTGCCCACCAACTCCTCGCAGGTCCTGTTAGCACTGCATTGATTGTGGCTAGCAGTTCCACATCTGTGAGTGGTCTGAGTGTCAGGAAGTTTTCACACTTTTCAACGAACTCCAAAACATCACAGGTTTCACGGCTTTGTCCGAAGGTAGGAAACTCTAGGTTGATAGGAGGCTTAGGTGTCGTCGGAGAAGGAATCGCAGAGGGAAGAGATCCTGGATCTGAGAATCTATGGTTAAAGGGGTAGGGCGATACTGGGGTACTGGTCGTCTTTACTCGTGACATTTCTTTTTTCCAGTGTTCATCACGTCGCTTAAGACAATTCACCATCTCTGTCTCTAAGTGGTTCAAAGAGCTATTCATTCCTCTTTCAAGTGCCTCGAAACGTTGATCAATAGCATCCCTGAAACAGGCCTCCCGGTTAACAATGCTATCATTGCTGGCTATGAAATCACTTTTGAGTGTTTGCACCACTGTCTGTAGAGCCTGAAGGGTTGAAGAGAGTTTGGTTATTTGAGTTTCAAGTTGTTCAAACTTTCCTCCCCTTGGTTTCAACATTGGTGGTTCATCCTCTTCACTTCCTCCAACCTGGTCATCAATATACATATCACCCATCATGGAACTCAATTCTATTACTGGCAATGGTTCTCTATATGAGACACCAGGAGGAGGTTGATAAGGATGGGCCTCTGGACACACTTTCCCCTCGCCAGCCACTGCCTGCTCACAAACATTATCTGAGGGGTTATCCATAATATACAGTCAGACAGTTTAGCAAACATAAAAGGTACAATGTAAATTTGTATATAATAATCCGTCCCCGTACGGGCCACCATCTGTAACAACTTCAACTTTTCATAAAGGGTAAAGTTATTATAACAAGGGAAGTGGTCTATTATTTCCTTTTACTCAAAAGTGCTACACAAAAACAGCTTAATTATAAAGACAGCAAAGTCCCCAAAGAACAGCGTGTTGAAAATAAAGGGGCAATTTTTACATTTGTCAAGCACATGCAAACATAACATACATCTGTTGAGTCTTTGTATGAAACTCAAACAAAGCAAGAAAACAAAATATAAATAACAAAGATACTACTCAACAGTCCCGACTCAGTCCTTTTCTGCTTTGGTGTAGGTAGGCAATTCAAAGACTGGATGTAATCACTGTCCCCCAAAAAGAGAAAAAATATAAATCCACTGGTTCCTAAAAAGAATTCAGTTGGCTTCAGTTGGAAAAAAAATAAGTCCTCAAGAGTATAGTCCACCACGGCTATCCCAGAGCATGCACATACAAAAACGGCTCCAACGTCTAATAGACCATGTCTCTCTTCCCAGAGATCACTTTTGGGCCATTTTCCTCTGAGCTAACTTAGCCAAAAAACCATGCCACCTCACCAAAAACAACCACCACCCAAAATGGCCGCCTTTTTCCACTTTTACCCTAGGCTCATCATAATAAGAGTCCTAAGAGTCCAATAAAAGTTTTCCCCCCAACCAAAAAAAACATAAGCAAATGCTCAAAATCAAACATTCAAGAAGATTAAAAAGAAAACCAAAATAATAAACTTTCCGGCATGGCACCTATACAGACGGTATACAATATATATATATATATATATATATATATATATATACACATATACATATACACATACACATACACATTTTAACTTAAGTGAGCATCATGCAGGGCTTTACTGTGGCAGTGTCACAACATTTTTACAGGAAAACAATACAAAAATTATCAAGAATGTGTTTTTACCCTAATATCAAAGGTCTTACTTGAACAAAAGAAATGATGATCCAACATTAATTTTCTTGATTAAAAAAAAAAATATGATCGTGCCTGATAACATGTGCATGTAAAATGGCTAGAAATAGCATTTTAGCTTAGCGTAAAGCTGACAATTTATACAAGGTTTCCATTGTAAGTGTCTCACTGGAACCCAGGTTTTTCCTTTTTTAAAGAAAAGGAGGGACGAGTCGAAATTCATTTTTATGGTAAATGAACATTATACAAAGTTGAACTTATCTTGAATTGAACCTGGAATATTGCTTTAAGGCACTAGATAGAAAGTTACCTTTATGGTAAATCCCAGAGATATGGGGGTCTCAGTGTGGCTTCATGTGTAAATAGTTACATTTTAGAAATAGAAACAGAATTTGAACTGACATTAGTTACTTCTATTACTCAGAATATATTTTGTGTTATACTACAGTTAAGATGTTTCACTCTTTATTTAGTACCAGAGTTTTTATATTGAGGTTTTCATGTGTAGTTCAATGAGCTTGGTTACTGCATAATATAGCCATTATTATGCGCCAGAGGGCTCTTGCTGCAGCCGTCTGCTTTCTGTGCACATGCTGGCTTTGTTCAGTCTGTGATGGGGTACCTGGCTGAGTGTGCTTTAATGAGGCTGTGACCTCCCTCTGTCAGTATTCTGTATGGTTCTCAAAGATATCAACATTACAGTCTCACTCCCAATCATTGTGGGCTATAAAACCATAAAATACTTACATGTGATCATCATTTTTGTTCAGGTTGTTGTAATTGCAAATGGAAAGCAAGATAAATAATCCAGTGTTTGAATTGTGTCAGCTCTTAGGGAATTCAACCAGGCCAATAATTAAAATAAATACATAATAAAAACACAATACATTTTTATTTATAAAGACATAAAAACATATAGACAATTGTGTATAATTTTATAAACAATCATAAAATAACTTTTACTCTTATAATAAGAGCATATAAGATGAGGATCTGCAGAATAGCCTCACAAGACTGTAACATTTGGGCATGTTTAGAAATTTCTGACAGAAAATCACAAATTTTAATGATGTTTTGAACCACTATTGAAAAGTTGGATAAAGGGGGGGAAAACTCTGTTAGGTCAAGGCAATATTTAGTTATACAGAATATTTCTAAACTTTTTTTTCTTATTTTCAATGAAATGAAAATGAATGGGACCACCCAAGTTTAATTTGTTTTGTTTCTGATGGGTGTCCGGGACCCCCAGAGTCCCTCCTTAATTCAAAAACTGGATTAATCTCTGTCTCCTCTCTGCACTTGTTTGGAGCGCCTTGAACATGTGACAGAGGGTCCCGCGTGTATTCCCTTATTATATCCATTGACTTCTTATCTTCCATATGCCTCTCCCCTCCTCTACACACACATTCAAACACACAGTAATCAGGGATGTATGTGATTGAAGGGGGTGGTCCCCAGCTTTTGACACACTGACAAATCTAAACAATTCATTGTGAATAAACAGGGGAGAAATTTCTGACAAGAAATGAGATCTGCGACAAAATCAAAATGAAGGATGGTAAGCTGCATATATATTTATCTTTTGATGTTAAAACAAAGTCTTACATTTAGACACAGTGGGTTTTCTTTGTCAGACTGGCGAAACTGAACACGTGGTAAATGTGACATCTAAGCATGTTAAACGTTGTATTTGGAATTGAGCATTTGAATGTGTGTGGCTGGTTGAAGTCAAGTTCAATATCTCAGTGTATCTATCAATTTTTGTTTTTTAGTTTTGGAGTCAATCAGCATGCTTGCTACTCTTGTGAAATTATGCCGCTTTTGTTTTAATACTCATGAACATGAACTCAAATTGTATTGTGTAATTTAGTCCATTTAGCTTTGAGGCCATCTAATTGCTAATGTACTCTTAAAAGTTGCATTGCTATTTAAAAATGTACACGCTTTGTCTTCTGGTTGAACAGACCAAAGATGTTGATGACTCATCTTGCACCCAGGAGCATAAACACATTTTTGTCCAATAAAATGCTCTCTAGAATGAGAATACCCCTTCCCTTAAAGGGATAGTTTACCCCAAAATAATATGTTGTGCCAGACCAATGCGACCATTTACTTTCATTGTCTGGAAAAAAGAGACAATGATGAAAAAAGTCAAAGTTTTTTAAAAAAAAAATGTGGGTAAAAAAATTATTACAACATTTTCTTTTTTGGATGAACTAGCCATTTGACATCACCTTCCCCTGACTAGCGTTAGCATGTAGCAAATCATAGTTCATGGCTGTGAGGAAAGCAAAAGTCTATTTAAAAAATGCCCCATATCCAAACTTCTTGTTTCAATAGGAAATATGCCAACACAGGACAGTAACTTTACTTGTCAAGCCATTTCATGGTGTCTTTAAACACCTGCACATCAAAACTTTGTGCTCTCTAGCGCCATCTGTGGTTGAAACTTAAAATTGTAAGATATTTGTGGAAGAACACTTTATGTGAGTTGTGTTTAAGCACTGCTCTTCTGCACAGATGATCAATGCTGTGTGGGAGATATTAAGAGTCCGAGTCATAACGTGCTATTTCATGTTGATATTTAAAATTGAAATATTACTTGATTTGATGAAGATAAACAACAATCGAATTTGCATATTTTGAACAAATACATTTTACTCTATCGCTTTTCTGACACTAAACTCAAAGTGCTTTTATATAGAGAACAGAGAACTCCTCTCCATCACCACCAGTTACCAGTATATTTTGATATTATTATTTAAGTGTTTTATCCACTATTAATGTTGGTATTGTACTACACATTTTGATTTAATAGGTGAAACTCGTGATATGGCTGATATGCGTTCAATGGAGGACTTTATTAGTTTAGTTTAAATTGTACAGCCTCAGTTGATAATGCAAGTATAACTGTAATACTACAAAAGTATGTCTATGAACTGCATGCAATAACACTGTAAACTAAAATCATAAAACGAGGATTCAATAATGATTGGATGAAATACTGAATACTTTTAAAACAGAAACATAATATGCAATATAAAAATTATAATAATAATACATTTAATAATTTCTTTAGCAGTAAATGTTTAATAGATAGATGGTTACACACTAAACAAATGAATATGTACATTACTGTGCTATGAAAATGGTACATAAACATCCATCCAGACTGAAGTGATGCTGTCCAGAACTGTGTAAGACTGACTGAACTGAACAGCGTAGTTTCCCCTGCTGGAACGTGACAGTTGTTACATCTTTTCTGTGTTTACGGACATGACGTAATGATGAACGATATAAGCCTGCGATTTCGTGCCAAATTCGACCCGACAGCTCAAAATACAAATCAGTTTTTTAGGCTTACCATATTGAATCAGGCTAAAGAAAGGACAATTTTTAATGTACTAAATTAATAATAGCATTTTGTTAATTTTTAAACAAAAAAATCTTATGTAGTGCAGCTTTAATAATGGAAATGTTATATGTGTGTGTGTGTGTGTGTGTGTGTGTGTGTGTGTGTGTGTATTTTTGTGTGTTTGCAAGAATAAGATTCAGAGAGACAGACTGTCAAATAGTCAATATGTGTGAGAGGAAGTGTTGAAATTGAGCACGTCTGTGTGCATGTGTGGTATAAGCTAAAACTGTCTGTGCTAGCTGAACATTCTGAAGCGTGAAGTGTGCTGCTTGGAGCTCAAATATGGTCTCAGGTGCAGATGTTGCACTTCTCATTGAAACTGCAAATTAAACACTTTAAATTCACTGACCATGTTCACTCTAGTCACTTCAACAGAAAGAACGCAATTATTCTGCCCACCTCTTAATGAAACCCTTGAAAAAACAAATTTATAGAATTCAACACAAAAGACCTCTATTTCTTTTTATTCTCAGCTAACATCTTGTTTTATGCAGGTTTGGTATCAAACTGTTCGTTCATTAACTGTGTCCTTGCTTTGATACACATGAGAGAGAGGCAGCTGTCTCGTTTAGTTGGTGTGGATGAGTGTGGTTGGTTGGGTAGTTGGAACAATAGATGAGACAGGTGCTGGTACAACTGCGCTCCTGGCACTCATCGCCTAGCAGACCCGCCTCAGTTTCACACATGCTGCTTCTCAATGCCTCCCCCACCAAGCATTTCTACTGCCTCTCAGACGACTGGGCAGAACAAGTATGTCTGGCTGTGCGTTTATTCACCATTCTGCTCTTTTGTTTGCCTGGTTGGCTCTTTTTGTTTTTAGATGTTTCTATTTGTAAAGGGACACGATGTTGATTAACTGGATAGTTCACCCAAAAATCACAATTCTGTCATCATTTACTCTCATGTTACCCTCATGTTATTCCAAATCCCAATGAATTTCTTTCTTCCATTGAACACAAAAAAAAAAACAACAACAAAAAAAAAAAACAACTGAGAGCTGCTTTAATCGGCATGTACCCTGAAATTGACCTCATACTACTGAGTTATTATTTTCACATGCAAATGAGCTTTGTGGCAAACTTTTCATTGTCGCCAAAGGTTTGCTTCAGGTTCATCACTACCGGTGAAGAGCTTAAAACTTCTGACGAACGCTGCATGTGAAAATAACAAGTGGCAAATTTGCTGGCAAGATTGTCAGAACTTTTGATTTTTTTTTGTAAGGAAGATCCTTTCCATCTAAAAAAAACAACTGATTTTTGCCGCCACTCTGTGGACATTTCCCCTGGAAACTGGAGCTCAAACTTACCCATACATTCAACAACACTTCCAGCTTCAATAAGCACAGACCGACATTGATCTGCCTGCGTCCTGCAAGACTACTACAAGACATGCACACAACAAGTTACACCTACTCCAAAAACAGTGAAATCTTGGCATTACCTGATGTTAGCATGCCCTGATGTGGGTGTTCCTTGAAGTCTTGCTGGAAGCAGACAAACTTTCCGACTTTGTCGCCAAAGTTTAGCTGCAGGTTTACCACCAGTGAAGAGCTTCAAACATCTGGCAAACAATTGCTGCAAATGGCAAGCTCATTTGCATGTAAATCTAATGAGTAGCAAATGTGTGGCAAGTTGGCAGCAAGTTTACGGCGAGATTGCCAGATCTCTAGAATTTCGTAAAGATTAACTGTAGCCAAATTCACTGTGAGATCACTCTGTTTAATAAACTAGATACAAACTGGTTAAATACTGAATACATTTATTTGAATGCATTTTTTTACATTATAAATAACTGGCAAATATATCTTAAAAGTATAGTTTTAAGCCCCATACATTACAAGTTAATGGGTGCCAAATTTTGAACACTCAAAAAATCAGGCAGTATAAAGGCAGTATAAAAGTAATCCATATGACTCCGGTGGTTAAAAACATATCTTCTGAAGTTGTATTATAGGTGTGGGTGAGAAACAATCAATATTTAAGTACATTTTTGCTTGAAATAATTCTCCCTGCCCAGTATACATGATGAATGTGAATAACCAAATACACAAGAAGATGAATGTGAAAGTTAAAGTGCAGCCTGACTGAGCAGGGAGGAGAATTTAATGTAAAAATTTACTTCAATATTGATCGGTTTCTCACCCACAGCTATCAAATCGCTTCTGGAGACATTGATTTAACCACTGGAGTCTTATGGATTACTTTTATGCTGACTTGTATGATTTTTGGAGCTTCAAAATTTTGGCATCCATTCACTTGCATTGTATGGACCAAAAGAGCTAAGAAATTCTTCTAAAAATCTTTATATGTGTTCTGCTGAAGAAAGAAAGTCACACACATTTGGGATAAATGATGAGAGAATTTTCATTTTTGGGTGAACTATTCCTTTACATTTACATTTATGCATTTGGCAGATGCTTTTATCCAAAGCGACTTACAGTGCACTTATTACAGGGACAATCCCCCCCCGGGGCACCCTGGAGTTAGCGGATGTTGAGCTTGTTGTGAAACCAGCAAAAATATCAAATAGCCTTTTTTAATGCTGCACTTTATACTCAGTGAGACTTAAAAGTTAAAAAGAGTTCAGTTAAAAATTCACCACTTAAATGATATCCTTGTCCATTGTGAATATTCAGTGCAGCTATTTACGAAGCACCGCCTACACAGAGGTCACTGCCAAACCAAGAAGCTTCCTATTGGTCAACGCTGTGACTTTGCCTGTCAAACTTTACCAAACTTGAACTCGAGGCGAAATAAGCACAAGGAAATTCTTTGCCACCCGATCATGAGGATTCCCATTGAGATGACATGTAAAGGTTTGTGTAACTGTGCCTTTAGAGGCACTACAACAACAATGACTTTCATTCACTTTCAAACAAATCACAAGTAAAATGGCAGATTATCAGTTCATAACCATTTTTCACCCTTTTCCTCACACAATGCTATATTATGACTTCTAAACACTTATTTAAATGTATGGTTTGTAAGGCGATACATTTAAACATTAGCATCACAATACCAACATTTACAGTACAAGCTTGTTTGAGTGTGATCAAATTGCATTGCAGCTCAACTGATAGAGCTGATGTTCCTAATTTGTAAGTCGATTTGGATAAAAGCATCTGCTAAATTAATACATGGAAATGTTATTCAAATGTGATGCGGAAGACTGGGCTACAAGTTCTGAAGAGCAAGCGAGTCAAAAGAGTTAGAGAAGCACACCACAGTTAGGTGGTAGCTTCAGTAATTACATTTTTTTATCTCGAAATTGCTTTTTCTAACACTTATCTGTTGGGTTTAGGGTAGGGAGGTAGGTTTGATTGATTCAAAACTCAAAAGAGTGTACTGATTGTTGGGTTAGGGCCTTTTATGAAACTTTAAAGGAAACACATACATTGTGTTTACGGGGGTCTTTTTCTCAGGAGAAAATTCTGAGAAGTTATATATTTACTGTTAGCAAACATCTCTGTTCACTTTCCATTTAATCTCATTGCTGTTTAGGAGAAACCATTGAGACTCATTTGTGAGTTTGCCTTTAGAGCTAGATTTATTATGATGATGCCATTGAGAACAACAGTATAATGAACCTTTCAAATCATATAAAGAGATAATATTGTTTGGGATTTGCATGTTAAATAAATGTTACATAAAACAAAACATTTGAGGAAACTACTTGCTAGCTGCTCTTGGCCATCACAACGTTCTCCACGTCTACCAATGCCTTGCAGTAGAAGGAATTTGCTCTCTGATTTTGCCTATCGACTGAGCAAGTCATGGCAGGTGAGGCTGGAGTGTGTATGTAAGGTAAATTAATTTGCTCTTGCAGTAATCCCATCAAATATTCCTGATGTACCATGTTTTTCTCATCCGAATACCAATGAGGTCATAAACACGCATGAAAAATCTGCAGTCTGGCTATGGTAATATCACTTTGATAATCACAGGGAGACACTGATTACACTGTGTAAATAACAGGGTCTTGACAGATTTCTGTAGTACTTCTGGAGTACTGTGTTGATATTCAGATGAGTCACTACATGTGCGTCCATCATGATCATCTGCCGTCATCCACACATAAAAGATTTGTGGTGTGTACAACACATACAAACACAGAAGTCTCAAACTGACGTTTATAAAATAATTGTTCTTTGAAAACCCTATTGTCGTTCCAAAACTTCATGACTTTCTTCAGTGGAAACTCCTATAATTTAAGCAAGTATCTCTAACAAAGCTCCTGTACTTCAGAAGACCTTGGAATATAGCTCACAAATTGTACGGTCAACTTTTATGATATGCTTTTGCATCCTTTTTTAAGCTTGAAGTCTCCAGTCAGTTTAGATGCATTTTAAAGAGCCAACTGTGCATTCTTCAAAATTTCTCCTTTTGTGTTCCATGGAAGCAAGAAAGTCGTTCAGGTTTGAAACAACATCAAGGTGGGTAAATCATTCCAGAATTGTCATTATTGGGAGAACTATTCCTTTAAAAGCAGCCTGAATGTTTTCTGCCGCCGCTTTGTTGCTCATTTTAACTTTTAGTGTTTTCAGCTGGTGCCAGATCTATATCTTGATACCTAGAAACCTCTTAAGCAGAAATGAGGGAAAATATCAACACTGAGGTTTCTTATAATACTCTTGGGAAGCCACCAACCAATCACATTGTCACAAAAATAGGAGCAAGTCAGCCTTACAGCCAGAGCAATGACACTCTGGTTATTCATAAATCTGTGGAATGTTATCTATTGCCACATGACATAAATATGGCTGAAATGCTTAAAATATGGGACACTGGAGATTTGATGGAATGTAAATGGAAACCCAATCCAATAGTTGAAACCAGAGATATTTCAAAAATGTTCTACATATACGTGTCATGCAGAAATACTGCTAATAGGAAAGTCTACTAATAGACAATGGAGCTTTAGCAAACATTATCAAACTAGCATGCTTGTAGATTAGCTTTAATTAACATTGCTATAAATTGTATTTCTAGCTTTTTGAATTAAACAATTTGAATTGGACTTCAGCAACAAATGCAAATAATTCACTGACAGTGCACTTTTGGCATCAAATTTGTGGCAAATGTGCCATAAACCCTCTATTTTTGTAAGGGAGATCAGTTCCGTTCACAAAAAACCTAAACTTGATGCAAATTCGCCACAAGTTTGCTGCTCGTTATTTTCACATGCTGTTGAGCTTGTGATTCACTGCAAATGTTTGCCAGAAGTTTGCAGCTCTCCACCAATTGTGGTGAACCTCCGGTAATTACATTTTTGGCAACAATGGACAATTTGCCGCAAGTTTACCGACAAAGCTCATTTGCATGTGAAAATGATCAGTGGTGAATTTGCAGCAAGTTTGCTACAAATTTGCCATGAACTGTCAATTTTTGTAAGTGTATATATAAATACTGCGACATTTGTTGATGGTTTGACCCATCTGTAGTCCCATGTGGATCAGATCTTGCTCCACTGACAACATGATCACACAGAAAGTTGGCATGTTGTTTTTGAGAGTTACAGTAGCCTACTTTAGGATCAGCCACATTAGGCAGACTCTCAATTTTGTCTCGGCTCAAGCTTGTTTAATTTACCTTGAAGCTCTTCTGGAAGCACGTTGCGTCAGCAGCGAGGGAGGGGTGGGTTCAGATCCCACATTGAAACCAGGAATTAATTTGCATAATCAGTGACGAGTACGATTCAGAGGTTGCATTTTTTTCCCCTCTAACATCAAAAGGTTAGGTTTAGGTTTGGGTTGGGGGTTACAATTAATAAAATACAGTATGCGTTCTTCACTGTATTACAGACTGTACAGCTGAAAACAACTCACTTTTAGAGCCCCTCATTGGATATTTCACCTGGAAAATGGAACATAGTGCCTATATGTCCAGCAGTGTTTGGAATTTTTGCTTTTTGCTTAAGTAAAATGTCAACCTACTGTTTCAGATTTTACTCTGAGATCATAATTATTATAATTTTTTTTCTCCCATATTTGGCATGCCCAATTCCCAATGCGCTCTAAGCTCACAATCCGGGTGGCGGAGGACGAATCTCCGCCACCATCTGAGACCGTCAATCCGCACATCTTATCATGTGGCTTGTTGAGCATGTTACATCAGACACGTAGCTCGTGTGGAGGCCCACGCTATTCTCCATGGCATCCAAGCACAACTCACCACACGCCCCACCGAGAGCGAGAACCACACATTATAGCGACCATGAGGAGGTTACCCCATGTGACTCGACCCTCCCTAGCAACCTGGCCAATTTGGCTGCTTAGGAGACCTGTCTGGAGTGACTCAGCACGCCCTGGATTTGAATTTGCGACTCCAGGGGTGGTAGTCAGCATCAATACTCGTTGAGCAACCCAGGCCCCATCTTGTAGGAATTATTAAGAGTTGTCATTTTCTTATGAAAAACATGGTTAGCTTTGGGTAAGTGATTAGACGTTATGGTTAGGTTTTGGTTTGGGGTTCGAAAAATTGCTAGAAATCTTTCTTCCGTGTTACACAAAGCTTGTTTTCCTATTAAAATCAAATATAAAAATGTAACTATAAAATTACATTTAGGGTTTGGATAAGGAGTTACACTTTATTATTAGGTTAGGGTTAGGGGTTAAACTCATTCGTTGGTTCATTTAAGTCATATTGTTTTGTATGTGTCAACTCGTACAATTTCTTATGATTTTGCCATCACGTAGTATTATTACAACAACTTCATGAACAAAATATCTACCAATGTAACAAGACAAACTACGTTTATTTAAAATATACTGTACATTCTCTGAAAATATGTCTTAACTTAATTTTGTATTTCAGGTAAATGTATCTTTGATGCTTTTTACTGGTAAACAAAACAAATATTTTAGTTTTGCAGATATTGATTCTCATATGAGGGCTGAATGGATATTGGCCTCATCTTTTTGTAAAGATACCTTGAGCTTCAGATTTGGATTCATAATCAACTTAAAAGTAAAATTCATATTGTCGGTACCTTCTTGCATGTTCTTGCTTATATCTTGCAATAGTACTGCATAATATAGGGTCTATGCGATGTATCTCAGCACCTTTTATGGTACCTAAGTCATGTATGACACCAAAATCGCATGCTTTGCAGGGCTTGGAAGCAACTGTTTGGAGAACAAAGTGAGAACTTTGAAGCCAGGCTTTTCTTCTAGCATGACAGCACAAACTAAAGCAAAACCAGGAGCAGCCGATGTGTTAGTTACCAACGTGGGCATTAGATTTGATTTATAAGGATAGGTCGGGTGTCTAAGACACAGACGGAACTGGAGTGAGAGGTGAGGAGATAATGCGGAACACCTGCCTAGGCTTTTTGGAATTTCGGGAATCTGTCAGAGAATTGAAACGGAATGGAACATTGAATCGAAGATAAAGGCATCGCTGGAATGTACTGACAAGCTGTGGTGCTGCAGTGCTTCTTATTCATATGTGTCTTTTGTGTTATTTAAGAGGCAGTTAAGTATTACATAAGTGTCTGAATCTCAACTGGGGGGCCACCGGTTCAGTGATCAGTGTGGGCTGAGGATGTTCGAAAACAGTAGTGGTTAAATGCTGTTTGAGCATGAAAAGACTAAGAAAGATACTATACAAAGGTTTGCTATTATTGTCCTATTCTACATCTATTTTTTTTTTTTTTTTTAGCAAGGCTGATATTAAAATTTGGATAACACTCCCTGTTTAAGTATTGCCAGATTGTCCCTTTCTTAACCCATGACAAAGAGATGGTGTTTTTTTGTTTTTTTTACAGTAAGCATGAACCTGCCCATGCTCCCACTCTTTTCTTTACAGTCAGTCTGTTAACTCTAACTGGATGAAGCTTCATAATCTGTATTTAGAAAAGAGCAAACAATGGTACAATAGTGCCATTTGCACATTAATCTGTGGAATGTATGTCATCAGATGCTTTACTTTTTCATAAGGTAAAGAAGTGCTCTGCTCTGGCTTGCTTTTTTTTAAAAAAACAATAAAATACTTTCAATACTGACACCCTTACAATAATTATTATTCTAAATATGAATTATGAACATTAGGAATATGAAAAAGAACATTGTCATTATTGGGGTTTTCATACAGAGCATAATTTTAAATAGCCATACAAATTACATGTCCATTTTTATTTTGTGATTAACATTTTTTAATGATTCCTACAATAAATAAAGAAAAGAAAAACATAGAATCAACATTTAAACCCCACTATTATCCCTCCCCCTCCCAATCTCCAACCCCGCCCTGACCCTCAACAAACATTCCTGTGGTGGGCTAGGATTCTAAAAAACGTCAAGTCGGCATCTAGAGATGCTAGGGTGCGCCTTATGTAATTCAAGATTTTTACATAGATTCTTTTGTTCCCCCTCTGGATTGTGTAGGTCCTTCCCAATCATAGATAAATGTAACAAAGCCCACCCACCCACATCGTTAGAAAACCTTTTTATTAATATAGGGTCAAAATTAACTCAATAGACCAATTAACTTTGTATCATGAAAATTTAGGAAAGGAATTAATAATTCTGTGGAGGGAAGGCATAGATCAGGTAGAGTAAGAGACGAATGATAAAATATAATCTGCGCAAAAGTAAAAGCTTATGTGTCACACCTCCCGCCACCACCCCTGGAAATTCCTCCTCCTTTCTTATCGCAGCTGCTAATGGTTCAAGGGCCCTGTCTCCCTCAGCAGATCTCCAAGCCGGAATCCTGTGAGCTAGCTCGATTTCCAGCTTATGGCCTGTTATGTTGAGCAGATTCGTAAAAGGCCCATCCAGGAATTTCACCATATCCTGACCCTCTTTGGCTTCAGGAAATCTGATGATTCTCCAAGTCCTCCAACCTCTCCCAGACATGCTCCAAATCCACCTGGGTCGCTAGCAGATTAGCAGCTAGTTCCCTCTCCGATGACTCCAGATAACTGATCCGTTTCTCGACATCCCCCACTCTTGTGACCACCTCGGTGAAATTGTTCTCCATGGCAGTGATCGATCAACGTATTACAGCAATGTAAGTGCAGCTTACAGGGTAATTCCCAGCCAATCACATGTAAGCCGTTGCTTTATAAGTCTGCTCACAATCTATCACATTGCTGTTTCAGTGCGCTAACACGGCAACCTCCACCACCACCAGTTGAGTCCCGTCCTGCATGGGGGTAGGCTGCTCACCCCTGCCTCCTATCTCCAGCAGGATATGACGGTTCCGAGTACAACTTCTTTGGACCGCCAGATCAGGGCCTACACCAAAGAGAGACATTACTTTTCTGTTTTACATTCATCAAATAAATGTTATATTAAATCTCACTCAAGTCTGAAAGTCTTCCTGATAGAAAGATCTTCCAACTCAGCAATGACCTTCATCAACATTGCCGACATGTTTATCAATTCTCGCCAAATTTTCCTCACTTCTCTGGCCAAATCGGCTCCCTAGTTTGAGGCCTGTGTCAGCTTGAGCACATAAGTGTCTTTTAATGTCTCCAGACATTGGTTTTATGGTTTATTACTTAAAAATATTAAAACTAGCAAAGTGCACAGAACTGTGTTGATATAGAATAAATACAAATTATATATATATATTTTTTAAATATATGCATTTTAACATTAACTTAAATTAAAATGTAAAAAGAAAGATGCTTTAAAAAGTATTTGCCCCCTTCCTGATTTCTTCTATTTTTGTGCATTTTTAATACTAAATTGTTTTAGATCTTCAAATGTTATATAACTTAAACAAAGGCAACCTGAACAAACATATTAGTTTTCAAATGTGTGTGTATATATATATATATATATATATATATATATATATATATATATATATATTGTTTATTGAATCAAAATCACCCAATATCACCCATGTGAAAAACTAACAGCCCCCTTAAACTTAATAGCTGGTTGTACCACCTTTAGATGCAACAACTGCAACCAAATGCTTCTGATAACTGAAAATCAGTCTTTCACAACGCTGTGGTGGAATTTTGGCCCATTCTTCTTTGCAGAAATGCTTTAGTTCAGCCACAATTAATTGCCTGTTTAATGTCCTGCCACAGCATCTCAATTGGGTTCAAATCAGAACCTTGACTTGGCTACTCCAAAACTTTAATTTTGCTTCTATTGAGCCATTCAGAGGTGGACATACTCCTATGTTTTGAATCATTGTCTTGTTGCATAATCCAGTTGCTCTTGAGCTTCAACTCATGGACTGATGACCGGACATTCTCATTTAGGATTTTCTGGTAGAGCAGAATTCATGTTTCCCTCAATTATTGCCAGTTGCCCTGGCCCTGGAGCAGCAAAGCATACCCACACCATCACACCACCACCACCACCATGCTTGACCGTAGGTATGATGTTCCTTTTGTGGAATTCTGCATTTGATTTACACCAGATGTAACGGGACCCCTGTCTTCCAAACAGTTCCACTTTTGACTCATCAGTGCACAGAACATTCTCCCAAAAGGTTTGAGGATCATAAATGTGTTTTTTGGCCAAATTTAGATGAGCCTTAATGTTCTTCTGGGTTAGCAGTGGTTTTGCCTCACAACTCTTCCATGGGTGTCATTTTTGGCCAGTGTCTTTTTGATAGAGTTATGAACAGTGACATTTATTGATGTAAGAGAGGCCTGCAGTTCCTTAGATGTTGTCCTTGACTTTTTTGTGAGTTCCTGGATTAGTCTTTGCTGTGCTTTTGGAGGAATATTGGAAGGTCGGACACTTCTGGGAAGGTTGATTACTGTGCCAAGTGTTCTCTATTTTGAGATAATGCCTATCACTGTGGTTCTTTGGAGTCCCAGAGCCTTTGAAATAGCTTTGTAACCCTTGTATTTTAATCACCTTTTTCCCTCATAATTTCTGTAATTTTCTTTCGCCCTTGGCATAGTGTGCTAATGGGTAAGACCTTTAGGCTAATTTCATGCTGCTGAAAAAGTTCCATTTAGGTGTTGATTTGATTGAAGAGGGCTGCCAGTAATCAGGACTGGGTGTGTCTAGTCCAATTGAACTCCATTATGAATGCAGTTTCATAGATTTGGTGATTTAGTAACTAAGGGGGCAAAAACTTTTTTAACACAGGCCCAGTTGGTACTGAATAACTTTTGAAAAATGTAAAATGAAAATATATATCAGACTAGATCTAGGGTAGGACTAATACTGAGTTGAACTGAGACAACGTGTGATATAATTGTTATTATTTATTTTTTTGCTGAACTTTTTTGCACGTACTGCATATGAATGTGGAGATACCAACTAACAAATAACTCAGACACACGAAAAGGTGAAAGCCGGGGTGCTGATCTGTGCTGTATGAAGTTATGTAAACATTTTTTAGATTTAAAAAGATGAATTGCTTGAGGTGGTGTCATATTTTATGACAGATCACGCAGGTTTGCAAATGGATCAAGTGTCTGTGGCTGACAACTGTAGACAAGTCAGTATGTGAGGAATAATTCATAAAGAGTGAAAATATTGCATGGAACTGGCTCTTAAAATTCTCTGGGTGGCAGAACCTTGTCATGACATGATACATTTCCAAAGAAAAACCCACATATACTCATAACATTCACCTGGTTTCTCAATAGCGGCACACATTTTCCCCCATCTCAAAAATCCAAAACTGCCAGTCTTGTCGAAGAAAGTGTTGTGCCGTAGATCACTCTGTTGTATTGAAACAACAGCTATAAATTACTTTTCTGTGACCTGGGTTCTTCATTACCCAAAATGTTAATTGGCTTCAGGCCTTTTCTGTACCATGCTCTCTGTGTTTCATACAGTTTCTCCCATTGACTGGCCCTGATGTTGCAATCTTAGCCGACTTCTCTTCAACACAACTGCCTGCCATAGCACATAGCTCACCAACAATGCAGTTCTTAGTGTAAGAATACTTAAGTCAACACATGAGCCGAAAGTGTCATAGAAGCACCTCAAAATGTCATGGTTGCTTCAGCTGTTGCATTTTTGTGGTCACGTGTGCTTTTTTTCTGACACTATCGGTTAGGTTTAGGTTTAAGGTTTAGGGTAGGGAGGTAGGTTTTGTTGATATTAATCTTGATTGAGCTTTAATTTTAAATATGTCATCTGTCTGGGAGAAAAATAATTTTTCACTTCATAAATGCCGCAATACATGTAAGGAACCATGTCATATAACGGAGCAAAAATGGGGCCACTTAATTTTCAAGAGATCAGGCTGGAAGTTTCTTGTTTTCCTGCTTGTCTCACAAATCTTATGAAGAATAGAACAAAAAGGGCTGCTTTCTGGAGTAGGGACATCAGAAGAGGGCCCTTTTTGGCTGAGCTACATGAAGATCCAGCTGTGTTTGAGTAGGACTCTCTGTAGCTCACAGAAGGGTCACCTCACCTCCTGGGCTCCACCGCTGCAAATAAAGACATCCATTCATACACTACTGCTGATCGCTCAGCCTGGTTCCTTTCAACTGCCATGCCGGTGGTGATCCCCATGTAGTACAGACTGATGGTGACATAAGCCCTCTCTTTTTGAAAAGGTCTTGCTATTTTTTTCGCTTGAGTGACTTTGAAGATTATGGAGTCCCCGAGTACATTTTGGCAGTGCTAACGGCGATGCTGTGATGCTGATGCCAGCTTTGGCTTCCATTCTGTGCATCTTTATTATTTCATCATTTCGTTTTTTTTAATGATTGTAAGGGTTATTACCATGGCTAATAATATTAAATGGGGATTTAAAAACGTAAATGGCTAATGGAGTTGATATTTTTGCCTTGACAATCAAACTACAGTACATTTAAGCATTAAATGTTTGACTGTCCCATTTTTGAAGTTTTCAGCTTGTGTCTATCTGCACTTGAATGTGCAGCTAAAACTGTAACAGACCACCTAATTTCTGTTTAATCTTTTTTTCTTCCCTAAAGGTATTTTAATGCATGGCTGTTTAACATTTAACATTTCCATTTATTAATTTCCTGGACACTTTCACACATGGCAAATATTACACCACTGGTTAGCGTGAGTCATGTCGTTTCATGTTGTTTCAAGACTTGGATAAGTTAAAATGTGAATACATGTTAATCAGGCTTCTGTCTTTGAGCAAATGACATAAAAGCATTGCTGATAGTCTGGAGTGGCTTCAGGCAGAATGGAGAGTATTTTGTGAATGAAGAGATTCTTCTCTTTCTCTCTACCTCCTTCCTGTCTCTCTCACTGAATGGGGTCAGAAGGAGTCTGTGTTGATTTGTGACCATTGTTGAAAGAAGTAAATTCAATCTTAAAAGTCATGTTTTTCACTCATGATTGAATTTAAGAACGGATGAAACAAGCTCTGTGATGGCAGCTGATCATTATACATGACACTAAGGTGCCTTAGGAGCCTGCTACACGTTATTTTGTCAATCTGAATGTTTTTTTATTATTATTTTTCTATGTACATTGCAAAAAAAAATAATTTTCTTATTGAGTATCTTTGTAAAAATTTCCTGTAAAAAGATCTAAACATCCTTAACACAAGAAACATCACTTAAGAAGCAGAGAAGATTAAAGACTAAAGATTTTTTGTCTTGTTTTCAGAGAAATCTAACTAAATTGGGAGGGGTTTATGGTTAAAACAAGAAAAAAATTGCCAATTAGGTAAGAAAAATAAACTTGTTTTCCATTTGAATTAAGTTTTTTTCTTTTCCCAAATTTTTTCTTGATCTGCGTTACAAAATCTTATTCGATTTCCCTGGAAACAATACAACATATCTTGTGTTATTACTTATCAAGTTAATTGATCTTGTTTTGAGAATGTTTTGATATTTTTACAAGAAAACACCACAAAAATACTCAGTAAGACATTTTTTTTTTTGCAATGTAAACATAGAGTTTGACTGTTGCGCCGAGTCTCAGTGTTTTTTCAGCATCTCGCATCAGGTTGGCATTTTAGATGCATTTTCAGGTTAAAATGAACTTTAAAAATTAGAGATTTTTAAGAGATTTTTTTTTCTATTATATTTGTTGGGAAGTATTTAGCTTTTTACTACTTTACGTTGCATTTTTTAGCTGTTTACATGCTTGGTCTGAAAAGCTCCTTATAGCTTCATCCAAAAATGCTGTCTGTTGAAGGAATAGTTCACCCAAAAATGAATATCGTCACTAACCAAGATTATTCCATTATGTAAAAGCATTGTTCATTTTTAGTTTGCGTTAACAAACATCAATGCACCTACAATTTTTTAATTATTACGAACATATCTTCTCAAATGTTTTTTCCCCACTCCTTTTCTTTCCATTTTGTTTGGAAAGTGTCCATATGGTTTTCCATGGGTTTAACTGTGAGCCTTGGTGTATCCTGGAATTTGTCCAACCCATCGGACTGGGGGTCAGAGCCCATAAGACCAGCACACAATGAGACATGGATCTCTTCTTAACAATTAAAGCCAGTGCAGGCTATTTACATCCAAATATGCTGCGTGCAGTGCCTTGTTTACACAACAGTATTTCTTCCCTCTCCCTCTCTCTCTCTCACCCTCTCCCCTTCGCCTAAACTCCTCCCCAAACCATCACTCCAACAGCTATACATTCTTCCGCCCCTTCCACTCTAACTCTGAATGACTTAGTCACTGCATGCTGAGGCTTCCCATTGCCTGTGGGGATTTTTGGGAATTTGTGATGACAGCACCTCTCCCTCTGTGAAGTAGTTGCCTAGAATCTCCAGTAAGAAGGAAAAAGAGACACTTGTCAGAGTCAAAGTGCATCTACACCCATGTTTCTCGGTTTAAATGGGACCTTGGATACTTTGATGTACCTCATGATTACCATGACAGCCATTGGACTTCCAAGCAGATTCTGAACTACTCCAAGGTTAGATGGTCTTCATTGTGTTTTAATACACAGAAGTCAATGTGTATATGGTCAAATATTTCAATGTTGACCTGTTGGTAACTATGCAGCATGTGGACAATGGTAAAAAGTTAATAGAGAGATAAATATTTGGTTCTGTTGTTATCTTTCAGTGTTTGTGCAGGGAACCATATACTGATAAAATGCAGGCCTATATCTTGAATACACAGTAAGTCTCTTTGGATAAAAGTGCCTGCCAAATTAAATGCAAATGTTCTTGTTTAATTTGCTTCTAAATGATATATGAAATGTCAGCACTTGCCATAGAACAAAAGCATCATTCCGTTTGACTTCAACATCTGTATTTAGGAAGTTTCATGAAATACTTGACATGTTGAAAGTGGACATGTATGACATGTTATATTCCATTTAAAATTGTTTTAAACAATTTAGATCATTGATTTATAATTGCTTACGTTGCTTTGGATAACGAACTTGTCAACGATTGACAAAACGTAAATGTAGTTATTAATCATGCTGCTGTAATGAACTCATTTGAATTATTAGTATCTGGAATATTTGTATTTTTAAAGTTCATTTGTCACATTTCAGGACCAGAAATTAACTAGTGAGGACAAAAAGGTGATTAAATATATTTTTTTTAAAACTTAAAAAAAATTAAAATAATATATATATATATATATATATATATACTGTCATAGCACTTAAAATAAAAACTTCCATTTCATGTTAACTACGTGGACATTTGCGTCAATCAACCATTTTAGCAATGAATGTTTATGATTATATACAGTATTTACATTTTAAAAATTAGATAATTTTACCTGCTTTTGATTTAATTTAAAAATACTCAATAAAAAGTTATCACTCAAGGATGCATATGAAACTTAAATTACACCAGGAACATATGGCAGGAGTCGTAGGGTTATTCACAACTTACACGCATCAGTGACTCAGTGTGTTTTTATTAGATCATTACAGATTTGTGAAACGTATACACTGTAATTAAATAAAAACGATCTCTATTAAATGAATGTAAATGGCCACATTAACAGTCACTCACAGTCTGTAAAGTGAAAAGAAAACACAGCTCACCTCTTTTCATGTATTGCAACATTTTATGCTAAATGAGAAACTTGCAGAATGCTTGAGTGACATTCACACTGCAGAATCCTCTTTGGCTGTGTGGATCAACTCTTTCATACAGCTGGGAATGAGGAGGCCTCCTTTTTCTCTTAAGTTTAAGAGAAAGAGGGGCTGAAGAAAAGGAGGTGAGCTGACTAGATCTAATCAGGGATACACTTGCAACACTGTTTCCCCTGAGGAACAAACTGTTTCCTATTTGGTAAACACCTGTTTTGGCTTCATGTAGGCATTTGTTTAAGTGTGTGTCCGTCAAATCTTCTTATGACACAAAAATAATGGATAGTTCACCCCAAAAAGAAAGTTCTTCATGATCATCACCGTTTACTGTGAAGCTTTTTTTCTCATAAAAGTAGTCTATATGACTCATTCACTGTATTCTCTATATATCTAAGTCTCCTAAATCCATATTATAGCTCATTATGATAGAACCTCCAAATCACACTTATTACTGATCATGCAAACGTGATTACTTACTGGTTTCAACACAGGATACAAACCTAGGTCTCCTACACTGCTGACGCAACGTGCTTCCGATCACGCCACAGGGGCTGGATCCAATGCCAAAATGTCCAATTGTGGAAGACTCTTTTCGGTGATTTGGCACAATGTTGCCAATCCCAGGGTACCGGAACTCTCGGAAACTGCATGCTGACTTCCCATATGAGAATTTTAGTAAGATAGTCCTTTAATTTAGCATAGTTAGAATGCCATCATTAAGTTGGTTGAATAAATACAGTATTTCAAATTATTTTAAAGTCAGTTTTTAGTCTGTAACAGCTTTATTTTGGCTTTATAGATTGTGTTAGCTTGTTTGTTTGTGTGTTCACAGTCCTGAGATACAGGCACATGGAAAGTCAGAGCTGTAGGTGGCTGTGAGTCACTGGCCTTGTGTGGTGTTTGGTCACTGTTCTTATCAGCTTTTAAAGGTTAAAGCCCTGAAGTTTTGTTAAGCGCTGGTTTGTGTTTTTCTGCGTCTTGATGAAATTGGACAATATTCGCGTGTGTGAGAGAGAGTGAGAAGCCAACATGTTTTAGGCCTCAGTCAGGGCTGCCAGCTGGCCCCCTTCTCACATGAAGCAACCAAGATACAGCACCTCTGATTTTCTATGCATATTTTGGAGGGCACAAGAATATTCAATCTCTCCATCTGTTGAAGACCACTATCAAAGATTCCATAGAGGAAGGTATGCATTGAACTCTCATAACCGACATTTAAGAAAAATGCATAATTGCGGTTTTGTTTCTGTTTTTGAAATGTTAGTGTAAACGTAGTTCTAACAGGAAGATCTCAGGGTTCATTCATTAGGCATCACATCCAATCACAATACAGCCTCTTCTTTATAGGCCTGCCAGCTGCCTCTCATTGTTCGCATACTTCCATGTTTTCACCCCATCCCACCCATCTCCACCAGTTTAGGTCCTGTCCCTGGCGGGGGGTAAGCTCCGCTGCCATTCCGTCATCACCTCTGGCAGGATCTGAAGGTTCAAGCAGCATCGGAGTGCTGAACCGTTGGACGGGGCTAACGCAAAATGAAATTAGTATCTTTTCATTCGTATTATTCCAATAAGCTTGAGTCATTCTGCTAGAACTGACTGTTACATAAATGTCAAGATGACGTTTTAACTTATATATTTGGGTAATTTACATGAAATGCCAAACAGTGAAAGCAAATGTTAAAACCGAATGAATGTTAACTATATCTAAAAACAAAAACTTTGTTTAAAACTTTAAATAAAATTTTCCTCACTTTTTAATAATAATAGTTTAAAGGTTTTTAAGTTATACAAGTTTTTAATAAATAGACAACACAAAACATTTGGCGATAATCTGCATTAGGAAAAATTGATTATTTATATAAATACTACTATTTGTTGGTTCTTTTACAATTTATTTTATGCCTTCGACATATCATACTGATTAGTTCTCATGAGACCGAGTTGCAACATATGAACTTCATACTTCTATGAACTTCTTTTCATACTGCAGTGTCCCTTTCTGAAATTACCTGACATGTCAAATGCCAGTAATACCAATATTAATTTGTTAAATATGACAAAACAAACCAACCCCATCTCAAGCTAACACAACAACATCACTTTACTGAGTGGCATGATTTCATGCTGTAATTCTCTGAATAGAAACATCCTGCCAAGAACAACTTTGGTCTTTTCAGTTTTGCTGTTTAGATGATGTTCTCCATAAAAGGTGTCAGAAAGGAATGCTCTTTTCTTTTCCACCAATCAGAAAGCTTCTGTAGTTTAATGTGTGTTTTTGTGGACTGGAGGGGGTAATTAGGGTCTAACAGGGTTGCTAACCACAGCATGGTCTGGGACATTAGGTCCTCTGATGAATGGACGGGTACATTGTAAATCAGCCTCTGCCAAGAGAAGAGCCGGATTCCTCATTGCGCTGATGTCACCACCGTCAAGCTGTCAACAGATCCAGACTTGAACGCTCTCAGCCTCAGCCAGATGTTCAACCCCCTCATATCCCCTGTATTCCCCTCTCTGCCTGTGCAAAAGTCCCTCCTATTCTGTCTGTACCATTATGAGATTACATTATCCCTCGACTGCCACTGTGCCACCTCTTTATTCCCATTGTTTCTCTGTGAGATATTCTTTCTCCACACCTTGTCTCTGTCACCGTGAGATTTCCAGTTATTCCTTGAATCATTTTTATTCCAATGCATTGCACTGCATATTTATCACTTGCTGCATCAATTGATGTAGCCTACAATGAAGAACCGTAAACAAAGCAACAAAATATTTTTTAAGCAACGTTATGGTAACATTTAAAATGAAGCAATGCTTAGATGTATCTTTTATAATCAAAGCAATATGCTGGGTTAGATGCAAGTTACAGTAAGTGTTATCAACAGCAGATATGGTAAACTGTCGATTACCACAGAACATGACAAATTCATGCAGACATATGAAGCAAACTCATTAAAGACTGTTGTGTCTTATCAGAATGATACTTAGGCTTTCCCATAACATTGCATATGAAGCAATGCTGATTAAAGTTTACACACTTTCAACTATACTTAAAGTTTGTCAAGACAAAAGCCATGTTGAATGGATGGATACAAGCAGATTTAAGGCATTGAGGGTTTTGTTTATGTTTTAATATTTTAACAGTTGCTGTTTGAATAGTCATGGCCCATTTGAAAATTCTGTCAATTTAAGTCTATAGGATTTTTGATTGCCCACTATGGAAACAATTGTTAGTAAGATCAGTTTGAAAAACATAGCAACCCGAGTCAGAACAGTCTGAAGGTCTGTGCCAAGTTTGGTGGATTTAACTTTTTCAAATAAATACACAAACAAACAAACAAATAAATAAATAAATAAAATAAAAAACCCCAACCCAAGTCTGTAGAATAACAGTATATTGGCTTTGTAAGGCCAACATAATTACATATTTGGTTTAAGCAGAAGTGATGAACTTGAGAAAATAGAAAATATCAAACTAATCATCAGAAAAACTTTTGAAACTAGTTGCTTTGGATTGAGCCACATTAAGTTTGCTAAGTATGCCTAACATGCTAAATAAATAAATGTAAACGTACTAATTCTGAAAACATTTTACAATTTATATTGTTTCTTTCCAGGATGATTGGCACAAAGTACCTTTTTGCGCCGAGGATCTAATCCAGTCCAAATGGTGAAACATGTCAATCATGGCAAATTCTGGCTTCAGACGAAGACTTCTCTGGACATTCCTTATGACTAGCTTTAAACTGTAAACTGAAATATGGACAATCGACCCATGGTGACTTTAGAAGAACAGCTGTCATCAGCATCGCAGGAGCTCCCCAAACTGACTTTCTCTGTAGAGCTTTTAAAGGCAGACTCAACTGTGGACAAATGTCCAGTCCTACTAGATACTTTCTTAAAGAGGGATCGCCATTCAATAAGTCTTGAATCTGTTATAGATGGAAATATGGTGGCCCAAACACAGTTTGAACAGAAGGATGGAAATATAAATGACCAGAAAGTCAGCAAAAGTTCAGCCGAGACTTTCAGCCAAATTACATCAGATAATAGACAAAACAGAAAAAGCTCTGTTGTAGAAGTCAACAAGGGTGGACCTTGTCTTATTTTGAATACACTTACAAATGAAAAAATCCTTGATACCACTGTGACAAACAAATACATTGAAGATCAATGCACTTCTGCTTGGATATCAAGCACAAAACCTGAGCTAATTGGTAGTTATCATGCACAGGACAAGGAGACATTGGTCAAACATTTGTTGAGTGCTAGTCCAATGGCTAATAACCATGACATGGACACCTCCAGAACTTCCTATACTTTCTCTTTTTTGTCAATCAGATCCAATTCTGACCCCATCTACAAATCTGCATCCTCTCCAGTGAGTCCCTCCCACCTTGTGCACCCTCATTCAGCTCCTTTGCCCGTCTCTAGAAGGCCAGATATTCCCCGAATCATCAAACACAAGCCCAGCTCCATCACCTTTGCAGATTACAACAGCCTTTCTGGTCTGATCCAAAGTGCCCAGGCCAATGTGAGTTCAGATGTTTCTGAGACATCTACTGAAGATGAAAGTCGTGATGTGGTCTTCCATGACAATGGTGATGAGGTGTTCCCTGAAGTACACCAGTTCAAAGATCTTCTTCCAGGCTTCAGACAACAGAGGCGTAGTGGTTGGGAGAAGAAAAGGAGGGAAGGAACCTGTGGAGAGGCGAGTGGAGAAGGAGGTTCCACCACCAGTCTTCCACCCACCAGCGCCAGCAGTTATGAGGCAGAGGAGGAGAGCAGCGGTACCGAGGTGAGGGCATATGTTGTTGTTTTTTTTTCAGTTAGATGTTTAATAGGCCTTTTGAGATGTATGGAAGCATAACTATGGCAACTGATTTGGAAGGATGCCCGTAGATGTCTTTTGAGCTTTGATTTTCCTTGTTTTTTAAGTGATCTAAAAGATACTTACAAAGGAATGGCTGGTTATCAATGTTATTATATACAGTTAAAACAATTGTGAGGGTTTCATTAGACCAATACAACTTCTTACCAGAACAAAGCTAGTCTCTATGGTTTTCACTGCATAGACATGGTTTTCACATCTGATCTTTAGGTCTGGCTGTCATTTGCAAGTGAAATCTGACCGTATAGTCAATATAAAGAAAAGCCTTCTTGTGCAACTATCATAGCTTCTGTTTTCAAGGAATGTAGAGTCTGGTGTCCTTCCTGTCTCCTGTCAAAGCAAATGTCTGTTTAGCAGTGAACTTAGCCTTCCATTACTAAAGGCTCCATTTAGTTGGAGTCATGGATGATTTGCGTCTTTCTCCTAACCCTATCCCTGACCTGATTGTTGGTAACCTATTGCCTCTCCATCACAAGTTTATTGGCCTTTAAAGATGTAACATGTGAAAAAACAATAGCTTGGTTAACAGTGGCTACTGTAAAACTGTCTCATACCATTCATACCATAGATAACCTGTAAAAAGAGTAAAGCTGAGCCAAACACACCCTCTTCGTCACATAAGCATACGAGTGTCAATATTGTTCAGCATAGATTCAGTTTTACATCTGTTGATATTGTTAGAATGACCTGCCATTTCCATTATGCATGTTTTACTAATATATGCCATACAAATAATGATTTATCTGTGTTTATTCTATAAAGTGTGGCATACAAGTTTGATATATTATATAGTGTAATTTGTGATTTAAATAATTTATTTCTTTACTCTAGAATTTCCACATACATTAGTTTCCATATGCATTTGATATCCTCTAATTAGTGCTAGTTCACTGCAAAAAATTATTTTCTCACTTAGTATTTGTCTCGTTTTCCCAGTACAAAAATATCTAATCCTTAAAACAAGATTTACTTGATTCAAGATTTACTTGAAAAGTTTATTCCTTTTTTTTCTTTTTCTATTTTTAAAAAATAGATTTAAAATGGGTAGATTGCAGTACTTTTAAATGAGACATTAAATGAGACCCCCCACCCCCCCCAAAAAAACATTTTTAAGAACGAGTATGAGTACCAATACTTTTGGTATTAGTATTTTTGATACTTGCCAATACTGAGTCCGATACCTGTTTTCTCTTCTTCCTTAACTCCATATTAACAGTTTATTTCAATTTTATCATCAAAATGGTGTTTAAATAAATTAATTCAATAAAACGTGAATCTAATAAAAATATAAGAATTAATTTTTAACATACCATTGTATTATTTTTTTATCAAAATTATTGCTTTTATACATAACCTCACAGCACAATCCAAAATACCACATTGGCGTAATTCATAATTCTAAATTCAATTCTAATAATTCTAAATTCAATTCAATATTTAGCCATATAAATTGCTGTATAACCGAGCATCACAGATGTTAGATACTGCTTAAGTATTACACAATTACTATTGATTTATTATTATTATTATTATTAGTAGTATTTCAGTGAATATTACATAACTACTTATGTAGTTGTTTTGACCAAGGAGCTCTGACGTAGTGACAGCAGCTTCCCACTCTGGAAAGCCGGACGCTGCATGACTCAAAGTGATTATTAAACTGCAAAAGGCTGATATGTAATTAAATAAGTATGTGCTCTGTATGTGCCTCAAGCTACAACATAAATTTGCACTCTGTTTACTGTCATCTGCTACAAACAGAGCGTGCGATTTTTCTTGCTGGTGTTTTCGGCGGATTACAGCGGCTTCTCCCCCTCTTGCACCGGTGGAGTGCAGAGAATGCCCCTGGGCACTTCAGCAGTCTAAAAGAGTGTGTTCTTCCTCTAAAAGAGTATATATTCTCCTTCCAAAAGAGTATATTTCCTTCTAAAAGAGTGGCACTCACAGAGAGCGTCTTTTTAAAGATGCCTTTCCTTTTGTGTTTAATTTCTGGTTGCAGTCGTTTCCACTCCTCTCCCAAGGCCCATGATCGCTGCCTCACGTGCTTGGGCGCTGCCCACGCGGGGACAGTATTCGTGGACTGGTCATGTTCTCACTACGAGAGCATGACTATGGCAATGTTGCGGTTGCAGCTTTCCTTCCTCAGAGGGAAAGCCACCCCAGCAGCTCCCAGCCGCAGTCCTTCTACCTACGGGTTTGAGGCCACGTCGGTTAGCACTGGGGATTTTTGGGGATTCCAATGGGAGCCGTTCCGCCGGGTAACCCCCCCCATGGACCCCCCATTCATCAGCACGCTCGTTCCTGGGCCCAGAGCACCGCTCACAGCCACACCCCGCCCCCGGTCCCTTTCTTCCCGGAGGTGCATGAGGAGCTCACGAAGTTGTGGCGGGCACCTTTCACTGCCTGGACCTGATCTCTGAGCTCCCTACCCCCAATGGTGGGGCTGCCAGGGGGTACTCGGCAATTCCCCAGGTGGATAAGGTAGTTGCGGTGCACTTTATCCCGCAAGGCGCGTCCACCTGGCAGAACTGTCCGAGACTCCCGCCCAGGGCCTGTAGGTTTACGTTGTTGCTGGCGACTAGGTGGACATGGCTGCTGTAGCGGTGCACCACGATGCAGTTAAGTATGCAGTAAGTATCTCGGGAAGCATAACCTGATCATCAGGTTCCTTAGAGCCGCGGGAGGTTGAATCCTCCCAGACTGCGCCTCATTCCCTCATAGGATCTCTCTGTTGTCCTGCAGGTGATGAACCTGCAAGCGAAGCTGCCCCAGGAGGAGGCAGACCCAGCCTTGGCGTTGCTGTGTCCGGTACGTGCTTTGCGCATCTATTTGGATTGCACACAGAGCTTTAGATGCTTTGAGCAGCTCTTTATCTGCCTTGGAGGACAGTGGAAAGGGAGCGCTGTCTCCAAATGGAGGATCGCCCCCACTGGGTCATTGGCGCGTTGGCATATCATGCCCAGGATATGCCGACCCCCCCCCTTGGGGCTACGGGCACACACTACCTGGAGTGTGGTGGCCTCCTGGGTCCTGACCAATGGTGCCTCTTTAGCAAACATCTGCAGAGTAGCAGGCTGGGCAACACCCAACATCTTTGTGAGGTTTTACAACCTCCGGGTTGAGCCGGTTTCATCCCGTGTGTTGTCAGGAATGAGCAGGAAAGTTGCGGGACAGCTGGCCAGGTGTACTGCTTGCATATAGTGCCTTTCCCCTCCTGGAGGCGACGTTGTGCACTTTTTACCCCCAGTCGTGTTCACGAAGTCGTGGACCTTGGATGTCCTTCCTCCTTAGCCCTGTGGCAGGCGAGTTTGCGGAGAAACTCACTGCCAGCCCAGTACGTGTGCTAACTAGGCCCTGTACTGGGGTAGGTGCTCCACAGGTTGCCTGTATGTATCTTTCGTGAGATCGTTTACCCATCGGTAAACCCGTGTCTTTCTTGGGCAAAGGCCCTTCTACCCCGGTTGCTGTGTTTGTAGAGCTCCTCCCCCCCAGGGTAGGACCTACCATGGGGACTTCTCCACATGAGACACTGCCGACAAGACTCGGTAAGACCATGTGATGTATTTCCACACTATTTCCTCCCATTCAGGCATGGTGTGGTCTCCGCGGTGTCCTCCCCCTTGGAGTGACACCCCCCCCAGATGAAGTGGACACTATATGGCCCCCCAACTGAATCATTTTTATTCCTTTTGGGGAGAAAAAAGAGAAGAGGCCACGGCTGGGGCAGTCAGTCCCCATTTTTTGGGCAGTCGGGTTGTTTCCGAGATGCAGGGGACCGTACAACGCTTGTAAGAGGGGAGGTTACGTGACAGCCGGGTGCGCTGGCTACGAGGCACAAAACAATCTCCCTGTCTCGCACCGTCAGTCCAAGTAACACAGTTCAGCTAATTGTGGTGTTTTGTATAGGTATCCCTTATGTCACTACATCGACACAACATCGAGTGAGTGACAGATAGGGAAAGTCCAGGTTACTTTTGTAACCTCCATTCCCTGATGGAGGGAACGAGACGTTGTGTCCCTCCTGCCACAACACTGAACTACCTGCTGAAATCTCCGGGACCTTGTCTCGGCTCCTCTACACAAAACCCGAATGAGTGGTTGCAAGCCAGCTCCTTTTATACCGTATGTCCGGGCGAGTGGTATACAAATTCCACTCGCCAATTTCCATTGGCCTTCTCAAAGATCAGAGGTGTTTGGGGCTCCCAATGGCGACCCCTAGTGTCACTATAGCAACACAATGTCTCATTCCCTCCATCAGGGAATGAAGGTTATGAAAGTAACCAGGACGTTTTCGGTCTCAGAGCTACCTTATACCATATTGGTATCGGGACATCCCTAGTTTTTATGTCTTACTTGCAAATGGTATGGTTGTATTTAGTTTTATTCTGAAAATATCTGCTGTTTACATTGAAAGAACAAACATATTATATTATAATTAATAAAATGTATTATATCAATAAATTAAATAAAAAATGTATTTAAAAAAATCTACTTCTAAAAAAAATGTATACAAATAATTTGTTCAGAGAAAGACAATGACAAACCAAGCCAATTATATGTCAAATCTGTGGCTGTGATTGTTTTTAGAGAAACTGCTCAGTGACCGTGATGTAGTTACAGTAATTAGCTAAATGTACATAGGTTCAAATTATTTTCCTATTGCAGGTGAGCTGAGAAGTGACCTGCAGTTCATTGAGGCATTTGTCTGGGTTGTTTTGGCAGAATTGAGGCCCCAGCACCCCTCTGTGATGCACATGCTAAACTCTCCCCTCAAGTTACTCATTCTCTCTTCATGCATGATTTAAGATGAACGTGTGAAAGAATGAGGTATGCCTCACATGAATGGTGACCTTGCCTCATTTACACCTTCTCAAGACATTCCAGTGTGATCATTCACAAGTTATCAATAGATATGGACTAATTATATTTTTGATAGTAAAGGGATAGTTCACTCAGAAATGATTAACTCAACCTTACTGTATGTTGTTCCAAACCTGTGTGGCTTTCTTTCTTCTATAGAACACAAAAGGTAAAGTGACAGTCTCTGAGACCATAAAAAAATGTATGCAATAAAATAGGTGAAAGGTGAATGATGATAAAATTCTGCCTAATATCTCCTTTTGTGTTTCACATAAAAAAAAGAAAGTCATGCATATTTGGAGCAACGTGAGGGTGAATAAATGATGAAATAATTTTCATTTTTGGGTAATCTATCCCTTTAATATATCATCCCATACAAATTTAATTTTTATTGTTTGTAGGTCATGTAATGTAGGTCTTCATATTGACCATATGAAGGCGCTATATTCAAACCTTTACCCATGATGTGGTTTTGATGCATTGGTAGAGTTGTTTATTTCCTTGTGGGTGGAATTTACATGTGCATATGTCTTATAAAATGACCAGTATTCATAGAGTTGAATTCAACTGCAGCATCTCTTGTTGCCTGCAGTGGACATCCCCATTTGGAAAGACATTCAGCTAGTGAATGCCTCCTGTAACAAAAAGGAGGATTCCAGAGTCTTATCTGACCTGGATTTGAAGCAGTTCAGCAAACGGGATTATGGCTGGTGGCCTATAAGGATGACATATTGCTACACTCTCCTTTACCCCATGGAGGTGGCTGGCACACTCAGTGGGTGGCATGGCCATGGCAGGAAGCCCAGAGCAATGCCAAAGCCAGGCACTTGACTCCTCATTTCCATGTCAATGGGCCAGTGCTGAGATTAACAATGTGGCCAATTTGCGGCGGTGCAGTTATGGTCCTCGGCCATTCTGTCCTCCGTGGAAGATAACAATGATGAGCTGATCTGGTGGGACTGACTCATACCGGTCCAGTTGCCATGACAAGTGTATTTTCTCACGACTGACAGGGCGGAAAAGGGCGTTTTAACCGATGCAGGGTTACTGTTTCAGTTCACAGAGGACAGGGTGATATTGAATACCGCTCATTTGGTGCAAGAAATGGGTGCTAAGAACTAAATGACTAAATGGATTGGCAGCCGTTGGACCAAGATTCTGTATGTTTTCGAGGTTTAACGTGTGGGAAAATGGCCACATATTTTGCATAATTTGTTGTATTTTTCAGCATAAACTTTAAAGATTATGAAAACTATATGTTCTTAGTTTTTTTTTTTTAGCCTATTTTGAAGATTTACACATTTAAATTTCAAATCAAAATTCCATCAAATTGAATTGTGTAATTTTTAACTCAGAGATGAATAAAACATATTTTCTTTCTTTTTATTTTGTTAAAGATGACTTAATTAACTATAATGGAATTTTGTTATAAAATTGTTAAAATTTTGTTAAAAATATTTTTTTAAGGTGAGACCAGGGCTAGTTTGAATGTTGTTTTAAAACACCCAGTCTTAATTTTTGTGAATTCTGCATATTTCTTCATAGAAATCATCATATTCATAAAAAAAAAAAACTAAAAAAAAACACATTAAGGCAATGGTCACCTTGCTCCGATTTTTATTAACCCCACGATGTGGGTTTATGTTTTCTCTTTAAATCGTGTAATGTAATTTTTAATGTGACCATGGTATAAGCAGGGTGTACCCAGTGGGATAGCTAATGGGATGAAAGGTGGCAATGATTCTAGGGGCCCAAATGTCCAGGGAGTCCCACATCAAATTTTAAACTGTATTATTTCATATGAAAGGGGCCTCTACAGTGAGGGGGCCCAGAATTCGTTGCTACGGCCCTGGGTATACCTGTATGCTGGGTTGGAAATCTCAAGGATGAATAGTGGTGTTTTCCTTATTACATCACGTGATGTTCTGAAGGCAAAAAAATCTGCACAGACTGACCGAAGCAAAGCGGGCTCATTGACTCGGATGATTAACCGAAAGTGAAGCGCTGCTGGCTCATGATACGTGAATGGCTTGCACACGCTACATGATTCTGTTGGGTGTACTGCAGTCTCATCATGTTTTAACTTTTTGTTTAGCCTCCCATTCAGCTCATGAAAACACACGTGATCATGAGGAAGGATTACATCAAGATGTAGATTGGAATGCAGGTGCGGAATTTCATATAAATAAAATAGTCTACTTCTTTCTCACCGTTGGTGGCATGCCAGTGATTACCCCTCCACATACCAATGCTGACACGTGTGCCATAGGTTGCTGACCCTTGTTTTAAGAAGAAATTGACTTTAAAAAATAAACCTTCCCTGAGAAATATTCACTGGAGTGAAGAGTGTGACTAGCCTCGGTCTGCCCTATACTGTACATAATGTATATACAATATATAATGTGCACTGATGAATCTTTTACAGTAAGATGAGAAACACACATTTAAATAGTGAATAGGGTCCATTTTAATTTCATTTTGACTTTAAGAAAACTTTGTAAAGTTACACTCAAAAAATTTAAATGTTGAATGAACTTCACAAATTGAGGACAAATATTCCACTCAATTAAACGACATTATTACAACCAAAAATTTTATCTAGTCTTGTTGTATAAATTAAATTTTTTATGTCCACTAATTAAAAATGTGTCAAAGTTTATAATTTTAATTATGTTGAGGCAATGTAACTTTGACTGCTTTTAGCTTTTGATCAGTCTTTAGTTATTGCACATATGCAGGTTTGTGAGCTCATAGTCTAACATAAAGGAGACAACATCTTGCTCATGAGTTTTTAAAACAAGTATTTTTACATGCATATGGGGTACTTCACATCCAAGCCACAAACCAAAATGACGGACACTCAATAATCAAAGGAGATGCATTCTAAACTAACATCTCATGACACATAACTTATAGGAGCAAGAAACACAATACCACCAGTGAAAATGCTGCAATAAATAGTAAATATTTAAACATGAATTCACTATTTTTACTTAAGTAAATTTCCATTTTGCAAATTTAAGTGGATTTCATGCTATAAAATTCAGTTGTGGCAAAAACTTTCATAATTGTGATGCAGTAGCTCATTTTAATTAAGTAAATTGAACAGGCAGAAAAATCAGTTTTTGAGTGATAGCCTTCTACGTCCAGTTGAAGAGTTTCTCCAGTGACAAGGATGAGCAACAAAGGGTGGACAAGGCAAAGATAGGCAATCACCAATGGCCTCCAAAAGCCAAGAGTCTTTATGCTATTTTATTATCATTATTGCTAAATAAAGTGTGCTGAAATTTTTTATATCGCTGTTATATTCCGCACCAACAATGCAAGCAACCCCTCCCCCCTCAGATCAGGCTGTAATGGAATATTCCATGGTTTTATGAGTCTACACAAGTTCATAAACAGGTGAAAGTGAGCCAAACCGCTCAAACAATTTTGTGTGATTTCAGCATATACTCTGTTGCAAGTTACAAGCTAAAATAGATAATTGCTAGTTCAGGTTGGTTTGAATTTACGGAGAGAAATACATTTTATGGAAACGAGATTTCCTAAGGTAACACTGTCTTTCCAAACGGATCAGATTGCTGCACAGCCTGCAATGCCACCCGCTGCTGCTTTCACGAGCCCAGCTCTCTCTACGGTCAACAATACACAGTGTTGATGATGATGATGATGATGATTATGATTTGGGCATTGACACTCCTAAATAAAAAAATATTTTTTCTCAGACTTTAGACTCGTTTTCGCATTATTTAGTAGCGTAAATCTAGAAAACTTCATGTTTTCAAATTTAAAAGTTGATCAAAGCCTTCTGGAAACATGCAAAGTCATCTTTTTGTGCATTCATTTGGATATAGTTAATTCAAGGTTAAGTTGATGGAGGAAAAGTGCATTAAGATTTTTAGCAAAAAAGGTATTGTAGTGGTATGTATTCTAGTTCATAGTAGCCAGATTGTGTTTTTTGTATAATTTGTTGTCAGACATTATTATCCACCCGGCACAACCAGGTAGAAAGACACAACCACTGACACTTATTGTATTTCAGGGATATCTTTCAGGACATACTAATATTTTCTCCATTCCATAAAATAATAATAAGTAATAATAATAAAGTTTTATTATTTTAAATAATAAAATAATAACGCATTTAAGAGAAAATCAATGTAAATGTGTCATTGAAGAGGGCCCCATTCCTGTACTTTGCCTTGGACCCCCAAATCACTAAATCCACCATTGTGAGCAACACAACACTAACTCCTTTATCTCTGGGAAAGACACTAATTGTTTTTCCACTTAAGACTCTGCATGGGAGGCTGGAAGATTTGATCATTCTAAACAAATATATCCTCTTTTGTCAAAGTCAAGAGGCTTAATGATCCATCGCAGAAGGGCAAGACAGAGCGGCGCTAAAGGGACAACAAGAAAACCTGACTTACTTTGACTCCAGACCAACTAGAGACCTGTCTGGACAGCTTAAGGTCATGCCACCCAGTTTCAAGCCTAGAGATCCACTTACTCCCTTAAAGTTTAGGCAGCATGGTACTCTTAAACAGCTCACAAAGATAGCCGCCTGACAAAGCTGTAGTGTTTTAATAGCGAATGCCTCAAAAATCTCCCAGCAGTCAATCCAGATTGATTTAAATACTTCACAGCAAGTCTCCTGAAAGGTTCAGTGGCATACTGAAAACAGGATAGGAGAGAGCTCATTTTTCGAGTTTCATTTTCATTCATGCCAAATGAATTATGGCATTCGCTCTGACTTTGGTCTATACTGTTGTCATCCATTTTTTTCAGACTTGATAACAATCAGCATTCATACCCTTAACAATGGCTTTTGATGTATAAACTTTATGATATACAGTATTATTTGAAACTATCCTTGGCAAAGAGCCTGAAGGTTGCACCTCTTTGTTCGCTCTCCAAAGGAATGTCAGCATCATGAATCTAATTGGTTAAGGGTCTTGCCATGTCCACATTCCATAAGACTGTATATGCCTTGAATGTAGCCCCCCTCTTCAGCCAAACCATGTATCTATGCTGCTTCAGACAAATGTGTTGCATTCTGGCATGACAGCCATCAATAGCATCATTGTGTATGGATGAGAGAGAGCTGTAATGGGCAGAAGCTCTATGCCTCTGGGCTCATGCAAAGAAATGCTCTAAACTTCCAACTTCGAACTTGCTTTTTAAGGGATAGTTAACCCCAAAATTAGAAATCTTTCATTATTTGTTCACCTTCTTGTTGTTTCAAGCCTTGAATGACTTGCTTTTTTTGATGGAACAAAATTGCTAAGAGAGCATGAAAATAAAAGAGCAAGAAGGCAATATAATGTAACATTTATAATTTGACTACATCATAACAAATAAGTTATTTCAATCAAACTTAACAAATGTACCCTTTGTTTTAACTGCTTATTTTCTATATGTTCAACTCAAATGCTGGGTTTACTTCCACATATTTTTATGATAATATTTGGACATTACAGAAAATAATTATTGATTGAAATGCCAAGATGCTCAAATATATATTTTTAAAATTTAATTTAAAAGACATGCACATACACTACAATGGAAATAAGTTTCTAGATTATATAGATATATATAGACTATAGAAAAAAGTAATGTGTCTTTGCCTATACAAGCCATGTGAATACAATCTGCTTTAAGAATATCATCAATATCTGAAATGTAGCTCTGGTTCAGGCCCAGCCCACCCATTTATGAGCTTGGTCCACATTGACAACCAACCCACCTCTCCAACTGTTCTGCCCACCCAGAGGGTCCTATGGATCACCTTACATCTTAGAGCTGGAGCCAGGCCTAAGCTGGTTATTCTAAAATGCCAGAAAGAAAGCCCGTCTTCAAAAAGATAGGTTACTACAATCTCCCAGGACTGTATGACATGCTTTTGCTCACGCTGAACGTTTTGTCAAAACAGCGTTTTGTCTGTGCGCTCTAAGCTGCATTATTCATCACATATAATAAAAGAGCCACAGTCGCTTCAACTTCCATTTTAATAAATATTTTGTTCCAATTTCCCCAGAAATGACAGATTTGTACTCTTAAACTCACATCGGATGGAAACGCTGTGTTATTCACAAATTGTTGTTGCGATATTCTGATTTTGCACTTAAATTAAATTTGTAACTTGAATGGAAACAAAACGAATGACTCAATGATCCAGCCACAGTGGTTACCGGCCCACTGGAGGTGCATATTATACTGAAATTTCGGTCTGTTCCTAACACAAAGCTATCTTATGGCTTTAGAAGACTTGGACTTTAGCGTATGACCACACATATGGTACTTTTTGTCCCAATTCAACTGTAATTGTATGGAAAAGAGTGACTAGTTGAATTCTTTGAATTGTCTCTTTTTGTGTTCCATTGAAAATTTTTTGGGTGAACTATTCCCTGAAGACATATCCCTGCAAAGATTCAAGCATTTCTGTCTGCTGTGTCTTCCGCACCAGTATGTTACTTTTAAATCTTCCTCATGGTTCATCCTTGCCCTCTTACTCCTCCTTTGGCCCCTCCATTTCCTGTTGGTAAAGGGGCAACCCTGTTGATTTACAGCCTAGTGAGTGAGGTAGATGACGATAATTTATAACCCAGGAATGTGTCTATGCTGGACAGGGCAGTCTATTTATACTCCTTGACAGCGGTGTCGGGGGAGTAGTGAAAGTAGCTCAGAGTAGAAAGGAGAGGAATACCACAAGACTATGTTTGACCCACAATGGCAGCTGAGTTGTATGCTAGTATTGCTCAGAATCATATGTGGTGCTTGCACATGTGCTATATATTTACTGCTAAGAATAGGCTAACGTCAGACACACATTCTGACAAACAAAAGAGGAAAAGAGTCTTCAGGTTTATGCTGGTTTGGTGCTGGTCTAGCTGGTGAAAAGAGTAACCTTTGAGCAACAATATAAGTAGCAATAAAAGTAGCATAGTGGATTCTTTCATGTTGAGTAAAGTTCAGTCTGACTTTGAAAGCTTAGAATAACAAGAATATCAGAGTGTGAAATCAGTGCTGGCCCATCAAGAGGACAGATGGTTATTTTTGGCTCTGTGCATCAAGGGAAAACCCAGACCCTTGACTGAATAAGCAAGTCTAATGTAATGACTCTGTCTAATCAATTTGATGTTCAAAGCATGTTTGTCTGAGATGTCCTATGTCTCCTCTGTCTTCACACAGGAGTCTCCGCAGGTCCTGTATCCATGGTCTGAATCAATGACCCAGCTGATGCGAAGATTAGATCAGCTGAACTTGGACATAGAGGAAGCTCTCAGTGCTGGCTCCTCCCCCTCTGACACACCCAGCACCGCCCGCAAACACACAGCCAATAACAGAGAATTCCTGCAGGTCATTTTCTTTTGCTAGCTTGTTTTCTTTCCCATTAAATATACAGTAATGTACATTGTTTGTTGAAATAATTATGGGAAAGTGTTCTTTCTTAAACAGCCATCCAGGATTTTGTTCAGTACAATATTATTACCATTTTAGCTCTGGCTAAAGCAACTAACTTTTATAATTTAGTTTTTTATAAAACATCGCAGACATTGCCATTCAGAAATGGATCCCACTGTTTTATTTTTGACTTGAGGTTGGAAAAGTTTATCACAGGGCCCAAAAAGTATTTGTACCCTCTTTGACACTTTAAAGGGATAGTTTTTCCAAAATGAAAATTCTCTCATTATTTACTCGCCCTCATGATATCACAGGTATGTTTGAATTTCTATCTTCACCAGAACACATTTGAAGAAAAATAGAAAAATATCTTAGCTCAGTTAGTCCTTAAAATGCAAGTGGATGATTGCTCTTTTAAGGCTCCAAAAATCACAGAGAGTCAGCATAAGCATCATCAATACGACTCCAGCGGTTAAATTAATGTCTTCTAAAGCAATACAATCACTTTTGGTGTGCAAAATATCAATATTTAAGTATTTTTTAACTCTAAATCATCGCTTCCATTCTGAAGAGGTAAGCGGGTGTGACGTAATCCCATTTGCACTTGAAACACTTGAGAAATGATGCATGTGCGTCACAGCCGGAAGAGCAGTGCTGTTTAAAAGTGAGAAGGAGGAACGCTGTATAGTAGCTTGGTTGGTTTTGGTTTAGATCTGTATTTATCTGTTTCTTTACTCACAATGGTGTGTATGTGTGCTTATCCTGGATGTCTCAACTGAGAGAAGAATGTGAGATTACATCTGTATCATGGCAACACGAATACATCACTATAATCACTATAATCTATTGCTTCGGGTATGCTTCACAAGAGGGTTGAGTTCAAGTGATCTCTCGTGTGACGTATGCGCTTTGCCATGATACTGACATCAGGACTGGATCAGCACACAAACGCACCATGGTGAGTAAAAAAACATATGTATCTAAACCAAAACCAACCAAGCTTCTGTACAACATTTTGCCAAGATATTTATTATTTTTCTTCAAATGTGTTCTGGTGAATAAAGAAAGTCATACACACCTAGGATATCATGAGGGTGAGTAAAAAATGAGAGAATTTAAATTTTTTGGTTGAAATATCCCTTTATGTCACACTTAGAAATGTCTGAATGTCATTGAATTAGAAAACAAAATATTAAATCAAATATATGCAAACAAATGATGCCAGATGTTACCCCAACACCCCCCCTCTTTGTCTAGGGATTTGAGGGAACGTAAACATAAAAATGTAAAGTTTCCAAGTTCTTTACCCTGGTAGGAGTTATCAATGTGCTTAAGCAAATGACAAGGGAGACAGAGGTAAGTAGAAAATTATGTAATTAATTTATTTACAGTGAATGAGCAATGTGAAGTGAAGAAAAATATTTACAATCAGTAAATCAGTCAGTTAGAGTCAACCTATTAAAACAGATCACCGGGAGAAGGAACACGAACACGAACGGTGCTAAATCAAAGAACTAAACAAAACAAAACACACGCTAACTAATCCCCACTTCCCAGTGAACTGCCTAGTAAAGAAAATAAACAAAAATAGTCTTCAGCGTCTGATACGCTTTAACAACCCTACCCTATTTATACAACAAAACTTACACTGGTTGGCACCCGCTCATTACCGTGTGTAACAGCGTGAATTCCTAGGTGATGGTCAATTGAAGTCACGTGACATGCTCCACTCTCCGCTTCTCCCCGGTCTGGTGAAAATAATAAATCACAGACGCTCAAAAGGAGATTCAACCTGTCAACTTAGGCACACATATAATCGAGACGTCCGTTCTCATTGGGCACGAGTCATCACCGTAATGATGACATACAGGATAGTCATCCAATCGTATCATCCTAGAAAGTGACCGTGATAGAGAGAGAGAGAGAGAGAATCAAAGCAATGGCACAACTCTCCCGGCACGTAACACTAGAGCATTTCTCAGATCCACATATATGTATTGAAGTCAATTATGCCATGAGTGTTAAGCAACTTGTGTCAAGGTGATTTCTAAAGGAAATATGAAGTCAGTTCCCCTCAAGTGTAACCACAGGTATAGTTTATCATTAACATATAGTTTATCTTCGGTGGAAGAAATTGGAGAGTAGGCTATATATGTTTGGATTTTTTTGACCATTTCATTATTTTGAATATATTTTCATTTAGTTTAAAATGTAATTTAGAATTTTGAAATATTTTTGGTTAAATTTTTTCATGTTTCAATAAATACATTTAATTATTCAAAATCGAAATAGACCAGTAGAAGTGAAGTGCTTCAATCACTTTTAACACTAAACATGATTTGTATATCAGTAGATGAAATGTATTAATAATACTTACTTTCCCTATAATTTAACAGAGTGTGCATCAAAACATTTTCTAAACATATAAAAGGAGCATGTCCATATTTCTATTATTCTAATTCATTGCATATGGTCCATTAACACTACCAACTTCCTATAAATGTGCTGTCTTGGTTGATATCGCTGGTGCTTGACAGGGAATGGACTATATAATAGGATACAGGCACTGCAATAACCGGAGAAGAACCTTCAAATTAAATTGCACACGATCCAGCCCATCAGCACGTTGTGTGCAAAATTTTGCTAAATTCATACAAGCCTAGACTTCGAGCATGCTTGCATGAAAAATAACTAAACTTCATGGCCATGCTCACTGACTTTGCGCTTATGAATTATGGTATAGCGTTGCTCTATAGTGCCCATTATGTGGGTGTTTTTTCAACTTCTGGCAATTTTATGTCCCAAGGGTTGATTTTTATTAAAATAAACAGATTTCTAATCAAATCTGGTCTCATCAAAACTGAGTTGGTAACTTTTTACAAGGCCATCATCATATATTTTTGCCACTTTTTAGGTGTCTTTTTATGTATAGATTTTACTGTTTTTGTCAAATGCTTGAGCCGTGCATAAATACCTAATAAGCATACAATCAGAACTGTATGATGTACCGAATGCTTAACGTGAGAGTCTGTCCACTGGATCTATATCGGAATGTCGCTGGATGTACAATGGCATGGCGTCTGCTTATGACATGTGATATAGAATGTGCTGTAATTTGGCAAAGACTAGTGACATTAACACAGAAGTCCATTGTGTTGGGACATTGCCATGGGGAACTTTCACAAAACGTCATGAATGCTCACAACAGAACCACCCTATAGCAAGTGTTCACAGCCTGAAACAAAAGTTCTTTTGGTTCCTCAAGACAACGATGTCTTGTGCTTGGAGTCTATTGCTTTGTTTTGATCACTATGTCCATTTGGGATGGTTAGGAGAACGACACGATGGCTTTCAGAGCCCTCACGACAACAATTCCTGGCATCTCCCATATCTGCTTTATAACGAGAGACAAGATCTCTTGTTTTAGTCCAGGTCATCTTTTATTTAGATGCTCTTCCTACATCTAGAGTTCTGTCGTCTTCGTGGTCTTCCAAATGTTCTGTCTAGATCTTTAATCGGATCACTAGTTTGTTTTTGCCTCTATGTCTCCAGCCATTGACCCCTTCTCTTGCCCCTCTCTTGTCATCTCTAGATGTCTTCTTTTCTCATACTAAAAGTAATTGTTCTGACGTTGCAGAGCGGAGTTGCAGGGGTAAGCCAGACCCTCAAATACAGCAACATGGCCAGAAGAACAGACACGAGGGAACGCCACGGCCAAGAGAGACTCACAAAAGCGGGAGCCGCTTTCTCTCTGGGGAGATCACTTGGTAAAAAGACAGAGGTAAGTGTTTAGACTTACCCAAAATTATTTTAATTTGTCTATCATCAAAATTAAACTACTGTGGTCCCCAAAAATGTATTTGGCCACTCTTAAAAAATGTCTGAATGTCATTGCATTGGATTGCAAAATATCAAAGCCAGTGTCATCTGCAAACTAATGATGCTAAATATTTCTTACAACTAACTTCACAACTAATTTTACTGGATGTATAAAGTCAGTTCCCCTCCAGTTTACACATGGGTAATTAACTATGGACGTTAACATTGGACATGTTCCATTAATGTCTAAATAATTTCTTCATTTTGAACAGCTGATCTACTGTTTTATTATTTAAAACCCAAAAAATGTCTGTTTGTGAAAAGTTTTGCTTGGAAATTGTGCTTGTCTTTCTTTAAAGGAATAGTTATGAAAAAAAGAACTGCTCTTCCTAAAAATGACAATTCTTTCATCATTTACTCATCCTTATGTCATCTCAAACCCATATGAATTTCTCAAGTGCTAGAAAGTGTAATCGAGCTTTAAATCACAATCGTGCCTAGAAACTGCAATGGTAAGATGTACAGTTAGATTTTGGTCTGTTCTCACCCAAAATAAATTTTTGTTCAATTGGAAACAAAACAAAACAAAACAAAAAAACATGGATTAAACCAATAGAGGTTTATGGGTTCCCTTTATGCTTTATTTTTGAAAGTAGCATATTTGGTCACCATTCATTTGCATTAATTTGCATTCATTTGCATTGTACGAACAAAAACATCATATCTCCATTAAAATAACTTCCTTTGCATTCCATGGAAGAAAGAAAGTCATATGAGTTTGAGCAGTGCTTGAAGTGGAAAAAAAAAGTACAGGTACTGTCCATGTTAGTATTAAATTAGAATTTTTATTTTTTTGGTAAATGATACTAGGAGACCACTTTTGTTCACAACATATGCTTATTTAAGTTACTATACAGCAGGGCTTTTGAACTACTTTCTTTGCGGGCTAGATTTTCCAGAAGAAAACTCAATGAGGGACAACATTTTTCCCATATTGTTCTTACGTAACACATTCATTGTAACTAACATAGTAGTATTAAAAACAAAACACTTAATAATATGTTTGTTTACATTAAAATAATCAGGGGTATTTAATTAATGTTTTTTAAGGTCTGGCCATAAATTCTGGCTAAAGAACTACAGTAAATTGACCCAACACCCTCAAATAACCAATATGTTTGGATTATCTTTACTTTGAGAATAAAAACATACAATGTAGAATTATTGTTTATGAAAACAGAGGAAGAGCATTTAGATCTGCTAAAGTCTGTATATCTTTGAAAGTATTAACCCACATGAGAAAACAATGGCAATCTTACATAGAACTTACAAAGTCTTTTTAGATAAAGTTATGAAATAATGCAATGCCTGTTCTTCATTTTTCTCTATTATCCTCCCATTCAGGAGGGGAAAATGAGCTTTTCCTTGTGCTGTACATGATGAATTTGTGCAGGAGACATATTTGTGCAGATAATCATTGGTAAATGAAGAACAATTTTATGATTTTCGGGATTGAGAACTCTGACAGAAGTCAAATGATAGAACCAAACACAATCGGGATATATACATGTATGCAAGTTTAATGACGTTTCATGGTACAGCATCACTTTTAATGAGCACGACTGACCATGAAGAATGGAGAACAAAAGGAAACGTTTATGTGTATTTACTTTTAAAGGTTTGGTTTTCATCATCAATTTATTTTTTGTTGAAAAAGGTTGTGCATACAGTATGAGCTGACATCACTTCTGTAACAGCTGTGAAGTCTGTAGTTTTGTGTGCACCTGCAAAATAATTTGCTTGAATACATTTGGATTGAATAAGATGTGATAACATGTGTTCACCTAAAGAGCAGTTTATCGGAACTAAGCCAAGACAACCTTAAACACGCGTGCTCCACTGATGCTGTTGCACGTGCTGCTGAGTGCTGTTAAACTCACTGCTGAATGTTGTGCAGAGAGTACTCAGATGTTTAGACTGTGACACAATTTTGTCAAAATCCATCGGAGGGTCAGATAAATTGGTGGACTGCATCAAATCACCACTGTATTACATAAAATAAAGAAATTACATTGAACCCAAAGAGTCTGAGAAGTGGTGGTATGCAAGAAAAACTGCTAGTACTCTGTTGACTAAATTAGAGAAGCGCAGGTACTGCGTACTGGTTAGTACCCGCCCATTTCAAGCACTGAGTTTGAGATGACATAAGGGCGAGTAAATGAGAGAATGGTAATTTCTGGGTGAACTATTTGTTTAAAATAAATACCACTTAACCATTTTGTTACCCAAGGCAATGACATTCATAAAATGTTAAGTTTGGCATAAGTGTATGAACACATTTTGGGACCACTGTATGTATGAAAACATACTTTTCATTATTTGTAATTGTTAATATTTATAAACCATTAAATCATGGTTAAAATTTGATGTTACTCTTTGAGGCCACATCCACACTAATACATTTTTGTTTGAAAATTGTGCAATTTCCTAACACCATCATCCTCCAAGGACTGATAATGGAGAGCGTTTTCAAAATGTTTAATTTTCAGAGGAGGAAAACACTGTTTTATTGTAGATGAGAGGCGTAAATTTAGTGTAATCAATGCATTTTTAAAACAAAAGTATGTGTGTGGAAATGGCCTTAAAATTTCTGGGAGTTACAAAGCAAAGCAGATCAAAACAAAACAAAACAAAACAGAACAGAACAGAACAGAACAGACCAAAACAAAACTAAATAGAACAGAACAGAACAGACCAAAACAAAACAAAACAAAACAGAACAGAACAGACTAAAACAGACCAGAACAGACCAAAACATAACAACACATAACAAAACAAAACAAAACAAAAAAACAGACCAAAACAGACCAAAATAGAACAGAACAGACCAAAACAAAACAAAACAGAACAGACAAAAACAGAAAAAACAGAACAGACCAAAACAAAACACAAAACAACACAACACAAAACAGAACAGACCAAAACAGACCAGAACAGAATATACCAAAACAAAACAGACCAGACCAAAACAAAACAAAACAGAACAGATCATAACAAATCAGAACAGATCAGAACAGACCAGATCAGTTAAAACAGACCAGATCAGATCAAAACAGACCAGAACAGACCAAAACAGACCAGAACAGAATATACCAAAACAAAACAGACCAGACCAGACCAGACCAAAACAGAACAGAACAGAACAGATCATAACAAATCAGAACAGATCAGAACAGACCAGATCAGTTAAAACAGACCAGATCAGATCAAAACAAAACAAAACAAAACAAAACAGAACAGACAAAAACAGACCAGAACAGACCAAAACATAACAGAACAGAACAGACCAAATCAAACCAAAACAAACAAAACAAAACAGAACAGACCAGACCAAAACAGAACAGACCAGACCAGACCAAAACAGACCAGACCAGACCAAAACAAAACAGAACAGATCAGAACATACCAGATCAGATCAAAACAGACCAGACCAGACCAAAACAGAACAGATCAGAACATACCAGATCAGATCAAAACAGACCAGACCAGACCAGACCAAAAAAAAACAACAAAACAAAACAAAACAAAAAAGTGAGGTGTTTCCAAATGAATGCACTGTATGTCCGTGACCAGGGCACATATTCATTCCAAGATGTTGCTGGTTTAAATGAGGTTTGTGGCCTGAGACTGCATTTCTAATGGGTTTTCTGCATTAGAGGGACTGAATTAAACATGTTTTCCCTCACTAATCCAAACAGGATTCCCCTTTTCTGGGAAATTGAATTAATGAATTCAGAGTGACACCAAATTAAGTCTTTTTAGAAAAACTATTTAAGGCCATTGCTCTTGTTTAGATTTCAAACTAGTGTAGCTCAGTTTAACTGGTGTTGTTTGAATTGTGACACAGACTTGAAGAGGTGGAGCATCACAGAAATCCGTTAAGATTCTCATTACCTCATAATTTAATTCTGTTTAGACCACAGACTCATACAGGCTAGTTTAAAGCGATTAGTTAAAAAAAAAAAATAAATAATAATTTTTTTGTCATTATTCACTCACCCTCATGTTTTTCCAAACCAGTATGGATTTCTTCCATGGAACACAAAAGGAGATTTTAGGCAGAATAGCCTCAGTCAACATTCATTTTCATTTCTTCATCTTTTTATTTTCCATACAATGAAAGGGAATGGTGACTGAGGCTGCCATTCTGCAACATCTTTTCTTTTCCATGGAAGAAAGAAATTCATACGGGAGTGGAACATCATGAGAGTGGGTAAATGATTTTTGGGTCAGCTATCCCTTTAAGCTGTTTATTCAGCCGGTAAATTCAATCAATTTTAGAACTAAAGCACACAGTTCCTTGTCTGTTGTTTTTAGTGGTTAACACCTTATATTTGCTACATTAAGGGTATTGCAAGAATGTAGTTTGTCTGTTGTAAGGGATGTGCCTCAAACAGAGATTTCGGAGGACTGTGTCCTGCTGTTTAGAGGAAGTAGAACTGACAACTGACCGATTTACAAGTTTGGGGCTCGTGTGAAAGATATTGAAAGGAATGTTCCACTCTTCTATCATTCTGAAATGAATCTGACATGCAAAGAATGGAAAATAAGAGTCTTCACGGAATGTCAAAACATCTTAGTCCAACTTTGATACAACCACAATTTATGGAGCACTTATGGACTTGTGTCTCAAGTCACCCCTTATTAAAACTGTTTGGACTGAAGATAAGCGGTTACTTTGGAAATTTCTATTATATAGTTCACCCAATAATGAATATTCTGTCTTCGTTTACTCACCCTTATGTTTTCATTTTACTCACTCAATATTCTGTCTTCCATGAAACACACAAGTACATAAAAAAGAAAAGTTCCTTTTTCAGGACGCTGTATTTTAAAGATAATTTTGTAAAAATCCAAATAACTTTACAGATCTTTATTGTAAAGGGTTTAAACAATGTTTTCCATACTTGTTCAATGAACCATAAACAATTAATGAACATGCACCTGTGTAACGGTCGTTAAGTCACTAACAGCTTACAGATGGTAGATGGCAATTAAGGTCACAGTTATAAAAATTTAGGACACTAAAGAGACCTTTCTACTGCACCAAAAGAAAGATGCCCAGAGTCCCAGCTCATCTGCATGATCATGCCTTAGGCATGCTGCATGGAGGCATTAGGACAGCAGATGTGGTCAGGGCAATAAATTGCAATGTCGTAATGTGAGACGCCTAAGACAGCACTACAGGGAAACAGGAAGGACAGCTGATCATCCTCGCAGTAGCAGACCACGTGTAACAACACCTGCACAGGATCGGTACATCTGAATATCACACCTGTGGGACAGGTACAGGATGGCAACAATAACTGCCTGAGTTACACCAGTAATGCACAATCCTTCCATCAGTGCTCAGACTGTCCGCAATATGCTGAGAGAGGCTGGACTGAGGGCTTGTGGGCCTGTTGTAAGACATCACCGGCAACAATGTCAACTGTGGGCACAAACCCACCATTGCTGGACCAGACAGGACTGGCAAAAATTGCTCTTCATGTCTGGGGCGGTCCATCATGGTCTGGGGCAGTGTGTCACAGCATCATCGGACTGAGCTTGTTGACATTGCAGGCAATCTCAATGCTGTGCATTACAGGGAAGACATCCTCCTCCCTCATGTGATACCCTTCGTGCAAGCTCATCCTGACATGACCCTCCCGCATGACAATGCCACCAGCCATACTGCTCGTTCATGTCGAATGTCAGTGGTGTTCTGCCATGGCCAGCGAAGACCTTCTGTTCAGTAACCCAGAGCCTTAACTGCTGAGCCACCACTGAGCCCCCAAGTCTGAGACCTGTTGGATCAGAGGGTGAGGGCAAGGGCCATTCCCCCCAGAAATGTCCGGGAACTTGCAAGTGCCATGGTGGAAGAGTGTAGTAACATCTCACAGCAAGAACTGGCAAATCTGGTGCAGTCCATAAGGAGGAGATGCACTGCAGTACTTAATGCAGCTGGTGGTCACAGCAGATACTGACTGTTACGTTTGACCCCCCCTTTGTTTATGGACACATTATTCCATTTCTGTTTGTCACAAGTCTGTGAAACTTTTATATCTCAGTTGCTGAATCTTTTTATGTTCTCATAAATATTTACACATGTTAAATTTGCTGAAAATAAAAGCAGTAGAAAGTGAGAGGACATTTCTTTTTTTGCTGAGTTTATTAAGCAGAATGTTCAAGACTGATAGCCTCTTGTGTTTCATAGAAGAAATAAAGTCATATGGGTTTGAAATGACATGAGGGTCAGTAAATGACAATAATAAAGGTTAAGGGTTAGGGCTTTGAGAAATAACAGAGAAAACAAGCAATTGCCAGTTCTTCCTTTACCTCATTTGAATGTTTTTCATTTCAAAGGCACATACTCCCTTGCATTGTTCCCAAAACAATATCCGATGAGTAACAGTGGGTTTAAATGAGCACAATATCTGTGGGAATTCTGTCCTTTTCCATCCACCTGGAGAACTGGGCCAGATGTGTTTGTTTAATCTCCACATAGCTGAAGCCGCACTGCAGTGCCGGGTACGTTTTGCGGTCCATGCATGAGAACCCTGCTAAAAGCCTCTGGCAGGGATCAGGGAGGTAATATTGGTTTGAGTATATGTTCTAGTGTGTGTTAGAGCATGTGTCTGTGTGAGAGCGCAGGAGGGTAAGTTGAAGAGGGTAATTGGATTGGAGGGGGTAATAGAATGATTTGGCTTTGTGCACTCTGACAAAATGAAGTCTTGAGGTTCTTGGAGGAGATTAGAAGGTCAAAAGCTCCAGAGGCTTGTGGAGGCCTTCAGATTGCTCAGATGAATGTAGGCCACCCTCTTGTAGATAACAAATACTAAATTTGAAAGCCAAATCAGTGGTGTAGTTTTCGTTTGAATCATTAAATTCATAAAAAAATCTGTTTGTTAATACAAATACAATTGCTTATTGTTAGTTCATGTTAATTAATATTGCATCAACCAATGTTAACAAATACAGATTTTGATTTCAAAAATGTATGAGTATGTTGATATTAACATGAACTAAGATTAATAAATGCATTATAATGCTAAACATTCAGAGTTAGCTCATGTTAACTAATGTTGTTAACTAATGATAACAAATGGCACCTTATTGTAAATTGTTACCGGTTGGCTATGCTCACATGTGGATGGCATATGAGTAAAACAGAAAATTTGCTCTGGATTTCATGTGTAATTACTCAAAATGTAAATCACAATAATAATAATATTTGCTTGTAGCCTGAGCCCATTCTGGCACCAACCCTGTCTATTCTCTACCCAAACTGATTGTGAGGTGTAAACACATAGACTTGTATTGTTCCTGGCTAGTTTTTGTTTGGTTGTTGGCTTCTGCTTTTGATATGTCATAGTGGTTATTGGAAATGGAACAACTAGCTGGACCAGTGTAACACATCAGCTACTTTGAAACGGTTCATAAATCTACAATGATTTGCACATTGATAGAATGTTTATGTTGACATAGTCAATGTCACAGGGAAGTTGTATATCAAAAATATGACTCCGGATACGGACCTATGCAGCCAGTAATTTTATACAGCTTTTACATCAACCACTGAAGGCGAAAGAGTTTTTTTTTTTCAGTCAATTACATCACTGCTTTACCACACTGTACATTTGACTCAGTTGTAAAATATGTAAATAAAATAGGCCTATACTATTAATATTATTAGGCCTGTTACCAGCAAGCACAAAATTCTCGCTGAACTTGGAACAAGCTTTTTTTAAAGACATTGCAAACCTATGGTTAACTGCAGCTTCTGTACTATACCTAATTTGCCCACAAAAATGGTCAATTCAGTTTTGGTCATTTTTATAATTTACTCGCCCTTGTGTCATTCCAAACCCATATAACTTTCTTTCTTTTGTGGAACACGAAAGTAGGAATTTTGAAGAATGTTTTCATACAAGAAAGCATACAGTGACCATTGGCTTTCAAGCTCCAATAAGGACAAAAATGTACCATAAAAGCACACAAAAAAATTGTTTTTTGAAGGAAGAGAAGAAAATGTATTATTCCCTCCACTATATGTTCAAAAATGCTGTGTGAAGACACAAGCCAGGTTTGATGTTGATGATGCCAAATGCCATGTTTCTTGAGTTAAGTTCATGTGACCTGTCATGTTTCAGCAAGTTTGAATATGCACAAATGCAAATGAGATATGAGAGCTGTGGTGGAGATTATCAGTGAATAAGGACTTAAATTTCAGACTGTTTCACTCAGAAAGTTATCGTATGGCCTAAAAGTCATGTGGACTACTTTTATGTTACTTTTTGTAAATTGTTTGAGCATGACAGTCCATGGTCATTGTATTATGGAAAAGAACAGCTTAAACATTCTTAATAAAATGTGCCCTTTGGTGTTCTATGTTAGAAAGAAAGCTATCAAAGCTATTGTATGTCTTCAGAAGACTTGAAATATAGCACACAAGTAGTATGAACTACTTTCAAGGTCGGTTTTTGTCATTTTAAGAGCTCCACAGTCTGTACTGTACTGTACTGCTGTATTATCACTGTAACAGTCTTCAAAATATCTTATTTTATTCCATAGAAGAAAGCAAGTCCTATGTAGATCACAGCATTTTTTTTAAACAGATGAATTCAGTGTTGGTGGCTTGTTTTTATTTGATTAACAATTTTGGAATCAATGCATGGACCCACATAGGTTGTGTGCTGGTGGTGAACAGTGGTAAACTGGGTCTTCTCTATCCATCTGTGTGGAGGGTCCACGCCGGCCCTCCAGCACCCCGCAGGACCCACAGTTGAGGCAGGAGAGGGGAGCTAAGCGGCTCAGTAGGATGAAGATAGATTACTGGGCCAAGCCCAATTCAGGAGGCCAGGATTTGTTCTGCTCTAGCAGAGGTTAAGCCTCAGTTTGGGACATTGGGCAAGGAGTGCCCCTGCAAAGTGTCAAAATACAGCTGGGTTGAGAGGTCAGCACTGTGAGCTTTTGCTCTTTTTGTTTATTTTGCCTTTTCTTTGCATGCCTAGCAGGAGGTTCAAGCTATTAAGCAATTAATGCAGTATTTGTTTATTTTCTCACTTTTTTTCTCACAAATTTCACTAATGTTTTTCACCATTTTTTGTGGCTAAAATTGGCATATATAAATTTTCAGGAGGGACACGCTGGATACGATTGCACATCCTAGCACAGAAAATGATAGAGTGGAGCAATGCACACTTAATCATTACGTGCAATGCATGTCCCTGGCATAATAAACAAGAGAATTACATCACGAGATTGAAAATCAAATCTCAAGATTCAGTTGTGCTTTGCCCACCTGTTGTGCTTCCTCTTAAGTGAGCAGCTGTCATTCTGTTGATGCACAAATCACACTTCAAGATTGAATTGCTTGCATGATAGGAAAAAACATACTTTTACTATGGAATTTATGTACGAGTCAGTGGGCATGATTAATTGTGTGTGTTTTTTTTAACGTGTTAAATTTTATTTAATTCATCTTACTAAATGAATGTTATATATACTGTATATTCGGGTTATATTTGGGAATTATCTTTTATTTGGGTCCTTTCTCAGAAAATGTATGTACTGTATACAGTATGTGATTTGTTATTTGATATATGTGGTAATTGTGATTAATTTGATACATTTATTTGCGAATTATGTACTTAATTTGATGAAAACAATTGATCATTTCACAGCCCTACTAAATACCTTAAAAATGAGATATTCACTGGAGAAGTAAAATTATGAAAGATATTAAGAACTATTTTCACAGAATATTTCTTGAGGTTTATTTTGCTGAGCCCATTGGCAAATTGATTAATTTTTGTTTTAAGAATTAAAAAATGTTTTCAGTGCAAAAAAGACAAGTTCTTTGAAGACAAGCTTAATTATCATAAACATTTTTGCTCCTCGAGTAAATGTATGTTGTTATGAGGTTGTTTTAGATATTTTTACTGGAAAATGAGACAAATACTGATTAAGAAATTTTTTTTTTTGCATTGTGTATCACTTAAGACACAGGAGGACATTAATGTTCAGTGGCAATTTCTGGCCAGCAGAGCCTTCTCTGTGCTACCTCTACTGCCGTGAAATCATCTTAAACGTGTCACAAAACAATAAACTATAACACAACCGCTAGCTGTTAGCTACTAGCTCATTGTGCTGCATAAAGCAGTTGTTACATGGTGATTTTACGCAAGTGTAATAGTTAAACTGGCCTGGTTGTTTTAGAAGCAAGCTTCCAGTAGCTGGTCAACTAAATAAAGTGAAGCTTTCAAGCAGAGTATAAAGTGAACGTACCATCCTCCATCGTGGACTCGAACAACGCCATGGCTGATTCCAGGGCACTCTCCCTCCCATTGCTCGCTGGTCTAGATAGCGTCCATTTGGTCGAACCACTTCCACTTTTCCTTGATGGTTCTGTAGTCACTTTTAAGTTTATTTTTACTTTTCCCTACACTGTTGGTAGATTCGGTGGTAGCCGTGTGCAGCCAACAGCTGAGACACTTCCTGAAAGACTTTTTTCTTTTGCGTAGTTACGTTCGTTGCTAACGAGAGGAATGTCTGCACCTCGTTTATTGACCACAGCGTGGTTTTGTGCACAGCCATTTCTTTTTACAATTCGAATGTTGCGTGAACAAATGATACTGCTATCGCTGTTACTAACTTTAAAACTAGCGGGTTGATGTTCCGTGTCACAAATCCAGTGACGCTGGTAGTGACGATTCTCTCTGACCAATAGGTGATCTGCAGGGTTTTGACATCACATTTAGTATCGGCTCGGCTCACTTGGAACCTTGACTAAGGTGGTACTTAAAAATGACCAAGTACCAGGTAATATCCACAGTGGAAATCCCCCAAAAAGCGAGCAGAGTCGAGTCGAGTTTTACCATGCAGTGGAAAAGCCCCATAATTTGCTCTCAGAACCCCATGGCATCCTTTGAATGCCCCCATTGAGAAATGTGATAGAGGAAAAAATTATTATTCTAATGCTAGCTAGCATCTAGATGAATGATTTAAGACCAGATGTAGAGAGATAGAGCAAACAGAGCCTTTATTACAAGCTTTTGAATTTGAACAAAACAATGGGTCAATTTGACAACGTAGGGACTTGGTTGTTAAGACCACAGAACGGTTAGCGGTTGTTCACTCAAAATGTCCAGTTATGTCAGGATTAATACCCTTATGCTTTTTCAAATCCATATAGCTTCCTTTGATCTAAAGAAGAAAAAAAATGACATATTTTGAAGAAATATCGCTAAAAACAAAAGCAAGCAAACAGAAAAGCACCATAAAAGTAGTCCATACTACTTGTGTGGCATATTCCAAGTCTTCATGAATTTATAAATTGACTCAATGTTCATGTCGCAGCAGTTTCTGAGTTAACAGGTCACTTAAAGTGAATATTATGAATGAATAATGACTTTTATTATGGTTTATTCATCACACAAAGCTATTGTTCAGCTTCAAAAGGCTTGGATTAGTGTGTCGCATGGGGTACTTTTAATGGTGGGTTTTTTCCTTCTTCTTCTTTTTGTCATTTTGGAGCTTAAACGCCGTAGTTACTATGAACTGTTGTAGGGAAAACAGCTGTGTGAAAATATCTTAGGTTTTTGTTCCACAAGGCAGTAACACAGGTTTGAAACAGCATGATGTTGAGTAAATAATGACACAATTTTCATTTTTAAGTGAACTATCCATGTAACGGCATGTTACAGCAAGGCCATTTTTGTCATAACGCATAAACCCTACGTCATGCTAACTGCATTTCTTTGGCGTCTTCTACATTTTAACTTCAAAACAATACCACCAACCCAGCCGCCCATCTCTGCTTGCATGATAGATGGTCCGTGGCCTGATTGCCCAAACAGACCTTCCGTCAGAACACCAACAATTGCTAAGAACAAACCAAAAAAAGCTTAAATGTGATGGATAATGCAGGAACGAGATTGAACATATTCCAGTGGGTTTAGAAAGGCTGAGAAAGGGGGAGCTAAATATAGAAAAGTTGCATGCAGGGGGTTTCCATGGAATGCAAGATACATGAGGCTTCGCTCTCGGGACCACATCTGGCCTGCCGAAGCCCTCTGGTATTACTTGGAAGTGGATTCCTTGAGGCTTTTTTTGTGCATATCAATGCATACTTACTTTCTTTTTATCTTTGTCTTTGTATTATTTTCTCCATCAATTTACACTCCTAGATTCTTTTATTATACTCACTTTTTTATATCTGTCTTGGTTCTCTTGTCCTTAGCTGCTTTCTCCCCTCTTTACTTTGTAAAAAAGGATTTCAAAAACATCTTAAAGTCAGCATGAAATCGAAATTGAACCTATTTGCTTTCTTAAAGCTGAAATGTGCTGCAGCGTCACCAAATGGGATTTCAGAAATAATTACTGTTTTCAAACAGGTTTTCTGAACACCCCCCATCAGTTATTGGTCGAATAGTCCCACCCCAAACTCGTGCCATTGGTTGAGATATTTCTGTCAGACTGGTTGAGGTACTCAAACTAAATTTTGATAGCACAGAGTCCAAGTGTTTCCACTTTTTTTTTTCTTTTCTGTTAAATCAACCTACAAATGGCTTACTTACAGCTGTCTCTGCATATCAAACTGGGACATTGAGAAAGGTTAGCATGAAAATACATAATATTTCAAGAGTAAAATGTGTGCAAAAAAAAAGTCTGCATCTGTTCCATATGGAACATGTATGTAATAGCAGACGTGTATTTGTGCATGTCTAGTGCATTCAATATTTTGAGAAAAGTTATTCATGCAAACCTAACCATAGAGTCAAACAAGAGTCTAACAAGCAAAACCAATAAAAGTGATTTGTAGGGGAATCCCAGACATAAGAAAATACTTCATGAACTCTAGGGGCTGTGCAATGTAACGCAATCCAATACCTCCAACAGTTCATAATTCAGTGTGATCCAGACCAAATAATGTTGGTTAGGACAGAAACATTCGGTACCACTGCCCCTGGAAATTACGCCATCTGTTTTCCTTTTGCTGTTATGAACTTATCTAATTCTGAGCCAGTGCCATATAGCTTGCTCAAGTTTTCTCGAATTTCCCCTTAGGCGTTATTATTTTTCATCTGTCTATCCATCCATCTATCTCAGAAATGATCTTTCTTGTATTTCTGTCAGCACTCATCATTCACACTTCGGATTTCAACAGTTCCCAGAAAATGGCACATATCCCAGGAAGGTAATAATTAGGATAAAGACTACATGTGGCAAAACAACTTCCACCTCCTTTATTATCTTTTACATTTGCGTTTTGATCTATTCTTTGTATTTGCTGGAGTAAACACTCTGATACACAGTTGCGCTATTTTTGCATGCAGCATTTCTACACAAATGTGTGTGCCTCACTTTTATTCACATACCACCTGAAATACAGTTTATACAAGTGCTAAATGCATTGAAATAGTGCTGCGGTGCATTTAAATGTAGTCATTTTCATTCCTATCAGTACACACATACCTTTTTTCTATGCAAATGTGTTTTTTTTACAGTTTAGTCTTACAAAACCATACAAAAAAAAAAAAAAAAAAAACAACAACAAAAAAGAAAAAAAATTGTAGTAACATTTATTATCTCACTAGTTACAACTGATTTTTTGTACTTGTCTAATGTAATGACTTTTCAGAATGGGTACTGTATAGTTCAATTTAAAATCTAAGCTTTAAGGATAATACTGTTGTTGTGTTTATTTTCCTGTTATTGATGTTAAGGTCTTGGCCTTAAATTGTCGTGTTCTTTTAGCTGTCAGATTGATTGACTGATGAGTGGATATTTCATCCGAGTACCTTTAAGTCCAGATTTGTTATTGTATGCCAGACTGTTCCTAAAGCTAGTCATCATTCACTGGCGCATAATTACATGTCATGTAACCGTCACTCATGTCAGAGACAATTACCACTTTAAAAACACACCAGAGCTTAACACGTGCACACACATAAAGTATGCTTTCTAGAATACACACTGAATCTATTCAAACCTATTTTGAAAGGCAGAATTCCAGTAAACAGCCCAGTAGTCATGTCAGAAATAACATACCTTTAAACAGTCTCGCCTTACGGTATTTCATGCACTGCTTAAGCAGTTTTATGAGGGTAACTCCCACGCATGTACAGTACTTACTTTTGAACACTGTAACTCTCTGAGATAGGTGGTAAAAATTCAACCGCTCGCTGCAAAATCTCACAGGCTGTAAGTAACCATGACATCATCCATCATTTCTCCTCTTTCCACTGTGTTTTTCAGGCTAAGACCCAGATGTCATTAAACACAGGCAAAGGGCCCCAGCGTACATTTACAGCTGAGGGAATACTCAAACAATGACAAACAGATACTTCAAACAGCTTTAACACTAATAATGCATTAAATTACACTACAATGACTAGTGTTTCTTTAATATTTTGATGGTTGCTGTGATGCACTTCTATTCCAAACAACAGATCTGCAATATTTCATCGATAAACACGTATCATTTTTGTTACATCATTGTGTTTATTGTAGCTATGCTCCTCAACTACTGAAATTATCCATGCATCTTGTTCTACTCACTCAAAAAAATTAATGAATAGTGGGTGAACAATTTCTTTTTCCGTCTTAAAATTTGACCCTACCGATTGGCTTGGGTTTGGTTGGCTCAAACGGTCACACTTACAGGCCGGATACAACCTCTAGTGTTTAGTGTATGAGAAACATTACACAGTTATATAATAAAAATATCATATGCACTGCATGCCAGAGTGTACCTGCACAATACTCTTATAATCTATATATGTGGACAACATGCCAGTTTATTTAAGAATGCAATTCTTTTTGGTTAATTCATCTACAGTGATTCATGGTCATGACATCTGGATGAAGCCACTTTAGTGTATATTTGGGGATAGGTGCACATTTCCGTGAATGTCGCAATACGCTCCCTCATTTCCATTCATTACAAAGAAATAATGACATTACCCCATCTGTATGCACTTCACAGTATTTGACATTTATTTACATTTCTCATCAAGACAGTTTTCTGTTAGTATTGTCCTCAGTTGTCTGTCATGTCTCCATCACAGGGGCGTGGCCAGAACAGTGGCACGGGGTTGCAGATGCCACTCTAAAATTAGCTTTACCAACCCACTTGCCACCCCAAATCGGAGCTTGAATAGTGGGGACGGTGCACAACAGCTTACCCCGTCCACCTCGCACATGTCCCACACATTAACAACGTACCATTTTCTAGCTACAGTATTTTATTTTACATCTTGCTATATATAAGTACATAATTTCAATCTGTTTCTGTATCATTATTACCTGACAATATCATTATTACCTGCTTATTTTCACTTTTTCACATATCTGCTTTACATTTGTTTATTATTGCATTTACATCTCCTTTTTTGCTTTGTATTTTTGTCCCACTGTGTAATTTGTTTATTCCTGGATTGACTTGCGGGAATTTAGACTACTCACGTGTAATAAATGAGTGTTGCTTGAACATTTCGAAAGTTTAGCCATAGGCTGAAAGCTTCTGTCACCTGGGTTTTTTTTTCCTGGTTGGCAGCAAATGCCCAAACTCCGCCCCCACCCTAATCCTAAACATATGGAGCCTGTTAGGCAGCGTAGTCTGCCAGGAACAATGGATGGCACCTTTCTCCCATTGCGACTGAAGTGCTTGACAGTTTGAAGCGCATGTCTTCCGAGAATGTCACGTGGTGTCATGAATAATTATGAAAAAACGCTGTTTTGCTGTTTGAAGAAATTTTTCTTTGTTATAAGTTTAAGTTGCAAAAGTGTCCGCTGCATAAAGAATTTGTAAATATTTTTAATATTGTCTTTTTCCTTTGTTATTTTTTTTTTGTGTAGTTTATTGATCACTGTTAATAGCACCCCATATCGTTCACTGACCACACTAAGCACCTTTTGGGAATATACCTGTTTGGAATCCCCACCTATCTATCATCACCCATGACTCCTCAGTCATATTACAAGATATATCAAATATTATATCAGCATAAACATTTTGTTTATATCATACATTTGACAATACATATACATAGAGTCTATAGAAGCTTGTGCAGATATGTATTTTTTAATTTAATAATTAAAATTAATTACAAATATTTGCTTTTATGCTATAATGGCAGCTTGCATTTCAGCCGGTATGATGGACTCCATAAGTTTATGTAAAACCTGATGATCCATGTCATTCAGCATGATTTGAGAATGTTCCAAAGAGAAGCTTGTGTGTTCATCCCGGATTTTCAATGTGGTCTCTGAATTTTAGACAGAAATGAATGGCATGTTCTCTAAATGGATGCATACAGTATGAGTGCTGTAATAAGTTCATTCATGTTGTATTGATACCCGAGGACATTAGCAGAAAGGTGAAACTGGAAAACTGGTCTTCCGAGGATTGCAGATGGAATGTTCCCTCATTCTAAACAAGTAGCACTTTCTCTCTTGGCTGGGCAACTGCGCTCTAAATCATGTTGACCAGGGTCAATGTATAGTTCAGCAGATCTGTGGGAGGAAATTCAGTGGTCAGGTGTTGATTTTACCCACTATGGGAGACAAGCGATATTTCTGGCCTTTGTTTTGATGATCAGGGTCCTGATCATGAGACGGTTTTATATGATACACTTACTGTAAAACCATTATAATAATATTAACTCAATCTTGCTTGTTATAACAGATTTTATGTTTTTTTTTTTTTTTTTTTTTTTTTTGTAGATGTCCATTAAGAAGAGGCATGGAGCTGCAGGTAAGCACGCTATTTAATGTTTATATTAAAAGGGATGATTCTCGTGAAAAAAAAAAAAAAAAAAAAAAAGTTAAATTCTGTCACCTTTTACTCATGTTGTTCCAAACCCACATGGCTTTCTTTATTCATTGGAAAAAAAAAATTTAGAGGCAGAATGACAGCCTCGTTCACCATTCACATTTCCATACAACAAAAGTGAATGGTGACTGACTAAAGTCTCCTTTCGTGTTCCATGGAAGAAAGAAAGTCGTCAACATAAGAGTGAGTAAATGATGGCAGAATTTTCCTCTTTGGATGAACTGTCCCTTTAAACTGTGCTGACCCTGGCAATAAGAAATGTTTTGATGACATGGACATAGTCATGACAGGGTAAATGCATTTTCTGTTGTTTGATCTGGGTGGTGTGACAACCGCTCTCCATGTAACTCCTATTAGTTATAGGCCTATATAAAGTTGTTTCCCAAAGGCATGCACCTTGTTTTGGATATAACGTTTGCTTCTTCCACATATCCACTATGTAGATTAGGTTATTATGTCCTACACATCTGTTCTAATCGCTTAAGAGAAGTTGAATAATTACAGAGGGTTTTTGTGGAACAATTTCCCAAGCTTGTCCTGAGATTTGCCCAGAGCGTGACAAATTCAAGGATGAATAAAGATTCTAGTCTAATCCTGATCTGAAATTGGCTTTCATATATCTTGTGTGATGTTGCATTATGACATTTTTAACTCTCACATTTCTTATGCATTCTCAGGAAATGTTTCAATGTGTAACCTTGCTACAGTAATTGCATTTACCAAACCAACTAAACTAAAATAAAACTCTCTATAAATGTTTTGCCTTTAAATGCACAGTATTGTAGCGAGAGGTTGGAAAGTTAAAGGAGAGAGGAGGACAATGCGATTAGGACATGAAGCATGCATGATGCAGTCTCCAGCCTTCAAAGAATGAAGGAAGGAAGGAAGGAAGACAGGATGGGAGGAAGAAAGAAAGAAAGAAAACTAGCTTTCAAGTCAGAGTTTGTTTTTATGAATTTCAGTGGTCCACTAAATTAGTTTAGCAGTTTTAGTATTAGCTGAGTCTTGTCATTTGGTTCCTCCGCATAATAAACATCTAGGCTATATTTCTCTTACTTTTCACAATGCTTTCTCCGGCCTTTTTATTATTAATGGCTGAGCCAGCATGAATGTGACAGACAAAGACAGGTGGTCTTGTGTTCTTCTGAGTGTCTGAAGAATGTGGGGACATGTAGCCCCTCATTTATAGGACTATTTCTGTGTTCTGGCTTGGTGTGGGACCCAGTTAAAATTAGGAGGGCATACCGGAGCATTGTTACGGTTATGCTGAGGGCAAAATATTTGTCTTGGCTTGATGTGGCCAAGAAGGGGCAGCTGGAATATATTGGGGCGGTGTTGTGGGATTCCAGTAAGGGCTCGGATTGCGCTCTTACATGACCCTCGGTTGTATGGTCAGACAACACAAATGAACACCAGAGATGTTCTTCTCATAGATCTTCTTTAATTTTAGCCGTGCTCTTACTACGTGACCGTTACAGTAGACTACCCGAATTACTGAGTGTATGTTGAAGAAAAGATTGACCTCATTTCAAATAATTATAATGTTGGTCCCCGTTAGACTTTGACTATAATCACATTACTCCTGAAAGCTTAAAACATTAGTACCACATGAAGGCAAAAACTATTCAATAATATTAATAAGTATTAAAGCAATTCTATTTTTACTTTGTGGTGTGCTCTTTTTTTAAGATACATCGGGTTATTTAAAAAAAAAAAAAAAGGTTTTACCGATTTATTTGATCTGACCAAACCATATCATTCCGATTAAGCCTCAGTTCGAATAGTGCTCTGTCCCCCCTGTATTTCACAGTCACTTATATTACGTCTAACAACTAACCATGTGTCTTCAATTGGATGGACATGTTAACAGCAATAACAATGATGATGTTATAAAAAAAGATCGTAGAGCTAAGGGCACATGTGGTGTAGTATTTCCCCCCTCATATTTTACTGCAGGGACGTAGAGACTGCATGATGTCACCTACTGTAGGGCCAGATGGCCCGCATGCTATACACCTCGTTAGGGTGACAGTCTCCAGAAAGACTCTGTCCTAGACTTCACTTGCAGGCAGTGGAGCATTTAATGATTAGTTCTAAAATGAAAGCATGTAATTTCATTCAAATCACCATAAATGTTGTTTATTTGAAGCTGTGCGTTATGTAATTGATTAAGCTTAATGCTAAAGCCATTGAGCAACCAGCGAGAGTTTATTCTTGGTGTTCATAAAGTTCCTTTAAGTAAATGTCTGTGACCCAGCTATAAAAGGTAAAACTGAACTGTTTTTTCCAGTTTGGCTCTGTTGATACCACAGTTAACCAAAATTGAATCAAAGCAGAGTATTCCATGCTCTTGATAGCATCCAGATATAATGAGAGACCTTGGAAGACAGAAAAAGATCTTTGCTGCACTTTGGGTGATCTGCTGATGTGGACAGCCTGTTACAATATTTTCAGGTTTATTAAGTTAAAAACGGACCTCAGATATGAAAATTCTGTCAGCATTTTTAATCACTCTCATGTCTTTCAAAACATATGATTTTCTCTCTTTGAGCAAAAAAGAAGTTATTTTGTTATTCATAGCAAAATGTGCAAGCTGGTTTTTTCCATACAATAAAAGTGAATGGCAACCACCGCTGCTTCAGTTGACTCAAATTCAGTTGGTTCATTCCACATAGTTATCATATGGCTACAGAAAACTTGGAATACAGCACACAATTCAAATAGACAACTTTTCTGATGATTTTATGGTGATTTTATTTCCTTTTTGGAGCTCAACAGCTCCTGGTCCCCATTCACTTTCATTGTATGGAACAGCTCGGACATTCTGCTAGACATCTCCTTTTGTGTTCCGTGGAAGAAAGAAAGACATAGGGGTTTGGGACAACATGATGAGGGTAAGTAAAAGATGACCGAATTAAAATTTTGGGGTGAACTATATTTTTAAGGTGCCTTTAACCCTCCTATGGCATTCAAAAATGGCACCTTCCTTTGGTATTCAGGGCCATTTTTGAATGGAAGGTTTAGAAGTGTAATCTTTTTTTTTGATTATGATAAAATTATGCATTTCTTTAAGAATTTTATGCTTTTTTTTATCTTACTTACATGGACACTTCTACATTTTTCCATTAATTTGCATACACAAATAAACAATTTTTTTGGGGGAAAAAAATTACAATTCAGAACATGCACTTCTGTTAGTGTAAATATGAATAAAATATGAGAATGTTACATAAATTGGAGGTAGATTGCTGCCATCTGGTGAACAAAATGTAAATAACACAACTTGAAAACCATTTCTATCGGGAAGACACGCAGGCTTGAGTGAGGTTTAAGATGCCATTTATTTGATGAATGTAAAACAGAAAAGTAATGTCTCTCTTTGGTGTAGGCCCTGATCTGGCGGTCCGAGGGAGTTGTACTCGGAACCGTCATATCCTGCCGGAGATAGGAGGCAGGGGCGAGGAGCCTACCCCCATGCAGGACGGGACTCAACTGGTGGTGGTGGGGTGGTGGAGGTTGCCGTGTTAGCACACTGAAACAGCAATGTGATAGATTGTGAGCAGAATTATAAAGCAATGGCTTACCTGTGATTGGCTGGGAATTACCCAGCTAATGGTGTGATGATGTACAGCTGCTATTCTTCCCGCTAGAACTACGCTGTGCTCACATGTCATGCCAGTTACAGCCAGTAGATGGCTGTAGCAACCTATTGTGTTGTCTGATGTCTTGTTGTAACCTAATGTTATATTTTATCACAAGATATGCATTTGGGTATATATGTAGACATAAAACTATAATTTGTCAAAGTATAGCTTTTTAAAATTGATTTCAAGTTTCAGTTTTTGCAGTTTATGTCAGTATGCTTGTCATCAAACCTGACCATGGTGTTACAAAGAGAAGACACAGAATAAGCGTTTTTCTAAATTATAATGTAATGTTTTGCTTTGTTTTTTGGTCTGTCCCATTAATTTAAAATGGCTGGCTAATTTTGGCCACAAATACCAAAGTTTTTGCTTTTTTATGACCACTTAGACTTATTGAATCAAGCCCAAATATATATCTTTTTTTTTTTAGGTTCAGATGTTTAGATGGCAAATGGAGGAAGTCTTATACTGCTCAGATAAAAAGGAAACCATTATTATAAAATATAAAAAAATTATTTAGGTCAAAAACGACAATCACATAGATGAGTTAACTCTGTGGTCATAGAACAAGTTCCTGTCTATAATGGCTACTATGACCCACCCACCGGCCCCACAGAGTCCTATAAACAGAGGTATCAGTGCGTCTTGTAAAAGACCATTTGCTCTGATGCAGACCAGCGCCAGACCCCTATGAAGAACTCCAGAACAAACACATCTCTGTTCACTTTTTGGATACCTTGTTAACATATAAATTGCTTAAACCTAATGTATCCCCTCTGAAGGATTTGATTTGATCTCTGGATTCAAAGAAATGTTATTTATCCACGTCTAGACATGGCAGTTATCGATTGAGAGGCCCCTCTTATGAGCAGATGTAAATGAATAATTCATGTCTTGTGTTATATGACTCTAAGCAGAATCGGCGGGCTGACATCACTTATACAGCGGATTCCTCAGTTCTCCTGTTTAAGAAATGGTAACAGCCAGGCATATGGAAAAATACTCATCCCCTCTGACCTGCTTAATTTTTTTCAGCTGTTTGTCTTTCCTCGAATATAAACAGAAAGTTTGACCTCTTGGATGTCGAACAAAAAAGGATACACTAAGCCTTCAACCGTCCTGTTATTTTAAAATGTCATATTCATGACATTTGATCATGTCATGTCCCATCTTGATCAACATATGTTCATTGCAACAGTGCAATGCAATGCAATGCAAAACAAAACAAAAGAAAAACACAGCAAAACAAAGCAAAAATGCAAAACATAACAAAAATTAAAAGCATGCAATACTTCATTCGCTCTTCACTTGTAAGATAATTCATCATCATTTCTGATGCACATCTCTTAAAAGTTTATAAATCTATCTGTTCATAGCACTGCATTAGTTCTGCATGTAGGGAGTGTGTCATCAAAAAACAAAAAATACCCGAGTTGTTATAGACTTTAAAATGATCTCTCTTGACAAGGCAGTGTCCATGTTTGTGTGTACTGTACGTGTATAGAAATGTGGCTTTAACACATTGGGATTGCACATTCTTCATTCATCCCCTGTTAAGCACTGGTTTAAGGAAATGCATGGCTTTTTTGTTATGGTAAATATCACCTTGTCAGACCTCCCATCTCACAAAAAGAGACATGACCAAGAGGCAGAGTAAAGAGTGGCCCAGAACTGTCAGACAGAGGCCACTGGTACTGCAGTCAGAACTCAGACAGACAGCTCCGGACACAAGGTTCCCTCTTTCTGCAAAATGCGTCATTCTGCTCAATCCAAAGCCATTGAGCCACTAAATGAAAACAAAGAAAGACTTTTGGTGGTTTGAAAGCATCTATTTTCTACTCTGTTCTTACTCATATGTCAGCTTCTGTGAGAAAGCTCTCCAAGTGGCATGACAACACTGAAGATGTGTATGAGCTGTTTTTGAGGTTTTCATTTAGTCCCTGTGCCAAAATGATCGACGTGACCTCCACTATAAACAAAATTATGAATCAACCTCCTTGGATATGATAAATGTAATGTTTATATGTTGGATTGATTTTGCACTTCTGTTTTACTTCAGTCTTGCATCAGTCACATCATAATGATCAATTGAATTTCCAACTTCATTGGTAATATCGACCCCGTAAAGCTAATTTAGCTAATACAATTTGTATTGACTGTAAATGCCCAGAAGACTTTTAAGTGCACATTAATCAATTGAACGCTCCCTCTGAAACATTGAAATAATAATGTTCATCTAGTTCCATTTAACTCTATACTGTATTGTACATCTGTGTACACCTTTTCTTTCCCTTTCCTTTTACTCTTTTCCTTTCCCCTTTTCCTTTACATTTTTTCCTTTGTTCCCCTCCACTCCTCTCCTCTGCCCTCCTCACCTCACCTCTCTTTTCCTTTCCCCTTTTCCTGTCCATTTTTTCTTTGTCCTCTTCCTTCACTTTTCTCCAGTGTGTTTAGGGTTGGCCAAATGGATCTGTTCCCCGCACACCCTCAGCACTCCTCAGCCAGCTGCTCTCACAGACTCACAGACTTTTTCTCTTCTGGGGTGACTGGCTCTAAGTGGCCAGTAAGGGTGACCTAGCTTCGGTCGCCCACCATGCAGTCCTGTCTGGCCAGCCTGTCTCAGTTTGTCTCTAAGAAGCTCTCTGTACCCTTTCAAGGCAGAAATGATTTACTGTGAAATGAAAGAATGATGTCTTTAAAGGATTCTGCAGTGCACCTAATCAGTAGTTTGTCCTGTTCTCCAGGAAAATATTTGGGAAGTATAACTGTAGGCTATATATTCTTTTCTAAGAATATATCTTGACATAGTTCATAATTTGTAATGTAAAATTAAGCAAATTTTATTCAAGATATATTCTCCAAAAATAAGTCTTGATATCTTTATATGCAATTTTGCTTCTAAAGTTAATTGATCTCATTTAGATATTTTCACTGGAATACAAAACAGAAATACTGATTAAGATTTTTTTGTGTAATTGGCCTTTATTTATGCAGCATTGTGCATTTCATCTCCATTTGTGTTCCACAGAAGAAAGTAAGTCATGTATCATAATATGATAGTAAACAAATGATGACAAATATTAATTTTTGGGTGAAATAAGGTTTTTACATTTTTTTTGCACACTGCTTCATCAGTTGGAACTTGTGTGCTCTAAATTAGCTTGGAACTGTTAAAGCAGCCCAGTGGTAGAAGTTACTATTTTGACCTTGGTTTCTGTAGCAAAGTTTCTTTAACTCTCTGAAGGAGGAGGTGGGAGCCGGCAAACATCCAAGCGTATGACTTTTGGCTCGGCCATGCCCTGCGCTCCCTGCTTGCCAAAGTTTCCACCACAATGACTGAAATAGTGTCAAAAGAAATGACTAGCTGGCTGCCATTTAAAGAAAAACAAATAAATACTCTTAGATCAGTACTTTAAGTGTATGAGGGCTATGACATACCTTTAGCTTAGTGTTTTATCTTATGGATAGCTCTTTGAACTTGTCTAAGCAAGATATTTTTGTTGGCTTAAAGGCTTGTGTAATTGTTTGAATGACAGCCAGAAAGTTGCGGTTTTTGCTTCTGTTTTCTGCTCACGGCCTTAGGTTGGTTGTACTGAAAGCACATTACAGGTGGTAAAAATCATTCAGAAATGGTCGTTCAGAGGTCTGTTGTTCACCAGTTCTCATTTCTTAATGGAAACTGACCTCAGAGAGCGTGGAGAAACAAAAAGATACAGGCAACATACCGGATTCAGAATAATTTTTTTAGATCATTTAAGTAATATAACGGTGAGATTCTGACATGAAATTTTTCCATGGCACATTCATGTAGCTAGAATGACTATATAAAGGCATATCAAACTAGAGTTGTGCATTTTCTAAAGTGGCATGCAAAACTTGCCACCACAATGCTCGGCAGTAATGGTTGGTTGCCAAAGCATTGCTATTTGGTTCCTAAGGTGTTCCGGATAGTTGTTGAAGTAACACTAATGCTGGTTCCTATATGGCTTGGGTACCTCCGTCAACATACCTGTAGCTTTTTTAGCACAAGAACGTGTTGAGTCTGAATAACCCCTTAGCAAACTCCACTTATGAATAGTTTTTCTTTGAAAGTTTTCTCCTTCATCTCTAAGAACAGTGCCTGTGCTGTCTGTAAATTTGCAGTTGAGGAAAAGTTAATGTGATTATGTCTTTATGTGATCACTTTTAACCTCCTTCTGCTCCCTGGTCCAAATCAATGACATCACGAGTTAAATTTACAGGCAGGTCATCATGTGGCCTGGCAGAGAAGGCTGTAAAAAGAGCTACTGCCATAGGGAAAGCATGAAAAATTCCACATGTGGAAAATGGTTTGTGGCTTCCTGTGGACTTCCATTGATGGCACTGGCACTTTGGAATTCTGTACGCTGGAATTTTGCTCTTATTTGCATTTATAGATTTATAAATCCAGTAGTTTACAGTAATTGTTTTTGTGTGTAAGGATTGCTGGACTTGGTTTTGGGTTTAACACTGACATCCATGCCTTTGTGTTAGAAAGTAATTTCCAATCTTTAACATTTTAATTTCTTAGCACGCCATTGCAGGTCCTTGCGGTAAGGAATCTTACAGTGGATTTCTCAACAATTCCCCATAACTTGATTAATTCATGCTTGCCAGAGGGTGATTTCCTTTCAATAGGAGATGCCTTAAAAGGACTGAACAGAAACTAATTTGGATCAGCCCCCATTGTACAAGTCTTGTCACCTGTGCAATCCCCCTCCAATTACATTCAGTGCTCTGCAAATCCCAGAATGTGTAAGTGACCAAGAACATTCAAAGCTGCTGGAACCTTTTTATTCGTTTCTGAGCTTTGTGTTTTAAACTTAAATGTAGGTGAAAGAGGTGTAAGCGGCTGTAAGTGGACAAATCAATCACAAGACTGCTGGCGTCAAGTATGTGTGTGTTGGTGCATTAAATTCCTGTCATAACTGAGAAACGAGCCTCACATATTGTGGAATTGCCAATGCAGGATATGTCATTTAATTAGCAAGGAACTGATGCAAGACTTTCTTTTGTGTTAATGTGAATATACATGTTTGCATATACATGTCCAGTTGTTACCTTAAAGGGATAGTTCATCCATATCATTTACTCACCATCATGCCATCCCAGATGCGTATGACTTTCTTTCTTCTGCACAACACAAATAAAATTTTTTAGAGGAATATCTCAGCTCTTTAGGTCTTCATAATGTAAGTGAATGGTGGCAAAAATTTGAAGCCCCAAAAAGCAGATAAAAGCAGCACAAAATTTATCCATACGACTCTATAGTGGTTTAATCAATATCTTAAGAAGTGATATGATGGTGTGGGAGTGAAACAGATAATATTTTATATATATATATATATATATATATATATATATATATATATATATATATATATATATATATATATATATATATATATATATATATATATATACACACACACTCACCTAAAGGATTATTAGGAACACCTGTTCAATTTCTCATTAATGCAATTATCTAATCAACCAATCACATGGCAGTTGCTTCAATGCATTTAGGGGTGTGGTCCTGGTCAAGACAATCTCCTGAACTCCAAACTGAATGTCAGAATGGGAAAGAAAGGTGATTTAAGCAATTTTGAGCATGGCATGGTTGTTGGTGCCAGACGGGCCGGTCTGAGTATTTCACAATCTGCTCAGTTACTGGGATTTTCACGCACAACCATTTCTAGGGTTTACAAAGAATGGTGTGAAAAGGGAAAAACTTCCAGTATGCGGCAGTCCTGTGGGCGAAAATGCCTTGTTGATGCTAGAGGTCAGAGGAGAATGGGCCGACTGATTCAAGCTGATAGAAGAGCAACTTTGACTGAAATAACCACTCGTTACAACCGAGGTATGCAGCAAAGCATTTGTGAAGCCACAACACGCACAACCTTGAGGCGGATGGGCTACAACAGCAGAAGACCCCACGGGTACCACTCATCTCCACTACAAATAGGAAAAAGAGGCTACAATTTGCAAGAGCTCACCAAAATTGGACAGTTGAAGACTGGAAAAATGTTGCCTGGTCTGATGAGTCTCGATTTCTGTTGAGACATTGAGATGGTAGAGTCAGAATTTGGCGTAAACAGAATGAGAACATGGATCCATCATGCCTTGTTACCACTGTGCAGGCTGGTGGTGGTGGTGTAATGGTGTGGGGGATGTTTTCTTGGCACACTTTAGGACCCTTAGTGCCAATTGGGCATTGTTTAAATGCCATGGCCTACCTGAGCATTGTTTCTGACCATGTCCATCCCTTTATGGCCACCATGTACCCATCCTCTGATGGCTACTTCCAGCAGGATAATGCACCATGTCACAAATCTCGAATCATTTCAAATTGGTTTCTTGAACATGACAATGAGTTCACTGTACTAAAATGGCCCCCACAGTCACCAGATCTCAACCCAATAGAGCATCTTTGGGATGTGGTGGAACGGGAGCTTCGTCCCCTGGATGTGCATCCCACAAATCTCCATCAACTGCAAGATGCTGTCCTATCAATATGGGCCAACATTTCTAAAGAATGCTTTCAGCACCTTGTTGAATCAATGCCACGTAGAATTAAGGCAGTTCTGAAGGCGAAAGGGGGTCAAACACAGTATTAGTATGGTGTTCCTAATAATCCTTTAGGTGAGTGTGTATATATATATTGATCAATATTGAAACCCACACTTATCATATCTCTTCTGAAGACATGGATTTAACCACTGGAGTCGTTCTGTTTACTTTTAGGCTGTCTTTATGTGTTTTTTAGCTTCAAAGTTCTGGAAACCATTCAGTTGCATTAAATGTATCAACAGAGCTATAACAGAGATATTTTCTAAATATCTTCATTTGTGTTAAACAGAAGAAAGTCATACACATCTGGGATGGCATGAGGGTGAGTAAATGATGATAGAATTTTCATTTTTGGGTGAACTTTCAGATAGTATGAAGAGATAATTTGGCTTGCTTGTTTGTTTGTTTGTATGTTTGTAAGGTTACAGGATTTGTAAGGTCACAGGAGTCAAACCTCAATCCCACCCCCTAGGTCTAAAAGTCCAGGTCTAAGTCTGGTGTAGTCTAAATTGAGTCTGGTCAAGATTTCTAATCAAGACTAACTGTAAGTCTAGTCCATGTGTAAATCTAATCTAGGATTTCTTACATTTATTTAGGAATTTGTTTGCTATACCAAGATATATTGCCCAAATTTTCTTAGTCTGATGCAAATATAGCAAGAGAACTTTGGGTTTGCTTGTTTCTTGCATGTTTGTTTGTTTGTTTTATCTTGCTTTAGTTTGGGGGTTGGACTGCATCGGATTTTCGTGATACAAATCAAATTTTATGTTGACTGAAATCAGGTGGTAGCCACTTATATTGCATTCAGTCAGTAGACATGCAGCTTGGGTAATTTCCATTAAAATGGGAATTTGCACATACAGTGTCATTTCTAGAAAACGAATCATAGCCTGCGTACATGCAAATTGGGTAAGAGGGCACAGTGCGTGAGTGTGTGTATGAGCATGAGTGTGTTATAATCCCCCTCTGCTAATAGAAGCCAGGTGGTTTGTTAAGACTGTGAATGTTTTCCCATGGATTTCTATGGTTGCTTGAGTCCTAACAGATTCTGACTTGACAGCATTACATGCTTTGTCATACTACTAATTTGCAACAGTGAAAAAATGGCATTCACAGACCCACTCTGGCCCCTTCATGACTGCTCTGTTTCCAAACCTCAAACCCCTTTGTGTGCTAGTTTACACAAGTTCACACAGTAGTTAAATCATGCTGTTTTCATGGCAAAATTAGAAGTGACCTGAAAATAACACAGTGGCTGCTATTTCTGTTAGTACAGTATTCATTAAGTCTTTCTTTCTTTCTTTTGTTCATTAGTTTGTTTGGTCATTCGTTTCTGATTGTTTGTTCCTTTGTTCGTTCATTTGTTCATTCATTCATTTGTATGTTACTTCGGTAATTAGTACAATTTTCTGCTTGTTTGTTCAATTGTTTGTTTGTTCATTCATTCAGACATTTGTCTGTTCTTTTGTTATTTCAATAATTTGCCTGTTTGCTCATTCTTTTGCTTGTTTGTTCATTTGTTCATAAGTTTCTTCGTTTGATTGTGCGTTTGTTCATTTGTTTGTTTGTTTATTTGTTTGTAAATGTATTTAATAGATGAACATTTCAAGCTATGCTCATAATGGAATACAATTGTCTGGCTTACTGCAAACTGCACTTTACATAGTAGTAGTAGTAGTTATTATTATTAAATAAATAATTATTATATTTACATTTACATTACTGTTACATAACTTTATATTTGCATTACATAACATAGCATTTACATAAGTTATGTTGTCACATAACCTCACCACGTTGCATGTCTACATCATTGGATGGACTCTAATTATTATCTCAGAAATAAGTATAGATATATCACATTTTTAAAAAAGATTGATTTTATATCCATACTGGACACAGAAGGTCAAGTTGGACACATTGCATTATGGAATACAGTACCCAGCACGGTGTGCCCTGCTTGTATACTGAACATTTCATCAAATGTACTAGTTATTTCATACAGTTCAAACTGAAAATAGTGATACTATACATCCTATATACATGCAAAAAATAGTGTAGTATGCTAATACTGTTCCATATATAGCCTTATTTCCATTTACATGTAGTATAACTGTGATTTAGCAATAAACATCAAACCTCATGATTTTAAACTGATTGCCAACCCTGATGATGCTTTATACACAATAAATGATATTCACACAGTGAATTACTGCTTAAAGGCCTCTCCTCCTCAATCCCCTTATCAGAAAGCTACAGATGTACTGTATGTCACATGTGTGATTTCTCTTGAAAACTACAGGCTTGGCTTGGGAATATTTGCTCAGGAAATGTATAGTGCGTGCCGTGATGTATGTGTGAGAGGGACAAAAATGGAGAGAAAAATGCGGTTGTGGGGGGAATTCCAAGCCTTGAATGCATTAGACTTGGAAGCGTGATCCCCCTTGAGGATTTCTAGAGCCCAGCATGGGACCTCATGTCCAAGTGTGGGGCTAATCGTAGCCCAGAAATCAGCCTCTCAACATCTGGGCCTTTTCTCATTCCATTGGTCAGTCTAAGAGCTCAAGCAAGTGGGCTCATAGGCAAACAAACAAAACAAGGAAGAAAACATCACATGCTGTTTCGTTTATAATTCACAGATCACATGTAATAAATGTATTCAGCTTTCAATTAATTCATATTTTATTTATATTTACGTGTGAACCAAGAGTATAGAGCAATATCGGAGAGGCACAATTAAGTACACAATAGCTTTATTTAATCTCATTGCTCTCTAGGTGAAACAACTGCGATATTAAATGGATCTCATTTGTGATTGTTCTTTCCTATGGGTGCAGTTGCTGATGGTTAATTCAAGAAAATTATTTTCAGAAGATCTTCTTTTCAGATCCACTTTTACTTTTGTGGTAACTTAATACACAATCAATTTAACCTATAACCTCACAAATAGAGCACTCAAACAAGGATCTACCAAAGCTTGTTTGCAACTTATAAAGCAACGAGGTGCACTGTATTTACTTTGGCAGTCTAAAGAAGGATCTGTCACTGTTTGGAGAAAAGACGAGAGCTTGATAGAGTCTTGCCAAAACAAGCAAACCCATTGGGTTTGTGTGGAGAGCCATTCACATTCTGATGGCCACTTCCTCCCCTTTTGTCACTGCTTCCTGTGTGTATCCACCTAAGTCATAGTCTAGCCATAATAATCTTCTCCTTGATATCAACAATCTGACAGAATTTGGAGTACAGATGATGTCTCCGAGTTGGGACTTCCTAGTCTCAGCCTCAGGATAGCGGTTCTGATCACAAAGTCTGTACAACATTTGTACCATCATTCAAAATATTTTATTTCCTTGATGGTCTATTATTAACTTTAAGTAAGCCCACCCCTAAATGCCATGTAAAAACAAAATGAATTAAGATTGACCACTTTACATGTCAATCAGACAGTCTCTTCCTGAGAAGAAGCTGGAATGAGGAACAGACAATGCCATATTCAAAACTCTGGCTATGCAAGACTAAAGACTTCTAGCCATGATATCTTCAGGGCGCTGTCAGTCTTGTGGCTTCCTGTAAAAGTCTTTGATCAGAAACATGACCCACATGACTCCATTACTGAGCACAGGTCCAGACAGAGAGTAAAGGCTTGGGTTAAAAAGGCTAAAAAAAAATTTTTAAACAGGAATTTCTCCATTTAAAGGTCCATGTGGTTTCAATTCCATACCTCAATGTTGGTGAGAATGCTGAGACACCAGCTTGGCTACTGTGCAAATGTTCTGCTCGGCAAAAGTCCACTGACTCTGAGTTTTGTTGATGCTAGTGCTCAACCATCTGTGTGACATTCATATTCTCTTTGGCAAACGTCACCACTTTGCTCTGTAATTTTCACAAACTAATTATTCAGTTACTTCATATGAGCAATCATGGATCCACATCTGTAAGAACATCTGTAAGAACATCTGGGAAGAAGTGTTTCATTTACAATATCCCAGAGATATTTATCAATATCTCAGATGAGTTTATTCAATAAGACATTTGGAATAGTTATGAACGTATCAAGTTGTATATAGTTAATGTATTAATGACTTGATGCAATTTGGTTATTACATTACATTGCTTGAAATGCAAAGTGACAGCATGGGAATAAGATGTTCAGAATTTTCAATATATCAATATTACATTTTTTTTTTTAGACAGCTAGGCAGAGTCAGGGTTTTCATGCATCTGTATTTACTTTTTGTTTTTGAGAGGACACCAATGGCAATCATGGCTTACTTACAACTTTTAACAACTTGGATATACATACAAGTGTAAAACATATTAGTCTGTATAGGTTGGATTAAAATCCTGAAAATGAAAATAAATAAAATATGATTATTATATTATTTTTTATTTGTACTGCAGAAACACTGGTATTGTGACATCTTTTTATTCTAGCATCGACTTGGTACCGAAGTACTGGTACTTTTTACATCACTATAATAATTCAACACCTAAACCCAACCAATAGTGTCCTAAAAGCAAATGCAACATTTTCTGAAGCAACCACGTCATTTCGTGTCGCTTCTAGGACACTTTAGAATTTGACACATAAAACTCAGTTTGCAAAAATGTTGTTATATTAATGTTCTTTCTATGGGATTAGGTTATGTTTACATCAATAGTTAATTTAATAGTTAATTTGAACTAACAATACATTTACAGCCTTTTTCTTGGCAAATGTTAAATTCTGCATACTAATAAAATCTTTAGATTAAAAGCTGTATACGTTAGCATTAGTTAATGCAATATGAACTAACACAAACCAAAAAATTAACAATAGTATTTTGTAATAGTATATAATATTTACAAATATTAATGAATAGAACCTTATTTTAAAGTGTTACCAAGTCATATGAGTTTGGAGTGACCTATGAGTGGGTTGATAATAAGAGATTTTTTCAGTTTAAAACAAATTATCTGTAGAAGGTGTGACTATTGGATTGACTACATTTTGAATCATGAATAATGAAAAACAAAACAGACAAAAAAAATAAATACTTTTTTTCATTTAAGAGTAATCATGCAACTTAATTATCAAAGATGCAAGTATTTATTTTTTTTTTTTAAGTTGCAATCAAAATCCCCAACATCAATGTTGTGCTGACCATTGCTACTTATTTTGCTCCATGTCCTGGTTTTATAATGGAAAGACTGTGCTGAAGTTTAAAATAATGAGTCTCTGAGGTCAGCTGCTGACAGACAGGAGATCAAGGGCTCAGAACAGCCAGCTGGAGCATTGATGGAATGGGACAGTTGCTGAAGTGGACAGACAGGACCTGACTTTGCAGTATTAATCGTCCAGCAGTCTCTGTGCTAGACAAATGAATCTGAGAATAGCAAGTTGTAGGTCATCAGTCCGGTGGACTCCATCACATCAGAGTAAGTGAGCTAACTCCACTCCTAGTTCCCTTTCGAAGGAAAGTTTTTTGGCTGATGGCACTTATTGACTCCCATAGGGAGCCATCTCACGGGCTCTATATAGGCGAGCACTTGGTGCCATCTCACCAGATTTTCTTTCTTCAGTGCACGATTAATCTAAGCCTGTGTTTGTTACTAGTCATACGTGGATTATATACCTATTCTCCCTTTTGAGTGGCAACACGGCTAAACCTCACAGGCCGCTCCCCTTTTCCCCTGACCTCCATCGTGAGATCTCAAAGTCCTGGGATCAACTATACTTGGCCAAGGTTACAAATCATTCAGCCTCAGGGTATTGCGTATGTATGCTGTGCTGCTGAGCATGGATATACTGCGGTCCTGGTGGTGGAAAAGACACTGGTGGCTTATCTTTCCCCATCCTCTGCGACTACATGGAAATCGAGGCTTACCCTTCCCTCGATGCCTTGCAAGATGACTTCATCGTTGTTGTATAAAGCTTACCTGGCTTCGGGCCAGGCAGGACAACAGGGGTGTTTTGGTGTCCAAGAATTGTCTCATGGCATTTTGGATACAATTTCGCCTCTGGGTATTCAAGCCCATTCTATGAGGAGCATGGCATCCTCATGGGCACTGGCTAAAGGTATGTCCTTGGAAGACCTTTGTATGGTGGCAGAATGGTCCTCTCCACATACCTTTTGTTAGATTTAATCATTTGGATGAGAGTTTGACTCCTGCCTCCCAAGTTATCTCTGTTGGAACAGTAGTAAGTTCATGAGGTTCATATTTTTTAGCTCGCTTGTGTGCCTCTATAAGCTTGCCACACTGGCTTAGGGAGTTGGCAGCAACTGTTCATATGGTGCGATGCTATTCGTCCAGTTGCGTCATTATGCAACTTTGAAGTTACCTTCAAAAGGAACGTCTCGGTTATGAACATAACCTTGGTTCCCTGAGACTAAATTACAAATTTAGTCTTTCACTCTTCTCTCTTTGCATAATTTAAAGCAAGATAGCCATGCTCACCAATTCCTGGTCTTCTCATATTGGTCAGACTGTCGTATCGCCAAGCCAGGCATTCCATTGCAGATCCCACAAGAGGGGAAATGTTTGGCCCTGACCTCTGACCTTTGACACTTAAGCTGAGGCACAGCAGAAGGCCTCCATGTTCCCTCGGGAGGGTTTTCCCATCAGATGACTCCATTAGTAAATAAAGCTCAGACACATTAACACTCACTGTGATTAAGGCCACACAACAACCTGTTCCCTGCATAGACCAATAAAAATTTGCTGGGAGGGTTAACACTGCTCTGCAAGATCTCAAACAAGAGGAGAGCTGCACTGCTTCATGCTAAAGTAATTTTTTACCCAAGACATCTCAGTTAAGGGTTCAACTGCTCACATTACAAAAATCCTGTCCTACAAAGCAATCTACTCTTTGTTATGGAATGCGCTGGCTAATATCAAGCTGAGGGAAAAATAGAAGTTATACTGACTGAGATTTTTTTTAAACACATATTGCAATAAATATTTGTCTTATTTATATAGTACAATTATATATAGAGATAATTAAATATACTATATATTAAGGGTCCTCTAAGATTTAAAATAACCAAAAAGATTCAGACTTTTTGACGAGGTATTTCATTGTACCTTATTTAATTCACACACGCACGCACACACACACACACACACACACACACACACACACACACACACACATATATGTCATATTCATATTATTTATTCATGGTCGATGAATAAATCCCAGTTGAGGTCTTTGGTTAACTTTGACAGAGAGCTGTGAAGTGAACTCCTCCAGCAGTGAGAGAGAGAGAGAGAGAGAGAGAGAGAGAGAGAGAGAGAGAGAGAGAGAGAGAGAGAGAGAGTGTGAGAGTGTGAGAGTGTGAGTGTGAGTGTGTTACGAGCTGAAGGAGAAACTTCAAACAAAACCACATCTGTCCTGACACTCGGAGACTCCAGATAGCGGCGGCACGTTTCCTTGACGCATGTATCAAAAACTGGATTATTTCGGGAGATTATTATACTACCACATTATTCGACATGTATTTATTTTTCGGGAAAGTTTCTAGTTGCGGTTTGTGGCTACGGGACAGTTCTTGAGCCAGGTGAAGAGGAGGGCGAGAGGTCTCGCGCTCGATCAAAGAAATAACGGGAGTTCAGCGCACGAGACACTGGACACATTATTATGCGCGCGGATTCACGATGACAGCGCAACGAAAGTCGCTCAGACTGAAACTAAGACGGTCATTCAGCGAGCAATTCCGAGAATCAACTTCCAAAGCATGGGATTTCTTATGGAAAAGTGTCAGAGAGAGACGACTCGCAGGTCAGTGACACGAAAGTTTGTGTGTGGAGTGAAGTTTTCAATGGGTTGTCAGTTCAAATACTCGCGCTCGTTCTGTAGGAGATTATAAATTGTTTCTCATTCGGAAAGTTATTGGCTGTGATTTAGATGATCATTTACATGACTGACGTGCACAACATAATTCAAATAGTTTACTACATGACTCCTATTGTGATTGTAGAGGGTTGATGGTGAAGTTATTTAACCTTGCAGCATTGTTATTGCAGAAACAGTAGCCTGTATTATATCATATCATATCATATTATGTTATATTATATTGTATTATCTATCTATCTATCTATCTGTCTGTCTGTCTGTCTAGAGATTGAAAAAGAAATATCGTAATGTTGTATGCTATTAAACCACATTTCAGTGTGAGGATATAAGAATAATTTATATGACCACTAGATGTCAGTCAATGCAATGCTGTGTTCAATGGAAAACCCTAGTAATCGCTTGACATTTTCTATTGGAGTGCTTTATGGTGATCCATCTGTTTGTTTTAGTGGACAATAATTAAGAGTATGCTGTAATTCGGTCTGAACCTTTCAAAGCTTGTATATTTGTCTTGCTCAGCATTCTTTGTTTGTTTGGCCACATGTGTGGGCTGCCATGGAGATGATGATTAAATTAAGAGGCATTGTTGGCATGCCTCTTATGATCATTTCCATATATGTATTTTAGCAATGTGATGTGCCATGCAGGTGGCAGTCATGTGCACGGTCTGGCCTGGTTGTTTATACACAAGCCAAACAATGTGGAGCCTTTTATGGCATGACGGTGGATAGCTCAGTGTGGCTCTCAAGAGGGGAACATTTGAATCTTACTTGGGCCTCTATGAGAAAAAGTGTACTGAAGTGTACTTTGTTTGACTGAAAGTGTAGCCAAGACTTACATTGCAATATTTGGAACTTTCAGCATAAAGTCTGGTGCACATAGCAACATATCGTGGCCAATAATGGCCTACTTAGACAGGAAGAGAATGTATGACCAACATGAAAAGTGACCAATACAGTGCATCCGGAGAGTATTCACAGTGTTCCACTTTTTCAACATTTTGTTATGTTATAGCCTTATTCAAAATGGATTAAATTCATTATTTTCCTCAAAATTCTACAAACAATACCCCATAATGACAACATGAAAGAAGTTTGTTTGAAATCTTTGCAAATTTATTAAAAATAAAAAATCACATGTACATAAGTATTCACAGCCTTTGCCATGACACTCAAAATTGAGCTCAGGTGCATCCTGTTTCCACTGATCATCCTTGAGATGTTTCTAAAACTTGATTGGAGTCCACCTGTGGTAAATTCAGTTGATTGGACATGATTTGGAAAGTGCATGTCAGAGCACAAACCAAGCCATGAAGTCCAAGTAATTGTCTGTAGACCTCCGAGACAGGATTGTATCAATGCACAGATCTGGGGAAGGGTACAGAAACATTTCTGTAGCATTGAAGGTCCCAATGAGCATCATACGTAAATGGTAGAAGTTTGGAACCACCGGGACTCTTCCTAGAGCTGGCTGCCGGGCAAACTGAGCGATCGGGGGAGAAGGGCCTTAGTCAGGGAGGTGACCAAGAACCCGATGGTCACTCTGACAGAGCTCCAGTGATTCTCTGTGGAGAGAGGAGAACCTTCCAGAAGAACAACCATCTCTGCAGCACTCCACCAATCAGGCCTGTATAGTAGAGTGGCCAGATGGAAGCCACTCCTCAGTAAAATGCACATGACAGCCCGCCTGGAGTTTGCCAAAAGTCACCTGAAGGACTCTCAGACCATGAGAAACTAAATTCTCTGTTCTGATGAAACAAAGATTGAGCTCTTTGGCCTGAATGGCAAGTGTCATGTCTGGAGGAAACCAGGCACCACTCATCACCTGGCCAATACCATCCCTACAGTGAAGCATGGTGGTGGCAGCATCATGGTGTGGGGATGTTTTTCAGTGGCAGGAACTGGGATACTAGTCAGGATCGAGGGAAAGATGAATGCAGCAATGTACAGAGACATCCTTGATGAAAACCTGCTCCAGAGCGGTCTGGACCACAGACTGCGGCTCAGATCTTCCAACAGGACAACGACATTAAGCACACAGCCAAGATAACAAAGGAGTGGCTACGGGACAACTCTGTGAATGTCATTGAGTGGCCCAGACAGAGCCCAGATTTTAACCCGATTGAACATCTCTGGAGATATCTGAAAATGGCTGTGCACCGACTCTCCCCATCCAACCGGATGGAGCTTGAGAGGTTCTGCAAAGAAGAATGGGAGAAAATGTCCAAAAATAGGTGTGCCAAGCTTGTAGCATCATACACAAAAAGACTTGAGGCTGTAATTGGTGCAAAAGGTGCTTCAACAAAGTATTGAGCAAAGGATGTGAATACTTATGTACATGTGATTTTTTTTTTTTTTTTCGTTTTTCATTTTTAATAAATTTGCAAAGATTTCAAACAAACTTCTTTCACGTTGTCATTATGGGGTATTGTTTGTAGAATTTTGAGGAAAATAATGAATTTAATCCATTTTGGAATAAGGCTGTAACATAAAAAAATGTGGAAACAGTGAAGCACTCTGAATACTTTCTGGATGCACTGTAACTATTATTTTTGATTAATGTGCCAGTTAGGGTGAGTTTATCTGAAATAGGCTACATTAGCTATGTTTCCATCCAAGTTGTGAATTTCAATGATGCAAAAATCCATAATATTGCAAAAACAATGCGCAGATAAAGAAACGTTTTCCATCCCAAGTGTTTAAAATAACAAAATCATCACATCGGGGAAATTGTAGCCACTGTGACTCTTTTGTTAATAAAATAATTGCAGTTTATAACATGAATACAAAACACTCTAAAGAACTTACACATGTCTGGGTGACGCACACAGTTCTGGGAGTCCGATCTCTATGTGTGTACGTTCCTTCGTAAGTGTCAATAAACCTGCTCTTCAGCAAAGTTCAAGTATGCATATAATTTACTTGCTCTGCAAAAACTATACAGGTTTTGGATTTTTAGGATACTGTTATTTCAGGATGACCAGAACCACATTTCAGATGCGATGATTGGTCTGCAGTTTAGTCCAGATATGAACGATTTATTAAGCCAAATGTCTTTTTTAATGAGCATTTTATATTCCTAATAATTTCAACAGGCATTTATTCGGTAAATGTGTATTTATCATAGATTATGCACATTTCTTCTTATAGAATAAAAAATGTATCCACCTCAAGCAAGCTTATACGTTTTTTAAGAGCATTTTGGCGATTTATTTTATTTTTTTTTTATTTATTTTTTTTTTATTTTTTTTAGCATCTTTTTATGCAATATCCCAAATTGTGCATACAAATATGTGAATTGAAACCCAGCTATTGCCACAATAAAAGAATGGCATGGGAAAAAAACATTCTAATAATGGTGTGCCAGTCTTTGTGAACAGTTAAAAAACAGCGGAATATACACTATAACTTGTACTAAAAGCCTCAATGAATAAAGTTAAATCATAGTCCAACATGTAGAAGCATCATTCAAATCCCCTGACAAGCCATTCTCAAAAGAGCCTCTTAAATTAAAGACAGCAGCGATCAAGGCAATGATACATGGGCGACTGATAGACATATCACAACAACATTTAGCTCATTTTGCTCACAGTCCAGTCACTTTTACCATATAAAGTTACCCTTAAATAGAGGAACAGATTCCTCAAAACACAGTGGCAGAAAACTCATAAATGTGATGTGGCTTTGACATTTTCAATGGTAGTTTCAATCAAACTAGAACTCCGAGGAGACAGCAAAAACATTTTGTTGTCTGCCTTTTCTCTCCTTGCTGGAGCGAAGTGTAAGCACCTGCTGGTTTTATCTGGCCCCTACTCACATTCAACGACTCTTCCCAGAAACCCACAGAGTAAATATTATGCCGATAACTTTTCTTTCCACTGCTATGTTGATATCTAAGCTCTCTGTATGTCTTCAAGTTGCGGAGTCAGCATCCCAGGCTCGAGTTTCTTCTCAGCCAGGACGTTTTACTGGAACTTTATTGGAAATCAGCTGTCAAAAAAGGCTTCATTTTGTCTCGAGACTCATTTGACCTGATTTTGTAAGCCATAAACCTGTTTATTATGTTTCCATCTGATTGTTCATATTAATCTTGATGGTGCAGCAGCAATACGTTTATGTTTCTTGGCAGATTCTACCTGGTGGAAAAATACACAAATGGAGTACCAAGACAATGTCAAGAGGTGCTAATATGATAGAAGTGCAGTCTGTAGAGTATCTTAGAATGTGTCCTAAAACCCATCCTCTACTACAGTATATCAGTGATTTTACATTTAACCTTAAGAGTTGCCCCTAAATTTCCCCAAAATACCTTAGAGTTTTATTGGATGTACAGCCTTTGTCTTCGTCAGCAACAAAATATATGGAAAGCATTTTCTCCTACCTTTTAAAAGTTAGTGTAAACGGCACTGCTCGCCCCGCTCCGAACGGGACTCAAACCAGCGTCTCCGGCGTGGGAGGCAGGTGCGCTAACAAGGAGGCTAAAGGCTACAGCCCCTAGCGTCGGTCGCTAGGGCACTTCTTGAGGTCAGGAGAGTGAGGTTTACACACTGCACAGCTATCTACCTGCTGGCTCCCATTACACTCACCCCCCTAAACATCACTCCCACCCGGGTCACGGCACCATTGTAACCGACCCTGCTCGCCCCGCTCTACCAGTGACTTATCTACCAGCTGGCCCCCCGTTACATTAGCATGGTTCTTTTCCAATTGTCCTCGACTGAAAAAAAAAATTCTGTTAAAGTTACGGTAAAATACCGGCAGCCATGGTTGCCAGAAACTTACTGTACAAAATACGGTGACATTGTTTCAAGCTCAGCAGGATGTATTTTTGATGCCTGTATAATTTACAGTTCACTTTTTATATACAGTATGTCTGCTTTTCAATTTAAAATGTATCATTAATCACCGTAGTCACTACAAATGGCCACATGAATACATAAAGTTCATCAAGAGTGGCGCAATAATTCGAGGAGCGATAATTAATACACATATAGAGACAGTGTATGTACAGTGTCACTTACACAAATACAACACACCATTAGGGTAACACATGTGACACTAAAATAATGCAATAAACATGAACTGGAGTGGTGGTGGTAGTGGGCTAAAGCAAATGAACTAAACTGCATTAAATAGATCACAGAACACCCCAATGTACATACTGAACTGATGTTAAAAATAAGAACAAACAGACCTATTCCCGTTAATTATAATGAAATGTAATGGGTCACGCAGGGACTTCTAAAAGCGCCCGATTATTGTTTTTTACTGTAATTTTAAAACTAGTTTACTGTAACACTTACATGTATTCTCACAGCCTTTGCCATGACACTCAAAATTGAGCTCAGGTGCATCCTGTTTCCACTGATCATCCTTGAGATGTTTCTAAAACTTGATTGGAGTCCACCTGTGGTAAATTCAGTTGATTGGACATGATTTGGAAAGTGCATGTCAGAGCACAAACCAAGCCATGAAGTCCAAGGAATTGTCTGTAGACCTCCGAGACAGGATTGTATCAAGGCACAGATCTGGGGAAGGGTACAGAAACATTTCTGTAGCACTGAAGGTCCCAATGAGCATCATCCGTAAATGGTAGAAGTTTGGAACCACCGGGACTCTTCCTAGAGCTGGCCGCCGGGCAAACTGAGCGATCGGGGGAGAAGGGCCTTAGTCAGGGAGGTGACCAAGAACCCGATGGTCACTCTGACAGAGCTCCAGCCTTTCTCTGTGGAGAGAGGAGAACCTTCCAGAAGAACAACCATCTCTGCAGCACTCCACCAATCAGGCCTGTATAGTAGAGTGGCCAGATGGAAGCCACTCCTCAGTAAAATGCACATGACAGCCCGCCTGGAGTTTGCCAAATGGCACCTGAAGGACTCTCAGACCATGAGAAACAAAATTCTCTGGTCTGATGAAACAAACATTGAACTCTTTGGCCTGAATGGCAAGTGTCATGTCTGGAGGAAACCAGGCACCGCTCATCACCTGGCCAATACCATCCCTACAGTGAAGCATGGTGGTGGCAGCATCATGCTGTAGGGATGTTTTTCAGTGGCAGGAACTGGGATACTAGTCAGGATCGAGGGAAAGATGAATGCAGCAATGTACAGAGACATCCTTGATGAAAACCTGCTCCAGAGCGGTCTGGACCTCAGACTGCGGCTCAGATCTTCCAACAGGACAACGACATTAAGCACACAGCCAAGATAACAAAGGAGTGGCTACGGGACAACTCTGTGAATGTCATTGAGTGGCCCAGACAGAGCCCAGATTTTAACCCGATTGAACATCTCTGGAGAGATTTTCTAGATAAACTTAATATACATTTTAATGTACACAATTTAATGTACTGTCTTGTTAAATACAGTATATTATCATTTTTACTGTGTAAGCAACGGTAACTACCCATTAACGAATTAACGTTTTTTTTTTACTGTTGCATTTTTACTTTCTTTTACCATTAAATTGAAGGATATTATTTGCAGTGCAACAGACCTGAGACTCATTTTTGGGTCCTGACCCACCAGTTGTGAACTACTGCTCTACTATATCCCTGTTGTGTTTGTAACTGAATTGCAGTTCAAAGATCTGAGGGTTAGATTTCCCTTATGTTGTTGCCATCGAGTTCAAACCTGTCGAGACTGGTTTGATGTGGAGCAATGCTTCCATTCACTTTAAGGACATACAACATAGAAAACTGTTGCATGTTTTCAGACATGTTTAAATAGGCTAACAAAGCTTTCGATTTTTTCATAAAAAATGTGGCCTGACAAATTTCCCAGAATTTGCTAAGGCGTTCTGAGCCAGGTGAAAACCTTAAAGACCAGGGTTTACTTCGCTTTTGTGTTTTCCGGATCGGATCACGCCCCGTCGAACGCTTTGCCTTTCAAAGTATACTCTTCTGACCGTGAACGAATTAGAACATGTTCGATACATGTGTACTACAACTGCTTTGGGATACACATTTAGTCAAGTTAAGGACAGGCGAACATGCCGATGATGTGCAGAAATGACAACTGTCTGCTTGTCAAGAAAATCTTGGCCGCGCACTGACAGTCCGTACAGACCATGCCTATGACAAAATTTGCGTCACGCATACTGTGCATGGAGCGATCACCAACAAAGACAACCGAAGTATACTTTGGCATTTAGTCGGATTGCTTAGAAAAGAAAAAGCATTCTTCACCTTAATAAGTTGCATGATTTGAAGTATAATTCATAAATGTAGCACAAAGAGGTGCAGAATGAGTTTCGTGCCAAAGTTATGGGCAGAAGTATATAATATTAAGTATGAGCAAGCACCACAGATTTTTTTATTTAACTTTTATTATTATAGTAATTGAGCTTTACCATTTTCATGCTTTAATACTCATGACTCATTACCTAAAAACTGTTTTGCATTTTAACTATTATGGCAATATTCAAAACACTTTTTCAAGACACTAATTCAAGAGGCACTATACATTTTTTATAGTTTTAAACATTTAATAATATGTCTTAAAAGATTAGTTCACCCAGAAATACAAATAATTTTACAAAAGACTCTAAAGAACTTACTCATGTCTGGGTGACGCACACAGTTCTGGGAGTCCGATCTCTATGTGTGTACGTTCCTTCGTTCTTATGTATTTACTTTGCGGATCTAGTATATATATATTGTATAGTGTAGAATATATCACCGTGAACAAGGAGAACTGTTTGAATCGGTTTGAATGCAAGTGAGTGAGTGGACAAGATGCCTCAGACCGAGCTCCTTGCCGAGATGCTGCATAAACTGCTTTTGTGTGGACACAGAATCACGTTCCATAGGAACAGCTGCTAATAAGGGATCTACGTATGAATATCTATGCAGTGGAGGCTTTCATGCTTACGTCTCGCGGGAGGAAGTTTGAACATCACCCTCCTCAATGAACTGGCCAGAAGCAACATTTTTAGTAAAAAAAAAAAAAAAAAAGTTTTAAATATTGATCGATTTCTTACAAACACCTAGCGTTTCACTTCAGAAGACATTAATAAGACTACTGGAATCGTGGATTATTTTTTTATGATGACTATATTTACTTTTTCTAGCTTCAAAAAGTTGGCAGCCATTCACTTGCATTTTATGGACCTACGGTCTGAAATATTGTTCTAAAAATATTAATTTGTGTTCTGCTGAAGACAGTCATACACATCTGAGGTTGAGTAAATTATGAGAGAATTTTCATTGTTGGATGAACCATTCCTTTAATAATCCTGAGCCATTAATACAATAGTTTCCAAGGTGTTCCTGTCACTTCAATGCAACTGTGTATTAGAGAGAGAGCACGAGAGAGAGCGAGAGAGCATGTGGAATGTGCATACTCTGCCGAGCAGTGAGCATGGTCTGTTCTCTCCTCCACGTTTGCATACATTTATTCTGAGAGCTGTCAGACATTTATCTTTGGCTCCAGCATAGAGATGATGAGATTCTTGGCACAGTCTGGTTTGGCTCTGAATATTGAACTGAAGCAGGCAATAAGCAATAAGCTCTGCATAACAAAGATGCTGTGCGATCTGTTTTCAACAACACATTTTGTACAGAAATCTAGAAAAGTTTTGGAGAAGCAGTAATGTACAGATAAGTCTTTGTCAGAAGTAGGTGTCAGGTCAGTTACAATTTGCATCACTCAAATTTAGGAAGGAATGCGGCTCATTGTAGCCAGAGGAATAATGTTCATGAAGACCTGTTCTTGCTCTTACTGTATTGCAGTAAGCACCTAAGCTTTGATTGATATGATCAGTCAACGGCCTTTACTAACTAGCTGTAACTTTAATGGCTTTGTGGAATACTTTGTCATTTAAATGAAGTGGGTATTTCAGAGCACTTAATCAATCAATCAATCAATCAAATTTGTGTCATTTTCATTTAAAACCTCCACCAGTTAAGATATCAATCGTAAGTCAAGATATATCCATCAAAGTGAAAAAATTTATATAATGATGTAAGGGTAATGTTTTTTCAGTACCATAGTCTGGCTCGTTATGCTGTAAAATGGGGTCAGCCGTGTGCATGGTTACATTACCACATATTTCCTTCATTTAACCCTTAGCATCTGTGCCAGAAATTGAGTAAAGCTGTCACGGCTTGAAGGATTACAAAACATTAAGTGCAATGCAATAATAAAAGCAATTAATCGTTACATTATATTTATGATGTGGCCAAAAACAGAAGCCAAAACTTATCCATGGAATATTACTTTATACTTTTCACTTTGTTCTGGACTGATTCAATGCTAAAATTATAGGGATAGTTCAAACAAAAATGTAAATTCTCTCATTATTTACTCAACCTCATGGCATCCCAGATGTGTATGACTTTCTATCTTCAGCAGAACACAAACAAAGGAAAATATCTCTGTGGGTCCGTACAATGCAAGTGAGTGGTGATCAGAACTTTGTAGCTCCAGAAATCACATAAAGGAAACATATAAGTAATCCATATGTCCCATTTTTATTCTAGATCTCCACTTTCACTTTTACATCTGAAAGTCACATGTGGTGCCACGTGTGGAAAGTGAATGTTAAATTGGAGATTTAAAGTAAAAAAGGACATAAATATTGTTCTGTTTCTCACCCACAACTATTATTATTAGTGCTTCTGAAGAAATGGATTTAAACACTGGAGTCATATGGATTATTTTTATGTTTCCTTTATGTGATTTTTGAAGCTACAAAAGGTCTGATCACCATTTACCTGCATTGTATGACCTTTAGAGCTGAGATATTTTTCTAAAAATCTTTGTTTGTGTTTGTCCGAAGGAAGAATGTCATACGCATCTGGGATGGCATGAGGGTGAGTAATTAATAAGATAATTTTTATTTTTGGGTGAACTATTACTTTATCGTAAGCTGTATGTAATGTATGAAGCATTGTTATTTTATACAGTATATACATTAGTAAGGACATCTATATAAAAAATACAACATAAAGTGTAGTTAACCCACTCTTTAATAGCGCCGAGTGGACAGTTCAAACAAAACGCGCCATTAGGTTTGTTCTGTCACTCAGAAACCTGCTTCGGAAGTTACACCTGTACTGAACAGAGCACATACTGTACTTGGTTTATAAACTCAAACTTTGAGTTAGCATATGAGATCATTTGCAATGTAGCAAAGGCACTCGATATAGACCGTTCTAACATCTAAAAACTATTATGGAGTAGAAAACATGTACATCTCCTGTGGTGAGAGGCATCGGAGTGAGGGATTAGGGTAGTTTGCAACAGGATTGCAGGCGATGGTTGAATTGTGGTCTTTGTGCGGTTTTTAGCATGGTTAGCGTGTGCCAGTCGGGGAGGGGGCACAGAATGTGTTTAACTTGGTGTCGTGCCCATTCGTACCCTATTCACTTGTTTATGTGCTTGCTTGCTCACACATAGACACACACAGAGAGAGACATAACACATGCTAACAATAAATATACTGTATGCTGTTCACTAGGGCTGTAAGAGTAACTGACTCTGGTCCACAGAGAGTGGAACTGTTTGCAAAGATGTGGAGTCTATTTTAAGTTGAAGACTCAGGTTGTTCCATGAAGCAATGGAATAGCCACTGTTGCAAACCTTCCATTCATTACCATTTTTGGTTTTTGTTAAATAATTGTGCAATTTTTCCTTCATTTATGCTGTTTATTTATTCACATCCACAGCAAACAGCCTGAAATACAAATTCTGATGTAGAAGAAGCCTTTATTTTTGCTATACATTTACATTTGCATATATACAGTGAAATTCTTTTTTGTTCGCATATCCCAGCTAAGTTGGGGTTAGAGTGCAGGGTCAGCCATGATACAGCGCCACTGGAGAAGATAGGGTCATGGGCCTTGCTCAATTACTTTTACCATAGGTACTTAATTTACATGTACATTTAAGGCATTTAGCAGATTATTCAAAACAACTAATGCCTCCTACACATGACATGACTTTCAAAGACGTTGGATTGTGGTATTGTTATTATTACACAACTAATCATAAACTAATAATAAACTGTCTTTCTTGTTGTAACGAGGGCAGACGAGGAGTGAGGATCTAAATGCAGTTTTTAATGGAAACACAAAAGATGAACAGGGTAACTAAAAACACAGGGAACAAATGAAACATCCACGATGGGAAAACCAAAATATAAACAAGAGAAACATCCACGAAGGGCACGGGCAGGAACACAGTCAAGGACATACATTACATTTAACAACTGACAAAGACTGATAAAACAACAGGGCTTTAAATACACAAGGGATGATGACTAAATGAACCACAGGTGAGGACAATGAAGGAACAGCTGGCAGTGATGAGGGCAGGGAATTATGGGAAGTGTAGTCCGGGACAGATGGCAAGGGAGAAACACAGGGCAGACAACAGGGAATCGTGACATAACCCCCCCCCCCCCCTCAAAGGAGCGGATTCTAGACGCTCCTATAAGAAAATCACAAAAACAAAAAACAAATCGTTCAAGGAGTGAAGGGGGGGCTCGGGGTGGGCAGGCAGACCAAGGAGGGCACAAGGGGCAAACAGGCAGTCCAAGGGGGGCACAAGGGGCAAACAGGCAGTCCAAGGGGGTGCACAAGGGGCAAACAGGCAGTCCAGGGGGGGGGGGGGGGCACAAGGGGCAAACAGGTAGTCCAAGGGGCAAAGACAGGGAGGCAGGACCAAGATGGAGCCGAGGACCAGGGAGATCAGAGCAGGTCAGGCGGACGGCTAGGAAACCAAGGGGATGACCTCAAGGTGGGGACCGGGTCTGAAGGCCTGGGAGGTGGCTACAGGACGGGAACCGGATCAGGAGGCCTGGGAGGCGGCCATAGGATGGGGACCGGGTCAAGGGGCCTGGGAGGAGGCCACAGGACAGGGACTGGGTCAGGAGGCCTGGGAGGCGGCCACAGGACAGGGACTGGGTCAGGAGGCCTGGGAGGTGGCCACAGGACAGGGACTGGGTCAGGAGGTTGGGGAGGAGACCACAGGACAGGTAACGGGTTAGGAGGAGGCCACTGGACAGGGAACGAGTCAGGAGGCCGGGGAGGAGAACACAGGACAGGGAACGGGTCAGGAGGCCGGGGAGAAGGCGACAGGACAGGAAACGGGTTGGGAGGCCTGGGAGGAGGCCACAGGACAGGGATCGGGTCAGGAGGCCAGGGAGGAGGCCACAGGACAGGGACCGGGTCAGAAAGCCTGGGTGGAGTCCACAGGACAGGGAACGGGTCAGGAGGCTGGGGAGGAGGCCACAGGACAGGTAATGGGTCAGGAGGAGGCCACAGGACAAGGAACGGGTCAGGAGGCCGGGGAGGAGAACACAGGACAGGGAACGGGTCAGGAGGCCAGGGAGGAGAAGTGGAAGGCGGAGTCAAGGAGGACTTCAGGGGCGAAGCTGCGGAATGCTCTGGAGACGGAGCAGTGGAAGGCTCAGGAGACAGGGCCGTGGAAAGAGAAAGAGAAAGATTGAGAAAGTTGAGAAATCTCTAGTTTAAAACACATGTCTCAAGTTTGTAGAAATGTAATGAGTCCATGTTGGTTTCATATAATTTTTGAAAAAAAAAATAATTAATTAATAAAAAAACAAATGTATTGTCTTAAAAAATGTCATCTGCAGTCCCTGGGCAGGTAAATAAAACAATATAAACATAAAACGCTACAAATATATACACATAAATACACACATATACATCAACAGTAAAGTCTAACATTGTACAAAATTAATGATGACAAGGTTGATTTCCTAAAAGCAAATTTTTAACCATTCTTTAATTGCCTTGTATGAAAAGGCAGATTGTGCAAATGCTGAAATTCTTTTAGGAATTCTGCAATCCCTCCGTTCAGCAGATCTAGAATCCCTTGTCATCTGTTCTGAACAAAGATGTACAAATCTTTTAAAAGGGGGAGGATCAATGTTATTTACTATTTTAAAAACAAACCTTACATTTGAATAAACAATTCAATTTTCAAAGTTTAATAACCTGTATTTATTTACCGCAATGATGATACTGCAAAGATCTCCTATCTAATACTTTTATGGCCTGCTTATAAAGTGATATAACTGGCTTTGCTTGGCATCTCGTTTGCTTGCGACCAAAAAGAAATACAGTATTTAATATGAGAAAATATCATTGCATTCAAATAAACCCATGATGCTTTGTAATTAAGAGAATTTCTAATGTGTCTAAACGTCGCTATATTATATTTCAATGTATTAGTCATTTTTTTAACATGTTTTTTTAAAAGAAAGAGTTGAATCCAGAATAACCCCTAAATATTTCACTTGTACATTGTTTAACTTCTGACCATCAACATAAACATACGGAAAAGCTCTTGGTTTACTCGTCTTATTAAAATATATGGTTACAGTTTTTTGAGTATTCAATGTAAGATCTGAAGACTTAAGCCAAATTTAAACTTTCTGCATGATACATGAGAGCTTTGTTGCTACTTGATCAGCATTACTACCATGTGGATATATGACAGTATCATCTGCATACATCAAAATACCTACATCATCATCACACACAGATGGAAGATAATTTATATACAGGCTAAATAACAGTGGCCCCAGTATTGATCCTTGAGGGACTCTCAGATTACATGATTTAAATGGATATAATGTATTGTTAACCTTAACACACTGAGTACGTTCCATCAGATAAGATTTTATCCAATTTAACACACTAGAAGATAATCCATAATTCAATAATTTAGTAAGAAGTATGGAATGGTTAACTGTATCAAAGGCCTTACTTCCAAAACGATTTAACGACTTACAAAATTACTTCCAACTCAGAAATCGTAAACTTGTTCATCATAGAAGAGGTAACTGTTTGTGTGAATTATTTTTAATTATTATTTATATATACAGTATATATTTTAAATAATGTATTAGATCATGTCATTTTTTTCTTAATTGTCTAGAAAACATAACACTAACAATCTCCTCGTGAGCAAACTTGACATCTGAGTGGGGATTCACAGTGGCAGGCTTGTTCTTTTTGGTCTGGGTGGTTCTTAGCCATGCTGTTTTTCTTTTCCCTTCCCTCATCCCCCTGCTTTCCTCCCTTTCTCCACTCTCTCAGTTCACAAATTCCTCTGGTATTTATATTTCCCTCCAAAAAATTAGCAGCTCTCCCACAGACCTTGAATTCAGTTAGGACTCGAGGACTGTCCTCTCCTTTCTCATTTCTCATTGGATCACCTTGAGTCATGTGACTCAAAATCGGGGCGGGGCTAGCAGCTTGCACTCCTGACTATTGGAGCTCTAGGATTTTTACATCTCACATGTGCTGGGTTGTTGGTGGACAGACAGTTGTGTACTGTTTTTGGTATTTGTGTTTGGGGAGGGGGGGGGGTGCCTGTGCATTGTGACCATGTACAGAAAGCTACCTCATACAGAGAGCAGCGAATGCCTGGGCAGTATGACCCCAGAGACCCAAGATATTTACCTGAGGATGGACCATAACAGAAGACGCTCAGGGTACAGGCTGGGCAGGATTATTGCCCGACAGCAGTTGATTAAGAGGATAGAGACAGGTATGACCAGGTGGACAGCATCACCTTATCAGTGGAGTTATATAAGTAGTTTTTATGAGTCAAAGTCACTGTGTTTGTGTGTGATTATATTATATTGTTTACCTTGTGTCTGATAACTTTAGTCACAATGGTTGAAGTCTAATGTTGAAAGTTTATTGGCATACAAACATTTTGTTGTGATTTGACACATTACACAATCTTTTAGTTGTATATTGTTTTGCTATATATTAACCTTTTCTTGAATTAATGTTGTTTTTTAAATGAACCGATTAAGAACAGTCTCATTAATCTATGGATCATAAAGTGTTAGACGTAAAGAACTTCTATGACTGATTCATCTCTAGTTAGTCATTCAAAGCTAATTTGCACATAACAACCACTAACTTGACCTTTGAACTTTCGTTTGACTCATAACTCTTTACGGTTTAATTATGCTATGTGCTGCAGTATTTTGAGTAAAATCTGTTTGGATGGGAATTTCTATTTGGCAAGATCACACCTCAGACTGTTTTTAATTTAGCTGAAGACAATGGTGGGCAACTTAGGCTACTGGAAATTTGATATCTTAGCCCCTCCCCTTTGCTTTATCTTCATCAGTGTAAGAGCTTACCTGAGGGGGTGCGTGTTTGGGGGTGGGGTTGCACATGTTACAAGGTGATTAAGACTTGCAGCCTTAAAACACACACACACACACACATATACACACACACACACACACGTCTGCAGGTATAGACAACTCTCTGTTCAATGGCTGTACTAATTTGACATATTAAAAAATAGAATACCCTTCCAAGCAGGGCTGGACTGGTAATCTGGCATACCGGGCATTTTCCCGGTGCGTCGACGCACTTTGGGGCCGATCAGGGGTGTACTGGCCATTGGGAGAACTGAGCGGGCCAGTGGGTAGGCTGCAAAACTGGCCAACTGGGCCGCAATAAGCTGAAATGAGCCGCTGCGTTATGCAAAACAGACCACAAAACGGTCCGCGATATGCAGAAAAGGACAGCGAATAGGACAGTGTGGAACTATAAAATAAATTTGGAAAGCAGAAGTCGTTTAATTTGTTCTTGAAACAATTTGATAACAAATGTATATGTTTTCAGACTTCATTGCAGACCTTGGCAAATATAAGCACAGTTTGTGTTTCGTTTTATCAGAATGTTGGGATGATGCATAAAAATTTTGTAGTTTTTCGCCTCATTTTGTATTTAATTATGAGGTTCAAATACTTCATTTTGGTGACTTTTGATGCACTAATTTGTGCTGGATTAGCTTATTTGCTGGTATCTTACGAGCACACTTTTTGCACTGAAAATATTTACTAAAATGTTATCAAATTGCTTACCAAGTACAACAACTGTTCCTTGTTTGGCAGTCTTTTTGAACATATGTAAAATTTTCTGCGAAAACGACACTGCTGCCTGCTTTCTCTTCCGTCTCTCCTGCTCTTTTCGCTCCATACTCACTATACAGCTGGATGTCATTGGCCTCACTGATTTAGCGTTATATAAGTGATCATACTGTAATAATTTGACCTGTAGTGTGTCTGTCTGTCTGTCCTCTGGGAAGTTATAAGAACATTCTGAATGTGAAAATGTATTTTACAGTTTTTTTTTCATATATAACTTGGACGTGAATTGAATGAATGAGTGGACATCTCCTATGTTTTAGCGTAGTGAGTGGAGTTTTCAGACGGTCCCTTACATCTGCGAAACCAAATGTCCGACGAATGGCAAACGCCAAACTTTACCAAGCTCACATATTTTACTATGAGTGCATAACGTCAGTTGCTGCGTATGTATGTCATGTAAAGGATGATATTAATGAATAATAATGATAATGATAATGAAATACAAAAAAAAAACAGACTTCAATTCTGTTCCTTTGGCAGTGAGTATACAGGAGTATGTGTGTATATATATATATATATATATATATATATATACTGTATTAATGTTGTTTTGTTGCAAATAGTTGTTTTGTTTTGATGTCACCATGATCGCTGCCATTATTCATGTTGGACCCTGTTAACTGTATCTCAGTACTCCTTGTGCATGTGCAACTAAAGTACATGTATTTATGAATTCTCCGGAGAATTATTATTATATTATCTTCTTTATTTGTGATGTGTTTATTGTATGATCTACATTTGAGTCAATTAAATTAAAATTATTAAGTAGAAACAACATTTATAAAGCAAATCTGAGTTAAGGCTACATGCGTCTAGTTACCTTAACCTGTTGATACGTAATTGACCGCACGCGGTAGTTCACTGCTTGCATTTAATATATAATTGACCGTCTATAAATGTAATTAATGTTAACAAATTCTACATCTTTTCAAAGGTCTAAAGGTTCAACATTGATATCCGATCTCAGTTTCACAATATCAATGCTCCAGAAACAGCAGTTTAGTTATTTGTGCCAGGAGTACAAATGAAAAGATGCAATATCAAAACTATATTTTATAACAATATTTTATGAAAACACGATCACCAGATGAATCCAGTTCGCCACACTTGGGTCAATTGTCCATGACAAGCATTCATTTAAAGCACTTTTTGTCCATAAAATGTATAAATCTGAGAAATATTGATATATTCTCCATTGTTTACATGAGATCTCGCTTGAAAGAATTACCCTTCGTCATCGTTCTTCAGCAAACTATGCAATCTGAGCAGCATTAATTTTGTAAAACTGTATATGATCTTATATATTAGAGTCTCATAAACAAAATGAGCCTGTCTCTAAAGTCTATTTTTAAAAATGGGGCAAAGTTTTATTCATAATAGCCAAGAAGTGCAGTCAGATTTTGTGTAATCTTGAAAGGCGGAGCCTTAATTTTACTCTGTACACCGGCAGCGATTTTCAGAGAAAAAAAGCGTGCAGGAACCACATTTTTTGTTAGATCATCTTCAAATTTGAAACATAACTTCTTTAGACTTGTGGCTTTGAGGACATTGTATTTCTGGGTTGTTTTGGTACTGTTATTTTTGTTTTTTTGATTATAAAACATGTTCAGCACAAACATATTTCCATTACTATAAACTTCAGCTTCTCTAACTTTAAAAAATAACAACATTTATTAATTCTGAAAACTTGGGAAATAAAGCCTAAAGTGTGTCAATACTCAAAAAGGTCCAGTAAATACAATCATTCAAGTTCAGGTATGTCATTTTCATGGTTTGTGCTCAAAAAGGGGGTGCATATCAACAGGTTAACTGTAGTTAAATTAATTCTATATAAACACCAAGTTAAGTGTACTTAATTACTTAATGGAGATGCCATTACTCAATTCAATTGAGGGAGCAAGTTTACTCAGTTATCAGCTGAGTAAAGGCAACTTATTAGTGTTTTATGTGTAGTAATTTATAACATTTGATAAAAGAAAACTTCATCAAAAGTTTCCATTTGCTCTTCTTTTAATCTCACTGCTGTCTAAGAAACAATTAAAATAAAATAAAAAATCTAATTTGTGATTTTTCTTTCCTATGGGATGTTTTTTTCCACCCCATTGTTCATGTATGAGGTCACACATCACCTGCAATGTCACTCATATGGATATTCTTTATCTGAACTCAAAGGACTTTCCTAGAATGTTGCCTCAGTGTTCTCTTGTTATCTGACAAAGTATGTTCTGGTTACTCTGTGTAGGGGAGTGTTGTCACGAAACAAATGGCTCAATGCTGGTGTACTATATGTCTCAGATCTTGATTGGCTGTGATAAGGTGTTGGGGATTGGGAACAGAAAGGCGTGTTGGGTCTTGTGCTCTTGCGTTTTCAGGTAGAGGGATCTACGGTGTCTGGTTTGCCATCACACAGGGTACATGTATTTAGTTCAGGAGATGTACAAGACAGACAACTGCCTGTTGTTGCTATTACTAAACGGATAGTTCACCCAAATATGAACACTTTGTCATAATTTTATCACCTTTATGCCTTACGAAATCTGTATTACTTTCTTTGTTCTGTGGAACACAAAAAGAGTTATTTTTGGCAAAATGTCCAAGCTTCTCTTTACCCTACAATGAAAGTGATTGGTGACTACAGCTGTTGAGCAAGATTTCAGCAAATAACAGCTTAAATTTTGGCCTGTTCCTCACAACAAGCTTTCAAATAGCTTGAGAAGACTTGGAACATAGTGTACAAGTTGCTTGGACAACTGATATGATACTTTGAGGCTTTTTAGAGGCCTGGTGCTTTTTTTGTAAGGGTAACACTGTTATTATCACTAACACTGGTTATTATCAATGAAAATCAATCAGACTCATTGATAGGCACCTTGGTCTCCATTAAGTGTTGTTTTCTTTTTGGGATTTGAGGTAACTCTGAAAAGAGGGCTCTGGATAGTTTATTGTTCTTTAAAATAGTAGAGATGCTTTGATTCCTGTGGTGCTCCAGTTCTTTTGGGGCTGTCCTGTCAGAGTTCAGTAGATACCCATCTGGACACCAGACACTCAGAATCTGCACATCTGCTAACGCTGTCCACACATTTACACACATACACACAGAATGATATTAGGCTTTAGTTGCCAGAGACGACGACGTCCTACAGGAAGGGAGTGCCGGGCGATTTTGCCACGTGGTGGTGTTCAGCAGGCACAGGTGTGCCTTATCCACCTGGGGTATCGCGGCATAACCCTCGGCTGGCCCACCATCGAGGGTAGTGAGATCCGAAGGATCACGTTTGGGCAGTTTGCGTCAGCTCCTCAACCTGATCCTGGCTCAGACACGTGAGGCAGAGAGATAACGACCGCATCCAGGAACTGCACAGCAACGGAAAGGCATCTTTAAAAAGACGCGTCTTTAAAAAGACGTTCAACGTCACTGTACCTGCTCTAATAGTAGAAAATGTACTCTTTTTAGAGGAAAAGCTCTTTTAAAGCGCTGTCGAAGTGCCCAGGGGCGTAGTCTGCAGTGGAGTGCAGAGTGGAGAGAAACCGCTGGAATGCGCCATATATCCAACAGCATACACTGAAGAGGTGAATGTTTTGATAGTATTTCAGCTGCTTGGCTCCAAAGAAAAAATCTGAATGAATCCACATTCCAGCCTCCCTTTTATACCCGTATGTTGGGGGGAGTGGCATGCAAATTCTACTCGCCAATTCTCATTGGCCTTTTCTCAAAGATCTGAAGGTGTCTCCGGCTCTCGAGATCGACCCCTAGTGTCACTACATCAACACAATGTCACGTGAGTGACAGAAGGGGAAGTACTGTATCCCTATTTGGACACAGAGATTTGTTTCTAGTGTCACTGAAGTTGTATTTCATCAGTTTCTAGGAATCGGGGTTTACGCTCTTAGACGTGAGGGAGAGCAGGTCATTTGCCTGAGGACTTTGTTGTGTGTTTTTGAAAGTTTGAGTGGAGGAGCGGCCCGAGCCACTCAAGCTGAAAGCTAGAAGAGCACTTCAGTTCTACTCCAGCTCCTTCACAGGATGGATATCCCATTCACTGAGAGCGTAGTGACACTCACGCTGGCATGCATGAGTAGCAGATATGCGATTCTTTGAGCTCTTGAGACTGGGAGCAATTGCAACGGTGCCCTATCAAGTCATCAAGCTTTCTGATTAATTATTCTTTGCAGGGAGGTGGACCCCTATGTATTTCAACATTGACAGTGGGAAGAGAGGATTGAATAACTAATTGATGAAGAAATTTTATCTAGAACATCATCAGTTAGCAATAAATCCTGTGTGAGTGCAAAACCACAAGTGGCATTTGGCTCAGAAGAATTTGCAAGAAAATTAGTGTTGATTTCCAGTCTGTGGGCTCATTAGTCAAGAGGACAAACGATTCTCACATAACCTAATAAAAAACTTGTGAAGTAAACAGGCTCCCCAGGTTTTATTCTTAGAAGTGGCTTCAGTCCAGATTGGATGGAATCTGGATAGTTTTCTCTCACAATTTCTTCTCCCCCTAGAGTTCCTTAGATCTGTAGAGAATTAGAGCCATTAATGAATGGTAGATGAGGCATGGTGAAAATGTGTGTATTAAGGACGGATACAGTATATGTTTCCTATGGCAAACTGTCAGCGTACGTGCTGGTAAACTAATTCATCCTGAAAGAGAATGAGAACAGCCTTATCTATTATCATTTATAGATACTTAAAGGAATAGTTCACCCAGAAATGAAAATTCCATCATTTACTTACCCTCATTAAAGATTTTGCAGATGGGATGATTTTTCTTGACTGGTATTGCTTTTTTCCTCTATGTTAGCTCAATCAAAATGATTGATCAATCAAAATGATTCAAAAGTAACAGTCAGTTTTTGGTGTGGCCACCAGCTGCATTAAGTACTGCAGTGCATCTCCTCCTCATGGACTGCACCAGATTTGCCAGTTCTTGCTGTGAGATGTTACTCCACTCTTCCACCTAGGCAGTTGCAAGTTCCCGGACATTTCTGGGACCATCACTCCTGGTGAGACAAAACCACGTCTTGTCAGTGAAATAACTTTTTGCCAGTCCTGTCTGGTCCAGCTAAGGTGGGTTTGTGTCCATAGGTGACGTTGTTGCCGGTGATGTCTGGTAATGACCTGCCTTACAACAGGCCTACATGCCCTTAATCCAGCCTCTCGCAGCCTATTGCGGACAGTCTGAGCACTGATGGAGGGATTGTGTGTTCCAGTTGTTGTTGCCATCCTGTACCTGTCCCGCTGTTGTGATATTCGGATGTACCGATCCTGTAAGCTGTTAGTGTCCTAATGACCTTTCCAAGGGTGCATGCTCATTAATTGTTTAAGCTTCATTAAACAAGCATGGAAAACATTGTTTAAACCCTTTACAATAAAGATCTGTAAAGTTATTTGGATTTTTACTGAATTATCTTTAAAATACAGTGTCCTGAAAAAAGGGACATTTTTTTTTTTTTATAAATATATTTATAATTTGTTTTTTTACATTTTGCATGGAATGGACAAGTGTCTGCTTAGCCTGAGCCTTGAATATGAACCTGCACAGCTGTTGATGGTTAGTGGTGAATCATTGACAAACTTTAGTAATGTGTGCCATAGTTTGAATGCAGCGCCCGTGGATAACGTGACATATTAACAGACTTTTTGGCCATGACTTTCTTTCCCTTTCTAAATGTAATCAAAGTGCTAACAATGTCAGGGAGAGTCTAATATACAATGACAGAATTATTTCACTGCCTTTTCAAAGATACAAGGAAGAAAACAATTAATGCATAAATGTAGGAATGAAAAATACATTTAATGTATCTCATAAATATTAATGCCTAATATCATAACCTCAGCTCTTCTAAACCCTGTCTCAGAAATTCATTTATGTACTATGGGGGTGGGGGGGGGGGGTTTTCTCATTTTGTGCCCCAAAATTGTGGAACACACTACCAAGTGATATTACAGACTCTTAAATCTCCTTAAAGGATTTATTTTCATAATGTTTTTGTCATAAGTTTTTATTGTTTTATGTTGTGTATGCTGTATTTTGGATATATTTTATATATTCATATCTTGTTTTTACTAGGCAAAGCACCTTGAGAAGCTACTTGTAGGTTATTATGCTTGATTTCTAGAGGCCATTTAATTACTTTTCACCTTTTTATTGATTCATAATGTTCTTTTACTCTTTAAAGGCTTCTTTTACATTTACATTGGGTTGCAATGCATTATCCATAGTTTTTAGCTCAAGAGTGCACTCTGCTGTTGTAAATGGGAATTTGTCCAGTGTGTTCCTCACTGCTTGATCATTAACATAAACCATTTTGACACAAAAACTAGTCATGGACAAAATTACTAACTATTATTCCATTTTAGGCCTTTTGGCTTCAAAGGGATAGTTCACCCAAAAAGGAAAATTCTGTCATAATTTACTCACCCTCATGTTGTACCTAACCAAAATGACTTTCATCTGTGCAACACAAAACAAGACCAAAGGCAGAATGTTGGTCTATGTCACCGTGCATTTTTATAGAGTATTTTTAAGTGCAATTAAAACAAAAAGAGACTGAAAGCTCTATATTCCAAAAAAATCTAAAATATCCCTTTAGTTTTAGTAGTTTAGATAGTTCACCTAATATCACTATTAGGTGAACTATCCCTTTAATATATGCCATTAGACCACTAAAAAAATTATTAGTGAAAAGTACCATAATATACCATGTTCTTGTGCTGTTACTACATAGTACTTCTGTGTTCTTGAATCCACATGGGAATACATTAATTTGATAATCATTCAGTGCCATATTGTTCACAACTGATGTTGTTACTGTATTATGGAACCACCATATGTTCTATACATGAGATTCATGCTCATACACACCTTTTTACCATCTAGGAAATGCATGTAGATGTCTGATTTTCTTCCGTCAATACCATTCTTTGCACTCTGAATGAAATTACTGCCTTCTCTATACTGAGTTTCTCAGTGTGCTGGTAATTGCAACACCAAACATCCTACAGCTGTGATACAGTGCATGGAAAATCTAAATTGCGTGTTTGTATCACAGAGGAGTGTAAATTACAGGATACAGAATGTTCATGACATGGAAAATAGTGTAGTAGTTACTGTATCATGTGCATTGATTTTAGGTGCAAACATTTGACATGTCAGTATTACAGGGTCAGGGAGTTTCTTACACACTAAACACACAAACGCAAACTGTACATTTGTTGGCATACTAAAACATTTACACATGCCTGCGGCAATGACAATCTTTAAACAGAGGAAGTAACTGAGAGAAATGAAAAATGAAAATGATGTCATCATTTATTCACCTGCATGTCGTTCCAAACCTGTATGACTTTCTTTCTTTTGTGGAATACAATATTAGATGTTTTGAAGTGTAGAAATGTTGCTCTTTTCAATACAATAAAGCATACTGTGACCAGAAGCTGTCAAGCTTTCAAAAAGGCACCATAAAAGCACCATACAAGTAGTCCATACGGCTTTATATTCCAAGTTTTATGAAGCCATACGGAGGCTTTGTGTGAGGAACATATTCAAATTTGGCATGTTACGTTTGTTAATGAGACACCTGGGTACCAATGGCATTTGGTCACTGTTGTCAATCCTGGCTTGATGTGAAGATTTTGAAAGTCATATGAGTTTGAATGAGGGTGAGTAAATGATGACACAATTTTCATTTTTTTAGTGAACTATTCCTGTAACTCTTACAAGTTGCTGTCAAATTTTCTCGAAACACTGTGCTTTTTTCTAGTGAACTGTTGAGTTAATCTGGTAGCTAACCCTGAACATGTCTCATGTCTTTTCTTTCCTTTATCCACGCTCATTCATCTAATGATGGTATAAGCATGCCAATTTGTTTGTTTTTGCATACTTGAATTTTTGAGAGGACTAACATGTTTTCCTGTAAGTCTTTGAGTATTCACTCACAGAACTCACAAAGGGTTGACAGCAGCACGCTTTGATGAACTTGAGTCAAAAAATATGCTAAAATCCAAGTTAATGTTATTCATTCTTTGCAAATATACAAAAATAAAAAGAGGAGCCCTGGTACGGCTTCTGAGATGGTTGTCAAAACACTTTAGCATGTGTGGGAAAATGGCTCTAATCCAGCATCTGGAAGTGTTTATCTGGCGCACAGAAAGTGCCTGCTAGATGTATTTTTGAGAGACCTCATCTGATTGCCCTGTTTAGGGGGGTCTGGAGGGAGGATCTGATTGTGTTTTTAAAGGAATATTTCACCCCAAAAAGAAAATCCCCTCATCATTTACTCACCCTCATGTCATCCCAGATGTGTGTGACTTATATTCTTCTGCAGAACAAAAATAAAGATTTTTATAAGAATATCCTAGCTCTGTAGGTCCATAAAATGCAAGTGAATGGTGATCAAAACTTTGAAGCTCCGAAAAGTACATAAAGACAGAATAAAAGTAATTAATAAAACTCCTGTGGTTTAATCCATGTCTTCTGAAGAGATCCAATATATTTATGGGTGAGAACAGTCCCAAAATATAACTCCTTTTCCACTTTAAATCTTGACATCTGCAGTCTCCTTTGTGATAATGGGTTTTAGCTCAATTAAACTTCCTAGCGCCATTTAGCACTCTCCACATGCATCAAGATCTAGGAAGTGTAATCAATCTTGAAATCACGATTGTGCCTAAAGACTGCTGTGCCAAGATGTACAGTGAAAAAGGAGTTTACCCAAAACCACTCCGATCGCTTCATGAGACATTGAGTAAATCACTAGTCTTATGGATTACTTTTATGCGTCCATTATGAGCTTTTTGGAGATTTAAAGTATCCATTTAAAGGGATAGTTGACCCAAAAATGTAAAAACTGTCATAATTTACTGACCCTCATATCATTGCAAACCATATGACTTTCTTCTGTTGAACAAGTTTTTGAACAATGTCCTAGGCCATTTTTTTCCCTGTAATGGAAGACATACGGGTCTGAAACCATATGAGGGCGACTGAATAAAGACAGAAGTTTCATTTATGGGTAAAAACTATCCCTTTCAGGCTTAGTGGATGTGCAGGTTGAGCTTCTTCTCTTTGTATATCAGCTCACTTGTGAGGCTTTAAAAGAAGACATGTGTGGTGGCAAAACATGGTGACCTCTAAGGTCAGGAAGGGAACACCTTCTCTGGGGCATCACATTATAGCTTCTTAACACATATTTCGCCAGAGCGTGAAGAATGTTTTGTCCATTGCTTTGCTGCAACACTTCCATATATTTAGACTGTCAAGAAACATTAACTGAACTGTCGATGAAAATGACGCAGTGCAAAAAATCTCAGTGCACTTTTCCTGACAAATTTTGCCGTTAGAACAACCACAGCCTGTTTACAAAGTGTCACATTTTGCATTCCCAGATTTCAGAAACATTCTGAGAATCAAATATGATTAGCCAGACCCCCCCAATGCTTATTTTGCCCTTTTTTCAGGCTTTTGGGAGTTTAGAGCAGATGCTCTGTGGTTAGGAAAGACTTCTCTTACTTGATTAAGTATGAAAGTCTTTATGGTTTTGCTTGAAACTGGAGGAGTGATGGTTTTTGCCATAATGCCCTGGCATGCTTCATTACAGTAGCTTTAAGCTTAGTTTGCAATGGCCGCAAAAATGTACGAGAAAATCAGAATGTACGATCAATTTACAGCTATTGGGTTGGTGAATTAAGAACCATGATGCGGAGACATCATGGGCTTATTTGGTGTACAGCTCAAGCATAATCCCCCAATACATTTCCTTCTTTTGAAGGAACAGTCTGTTGTGTATCATATTTTACACTAGTCATGTCTACTGGGGAAAACAACCCAAAGTGATTTTCCGTGGTCAAAGCTCTAAATATTTACTAGATGAGACTCTTCCACCATGTGCAGAGCTCTCAATGTGAACATATAATTTTACACTGTCATTCTTTGCTAGGAGGATTCAAACAATGTAGGCTGGATTTAAAACCACATTGATGTCAGTAGTAACAACAGTCTTTAGATAAAATGGACTGGATGTAACACTGACAATTAAACAGTAATAGCTTGTCGATAGCTTCCATTCTTATTGCGTCCAATTATTCAACAAATACAACTATGGTATTTTACAATTTACAATTTAAGAATTAACTGATTCTTGAGATAAGGGACAAAACATGTCTTACATACAAAAGTCATCTTTATGTTAAAAACCAAGAAATTCATAATAATAAAAATACTGAAAATATAAAGGAAATGTGTATAATAATAATAATAATAAAAATATAAAGGAAATGTGTATTCTTATATTTTAAAATAATTTAATTAGAAGATTTTTTTAAATGTACGCTCTATACTTTGGAAGCACATGTAACTTGTCATCAACAAGAGGTCACAAGTTAAACTGCCAAACAAAGTATTTTAAAATACAACAAATTCATAAATATAAATATCAAAAGAAAGATATGGATCTGTAAGTTGTCAGACAATAAATAAAGTAAACTTTATATTTCCATTAAAAAACTGTCTATCAAAGCTTTGTCCTCCATTTGTGTCAACTCCAGCAGATTTTATTTTTATAATCCTGACTAAATCAGACAATGTCATGGTCAGCTAGAACTCTCTCTGCTCATGATGGATGCAACAGTAGGACACATGGTCTGGTAAGCTTTATATTTTTTCATATTTTAATCAAACAATGTTGAAGTCACAGCTTCAACATGTTAACTCCGTCATTCCCATTATGATAATTTCTGTTAAAATTGTGGAATAAATTTGGTCATTTTAGTTTATAGTATAGAAGCAGCATTAACGCGGACAAAAAACTTAATGGATCCAGAATACAACACATGGTTAGAATGGAAAAATATTCAATATTGTCAATGTGAGACTTTTCAGAATGGTGTGAAAAAAGAAACAAAATGTAATGTATTTTATCACTTAACTTGTTTATTGAAAAAACAAATATTACACACAAGCTAGCAAAATAAAGTTAAGTGCCTGAGCTACAGCAATGATGGAATGTCAATGGGAATGGGAATGCTTTTTTCTGATGGTGTTGACACTAATTAAAGTAAGATATGAAGTGAATAAATGTCAGTTTTCATAATGTTTTTTTAAAACCTGTTTCCTTACATGGTTCGTTAGACCTTTGTCTGCAAATATATCCATTTTAAATTAATTTTGTATTAAAAAGTATTTTAAAAGTATTTTAAACAGATTTTAAACGTTTTCTCAATTATCTCAAGAATCAGTCAAATATATCATATTGTTTTGCATTACAATAATATGAATAATTATTAAAAAAAATACTACTACTACAAAATATTTTATTTATATTATTTGTATAAAATTTTTATTGCTTATTTCTTTATGCAAAGTAAAACATCTTTTTTTTTATTTTTTATTTTGGGTTGGAATGTGACCTGGACATGATCAGGACAGGTTTTGTGAGATTCAACCAGATTAAATCACAACTGGATCTCTGTAGTAAAATATATGTAATGCTCCATCAAGCAGGCGAGAAGCATCTCAAGACGGGCTTGAGCTTTGCAGATGAAAGCGGACACTCTGTGGGTGTTCTGCAATGGACCGGGCAAGTGTGTTACCACAGCTGCGCCAGTCTTGTTTGAATTCATTTCAGGGCTTTGGGGACAAAAACATACAGAGTGACTTTTGACCCAGTGAGCTTTATCAGCAGTCAACAACTGTTTTTCACCCTCAAAATCAATAAGCTGTTGGTGTGGGCCTTTGAAGGTGGAGCCACACTCTGGCTTTTTTTTATGGAAAGCGGTCAGTCAAACAAATACTTGGGAAATCAAAACCATAAATGCTTGGATATTGTATCTTTGGTTTATAGCTGCTCTCTTTTTTGTTTTTTTAGGTATGGGTTAGACATGCCAATGTAGGAAAGTCTGAAAAGTGGCACAAGTTACTGGCTGCAACTTTAGACAGGCCAAGATCTCACAATCTATTTGTTTTTCTTGCTGGAAAATCCATCTTAAGCTGGTAGTGGTGTTTTTTTGTTGGGTTTTTTTGTGCCAGTTTTTCCATTAGATATTTATATATTCCTCAGTAAGATGCTGTATTCATGTATAGTCAGAAAATAACTAGCCATTTAGAAATAAGGTGTTAATTAAATCATGTCATGACACTACTCTCTGAAATACTCAATGATTGGTCAACGGTGCCATCTAGTGGTCAGATATTTTTCAGTAACAACCGCACATACATGTATCAGACCACTCATCTGGGTATTGCAAGCCATCGTTCCTGCTTCTCGGATCACTGTGCGAGCTATACAAGCAAGCTATTATAATACTTTAAACTCCGATGAATGTTCCATGTGGATTTATTTACATACTTAACAAGTAGTCTTGTAAAAAATGCATAAAAAGCAGTCCATTGGTCATTAATTACAAAATAAACACCAAGAGTACTCTGACGCAAACCAAAGGTGGAATTTAGCGGTTTAGCGATTAAATACTTCTTCCATAATTACATAATATTTTCAACTCAAATCAATGTTTCATGTGCATTTATTTATTTATTTGGCAACTAGTCTTGTAATAAGATGCATAATGAGCATTCAGACATTCAGTGATAACAAAATAAACACCAATGTTTAACATTATGTTGCAAACCTGAGGTGGATTTAGCTCAAGTCAAGTCAAGGGGCTTTTATTGTATTTTCAACCATTTACAGCTGCACTTGTCCCTCTCCTTGGCTGATTAGCCTGATTGGGGGTCAGGCGTGTGTAGTCATGGCCCGACCCTGCCCTCCTCCTCGCCACACTCCTCCCTCCTTTGCCTTAGGCCGGGGAACCCCTGACATGAAGTACACCCCCCCCAGCATCAATGTAACAAGGTTACTAGCTTCATGGGAAAGGAGGAGGCAGGATCCGGCTGAACGGTCAAATAATATTTAACTTAAACAAAAACACACAACACAATCATACACATGGCAGCTGCTTGTGGCTCTCTCTCTATTGAACTGCCGCATCCCACTGCACTTATCCCTCTCCTCCGCTGATTAACTGGTCAGATGGTTTTGCTGGTCTCCCAGCATGTTTTGGGGTACATTCTAGCTGGTCAAGCTGAAAGACCAGCTTGCTGACCAGCTAAATCAGTTGAGCACCAGCATGGCCAGGGGAAACCTTAAATTAGCAAACCATTTTAGGGTGGTTTAAGCAGGGGATTTTTTCCTGCTAGAAGAAACCAACTACCATATTCTAAATGAAACCTTTGAGCTACTACCTTCAAGCTGGAGGGATTTTCCTGCACTGTTTCATTTTGAACCTGTGACACAGTGAGCGGGAAATGAGCATCAGCAATGTTTTGGCCTTCCAAAAAAGCCTAGCTGACCTAATCTGTTTTGTTTTTGCCAACACTGAAGGCAGCAGTCCTTCCAAATGTTTTGTCAGAAAGAAGAATTTTATTAGCCCTTATCTGGAGGGCTGCTTTTTGTGCGTACTTCCCAGCGAGTGTAATTTCCTTTGGCCCACATCCCAGCTGTGATCCTCTACCTTCAAATCTGCTGCCACTGAAGAATGGATGTATGATGATGTGGGATTACTGAGTGGCACCTCTCTTTAATTTAACTCTTGACTATTGTATGTAGGATGTTGCCCATTAGGGGTTCGAGAAGCACTGGTGCTCGTGTTAATTAAAGTTTAGACTGTGAAATAATAGAGGAGAGTTCCCACACTGTTGTCACCATGACCCAGGACACTTCCCTGGAAAGCCACATTTTGCTATGCCAGCAATCCAGAAATCTGAATTTTGATGATAAGGCTCTCTAAAGCTTACTGTTGAACTATACAATTTAGTGCAAACAGGTGACACACTAACTTCACCTGAACTTTACTTAAGCTTTCTAAATAAGAACACACAATAGACTTTTATTGGTTTAAATATAAAGAAGAATATATAATAAATACTATAGACTAACCCTAACCAAAATCCTGACCCTATTTGTTAAAGAATCATTCTATTGTTTTTATACAGGATAATTATGAATAATATGGACTAATCCTAAACCAAACTAATTAACTCTATACCTAAAAGAACAATTTATGCATTTTATAGTTATTATTTATTTGTCTGTTAATCTATAATATTAATGTAATAAATTATTTATTTTATTTTAATTTTATTATAGGAATATATACTCATACCAACAATCTCACATGGGTCAGATGTATGTAGATTGGGTGACATCTCTCATTGGGGTCTCAGATTTCACATTGTTTTAATTACATCCCATTTTTAGTGATGCATAAACATCTCTTTGATGTCTATATACTCAATTGACGTAGGAAAACATACAATGAACGGTGATGAACTAAAACCCAGTGTCCCCAAATGTATGACCATACATGGAAATCAATCCTGTTTCATTAAACTGCAGAAATGTTTAGACAATTGCTGCCCTTTACACTATACATTGTGTGGTCGTAATTCAACTCCCATACGAATAATAGGCAGATGGTAATCTGAGCTGGATTTGTGTCTGTTTTGGCGTGACACACCACATTACTGTCTGAGGCAGACAGAGAAAATACAAATTTTAGGCACGTCTGGCCGTGACACCAAGCATTTATGCCTTTTTTATTCACGTAAGCCACTCAACCACAGGCAAATATTTATCTCTTGCTAAAGGATGTTACATTTATACCAGGATGTAATGTAGTATTCTACCACTGGTGACTATAAACTCTTTGAGCAAAACAAGTACTGCTTACACCTGTATCTTACGCTGTTCACCTGTGATCAGATGGCCCGAGACAGATATTAAAGTTTAAGCGTGTAATTTTGTGTCATTAGCGTAAGAAAACGAAATTGTGAAAAACGTTGGTTGAGACAATATTTTTTTTACCTTTTCATACCCGGTTTAAATGGGGCCAATGTATCACAGCATGTGTGCTAAACAAAAGACCATGGATTTGATATAAATACATTTTCCATTGTCTAATCAGATACCGAACTGCTGTTAGCATGACACATCCTGTGTAGTGGTTTCCCCAGACAACAGACTCTCCTTCATGTCTGTCATTTGTACATGATGGTACCCTGTTTCCTCTTATAAGCAAGCTTGTCTGTTCTGACACAATGGAATCAACAGTAGGAAAAAAATAACCTGTTCCAAGAGGTGTCAGTCAAACCTGTGTCCCCTCTGGCATGGGTGACTCAGCCAATGGAACTTTGTTTCTAGGCAATGAATTACTCCAGGTGTTTTCCATTCAGAGAATCATTGGTTTACAGTAATAGATTGTAAGTTTGTATTGCTGCTGTTTTCAGAGTCATCTAACAGCACCGTCTGGCTGAATCATACAGTATGCAATGTTTCTGTGGGTTGGCGGTGGTCGGTAAAAGAGTCTCACAGCCATGACTATGAATTGTCTTTCCTGGTCTTTATGCTGTATGCTTAGCAAAGCCATTCAATACTCAGAGATAAGTAATGTGCAATATTTTATAAAGAACTGCGTCATGGAGAACTTGTATCCTGATATCCAAATAAGATTGCTTGTTATATCTGTAAGTAAAAGCCTCCAGCATCCTGGATATTGTTTATTCCTTTCAGTTTTTGAACTTATATTCTTTCTTTATGACTATGAATTCTGAAACCACTAAGGCTAGTAACATACTCTACAAAAGTACGCAAATACAGATGCAATTACTTGGCTAACACATGTGCCTGATCCCGTTTTACATAATGTGCATTCTTGTTTTACTGTGGTGCTAACAAACATCCATACTCAATGGGGGTGATAGAGTCACCTTCAAATATCAGTGCCATCAAACTGGACGTGTTTCATGTAGCTAGCTATAAACATATTAACATAACTTGCTAAGCAAGATTCTCTTCAAAATGTTACATTCTGACTCATTTAGGAATGCAATGATGTGTGAAATCAAGCTTGCATAGATTAAAGCCTCTTCATTCATGAATCCATAACTGGGAAATATTATCACGTGAGAACTGTCCACCAACATGATTACTTAGGAAGTCGGCATGTAGTTTATATGAGTTCTGGTACTCTAGGATCGGCCACATCTTGCTGACCCACCGACCAGTGGCGTCTACTATTAGCAGAGGTGGATTGTAACGAATTACAACTACTCTCGTTACAGTACTTGAGTAAATTTTAGTACTTTTACTTGAGTTGATTAAAAATGTATTAAAAAAAATTGATTAAAAAAAGTATTTAACTTCGATACAATTATTTTTCACCACAATTACAAAGTACAAAAAAACAAACATAATATTTCTGAATTTTTGGGAAGAAGATAGTTAAGCGCTAAATCTGTTTATAAACTAAAATGTGCTGTGCGTGGCATGATGGAAGCCCGCAGGGCACAGCATCATGAGCACAGCAGCAGCTTGCATAAACTGCCTCCGGTGTCCTCTCTAGCTTCAAGACTTTCTCCCCTGTCACTATATTTTCTATGTGATTTTCTGCATATTTCATTTTATTTTGGAAAGGAGCCGTTCATTCATGTATGAGGGAACCTTTTTTTGAACATGTTTACTTCATGATACTTCAGGATATTAGTGGCCCAAAGTGGATGGAATGAGATTCCACTCAAGAATGTGTTCAGAGAGGGACTGAACTACAATCTGCAGGCCGAACTCGCAAGCAAGGGTGAGGATTTAATGCTTGCTGTATTCATTTAATTGGCTGTTAGGATTGATAATCTACTACACAACTCATCACGTTCAAGGATGAGTTCCAGGTAACAAACTTTGGTCCATAATCAAGTCCAGGCATGCTCCAACACCCCTGAACCTATACAGATCGCTAATATCAGAGTTTCAGATGAAGAACCTGATCGACATATGGAGCGACTATGTTACTACTGTGGTGAGAGGAATCATCGAAACTCTGCATGCCCTCACAAAGGCAAGAAATACCCAGACACCAGAACTAATGTGAGTACCAAGAGCATTTCATCTGCCACACACCACTGTTCTCCCTTCCCATTGAACATAAGCTGAAATGTGTTTCTGCACTTTCTGCACTCAGGGGCTGCTGTGAATTTGATTCACAAGAACTCCAGATCCCTACAGTACCTTGTATACCCATCATTAACATTACAGCTGTGAATAATGAACTTGTAGGCACAGGCATCACTCACCAGACTGTTTCAATTACATTGCGGATAGGATTATTTCACACAGAAATTGTAACTCTGTATGTTATCAACTCACCTAAGCATCTTCTCATCCTGGGTCATCCATGGCTGGCTATCCATGATCCCATCATCTCCTAGAACCAGGAGTATGAGTTCCATGTTACCCATAAAACATTCTTAGGGTATATCATTAGCAGCAGAGGTGTTGAGATGGATGATTACAAGATTAAGGCAGTCAAAGAGTGACCAAGACCCAACAAATTGAAGGAGTTACAATGTTTCCTGGGTTTTGCAAACTTCTACTGGAGGTTTATCCACAACTACGGTCTTATATCTGCCCCTTTAACATCTTTGCTCAAGGGAAAACCATCCAAGCTACCATGGAGTGACTGTTCAAAAAACCTTTGACACACTCACGACCAACCCCATTCTCAAGCACCAATATCCTGACCAACCATTCATAGTGGAAGTTGATGCCTCAGACAGCGGCATCAGGGCAGTTCTCGCTCAACGCCATGGTAACCCTGGAAAACATTATCTTTGTGCTTTCTTTTCCTGAAAACTGAATTCAGCTGAAGAAACTATGATGTCAGAAACAAGGAGCTACTCTCCATGAAGGCTGCGTTAGAAGAGTGGCGCCTCTGGCTTGTGGGTTCTGTCCATCCATTCCAAGTAATCACTGACCATAAGAACCTTGAATACATCAAGGGAGAAAAACGTCTTGATCCTCAACAAGCCCAATGTTCACTCTTCTTCACAAGGTTCCAATTCACAGTCACCTACCACCCTGGCAGTAAGAACTGCGAAGCTGATGCTCTCTCCCGTCATCTCGATCCCCTTTATAACACACCTCATAACAAATCCATACTACCTCCTTCTGTGATCATCGCACCCATAAACTGGGACTATAGAGTTTATAAAATATGCATTCCTCTTCACTGTATTACAGCCTGTACAGCTGAAAAAATATCACTTCACAACTCACTTTGGGCGCCCCTCTGTGGACAATACACCCTGAAAATAGAGCTCACACGTGCCCATAACCCTTACAACATTTACTGCTTTGGCCACTAGAGTGAGTGTATAGCATTTCGGTAAGCACATTTGAAACAATTATTAACAAGCATTTTAGATAATACTTGTAAATGTTTTGGATAGTCTTGCCTATAAGTCAATTTTATGTTAGCAGATATTTTAATGATCTTATTGTTGTCCTTTTGTTCTAAAGTGACTTGCCTGGTTAAATTAAGGTTAAAATAAAAGTGAATACCGATTTTAGAAAAGTCAACTTACTCTTTCTGATTTTACTATGAGATGATCTTCTGCCATTGTATTGAATAGACAGACAGATATATTCATTAAAACATATCCTTTTATGTTTCCAATATGAAAGACAGTCAAATGGGTATGGAAGAACTTGAGGGTGAGTAACATATGACAGAATTTTCATTTTTGTGTGAACTATTCCTTTTAAATACTGTCTCTTTTAGCAGTAATATGTCTTGTATAGCAACTAATATGTGATCAACTTGTCCATAACTATGTTAAAGTGAAACTCAGTCAAGGCTCAAGCAGACAACAAAGATGGTCTTTGGAGTTCTGTGGAATGTTTGGTGGCATTTTGTTGGCGACTGTCTTTTGTCCTCTTTATTTATTGTTTAATCCCATTGCAGAGGCCACAGCCCACATGAGTCTTCTCATCAGGCTTTGGGTCACATTGCTGGTGTACAGTATGTACTAGTTAGTGGGCAGCAAAGTTTTAGCCAATACCAGTTAATGTGTTAAAGTGTGCATGCCGCATTGGATGTCATATCTCCCCCATTGAATTTCTGCTAATGGCAGCCTGCTTGTGATGTCACATTTCCCCTAAGCATGTGTCTTTCTTTTGTCTTGTATGGCATTGCAGGCATTTTGATCATCGTGGTTTTCCCAGCCCATCCTCCTTCCCCTTTTCCCAGCAAGAGGCAAATGTTTTGCTCTGCGCCTGTAACATTTATATGGGATGGGGGCAGGCGAAGATCTTACTAACAACAATGTGGTTACCCTCACTATAAAACTCAAAGAGGAGGGGAGACATCCTGGAGTCTTGACTAGATCGTGATTTTAGGAGTCTGACAGGATCAGTAGGGGGTTGATTACATCATAAGATGGCAAGAAAAGGAAATCCCACATTGCCAGCGTTCTGCCACTTGGAGGGTGGCTGAAAGGGCAGTGCCAAGATCTGTGCGAGAGAGGGAGTGAGTTGTAATGATTTAAGTAGAAGAGAGAGGCGAGAGGAATGGAAGGGGTAGATACTGAAAGGGGGCTTGGACCAGTGAACCAATGAGAGGAGAGGAACTGGGGTGTAGGAATAAATCAAAGATAGAGAGAGTTAAAAATAAAGGGGAGGGCAAGTAGGAAGTGATTGAGAGTGAGAGAGAGAGAGAGAGAGAGAGAGAGAGTGAGAGAGAGACAGAGAGAGAGAGAGGGAGAGAGACAAAAGCTAAAGAGGAGAGACAAGCAGAAGAGGAGAGAGCTATTTCACAGAGAGGGCAGCTTTTCGAGGAAAGATGTTTGAAGAAGTTGAGATTCTGGTTTAAACATTTCCTGAGGTGTTTTTCTTCACAATGAAAGTTTCTCGTAAGTAAATCTAAAACTTTTAAAACACAGTTAACACTTCAATGAATTTAACCCTCATGTTGTGATATGTTTAGGCTGGGGTTTATTAATGTATATTTAATAATAGTAATTTGAAAGTTAACCTCTTATTTTCCCTTCAAATTATTTTAGTAACTTATCAAAATTATTTATTATTGAAACTTTATCCCTCAGTTTTACCACAAAGTAGTTGCAGAAATGTCTTTTAATCAATTCTAGTAAAGTTTCTGATTAGGGTCAAATTGTCATACAGTTTAACATATTGTAGAAAATACAATAAAATGAATCAAAATAAACAACTGGCAGCAATGTACCAGTGTGTACACCAATTAAAGATCTAACTGTTGCATATTGTTGCAATTATTACATTTTAGTAATTGTATTTACTTCTACATTTTTTATAAAATGTAATAAAAAAATATATATATGGGTTTCTGAGACCCCAAATACAAGCAGTGTACAATTATTCATGAAGGATGGTTGAAGCATGATAACGAGTTAAAATTTTGCTTTCAACCAGTTTTTATAAATTTAGAAAAAGTAATGAAGTATCAGTCCGATAATTCAATGTTTAAGGGATAATTCATCTAAAAATGAAAATTCTCCATTGAAAACAAATTGGAATGTTAGGCAGAATGTTAAATTCAGTATTTCACTTTGATATCACCTACATTGAAAGTGAATGATGACTAAAGCTAAGTATCTTCCTAAAATCTCCTAATGTGTTCCACAGAAGAGTGAAAGTCTAACAGTGTCAAAATAACAGAAAATTATAACAGCATTCATTTTTTTGGTGAACTACCCTTTTAAGTAAGATAGTAAGTATTTTCGAACAGTAAAGTACCATTGCATACCTTTGCAGAAAAATTGGTAGAATGTATGATGACGCTTGGATCACTGCCATTGGCCACACATCTGTGGAATCTAAACACGGTGATAGATATCTTTAAGTCTGTCAAATTCCTAGCGGGACTTGTAACAACTCGTCTACTGTAAGTGCCAACGTGTGCCATGGCGGTCCTTGAGAGGAGTCCTGCCTCCTTTTACATAAGGTTATTCAGCACAGAAAGGAAGGTGTCTCTTTCTGTGGGCAAACTACCTCTCACATATAATATGACACTCTACTATTGGCATTCTAAACCATTGGATGTGGACAATACTGTTTACGAAGGCATTGTTGTGAGAGTCATTGTACACCGCACAAAGTTTGGAGTTGCATTGATGGCGGCATTTACTCGCATTTAGTGAGAGTTCCCCATGGCGCAGAGCCAGAAGCTGAGCTCTTTATCTTTCTGATTCCATGAGAGAAAAACTATGATGTAAAAGACACAATACGAGACATCTCAGGATACTGTGATGGAATGCTGCGTAACGTGGAATTCCCAGCTTGGGTTTCAGGCTGCCACCGCAGCTGACATTGATAAGAAATATCTTGTCTTACAATAGGATGCCCAGGGATGCACTCCTGGGAATGGAGGGTTAGTCGCAAAAGATGTTCCCTCAACTTTTGTTGAACCAGGTGAATGGGTCCACGGTGTTCCCTCTCATTCTGAAAGCACAGCAGGTATATGAGGCATCACATGTTGCCCCCAACATTGTGTTGTAACACTGTGTTATGAGTGTGTTTGTAGTAGACTGATATATCGGCCAGGCTGACTATGTGGCCGATATTTGAAAATCTTTTGAGATGACCGGAATTGACCGATAATTGTGTCTGTTTGATCGATAAATAGCTTAAATAGACTAAAGTGTTAATCCCTGTTTTGCTTTGTTTTTGTTTTGTTTTGTTTTTGTTTACATATATGTTCTTTGTTTTTTGTATTGACAGTTGTATGTTACATGGTTTCTAATCCTAACCTAAGATGTTGTATGGCAACTATTTTAATTTACCAAGCAAGTTAGACATTTTTATTAATCTTATATTGATTTTTTTTTACTAATCTATGACACAGGTCTGCTTCGCAAAATATTTTTACAAAATAAAACAATAGATTAAGGTAATTCGAGTAAATATTGTGATAAATAAGTCTATATTTTTGGATGACCCACCTAGGTCTCTAGAAATCGGTCAGCATGTTAACATGCACTTTAGAAGTTCAATTTCAGTTGGACTAAAACAATAATTCATATTTTTTAAATATCATGTAAACACTTTAGTTCGACTGGAATTGTACCAGTCTGATTTTGCAAAGTCGGACTAGACCAACAGACCTAGATAATGCGATTGAAGCTCGACTTAGTCCAGTATGAATACACATTAATCAGACCACAGCTGGCCTCGCCGATGTGCATGTATGTCCTGAAAGACAGGTGATGCTTAATGTTAATTTAACCTGCCGTATATGATGTCCTTCCTTCAAATATTCAATAAAGCATTGTGTATACTTGGACACATATGAAGACTGTAGCTCGACTATGCATAATCCTGCTGTAGCTAAATTATAACTGCTCATGTAAACGTACTGAGTATTGACATTGGCCATTGAAAAACCTATATCGGTGGACCACTATACAGCATGCTAAGGTAGCAACCTTGTAAAAATAGGTCTGTACAATCATGCTGTTTGCAGTTCTATGTCATATTATGGGCTTTGAAGTTCAAAGGCATGTGGTCTGCCAATATTTGCAGAAATAAATATGTCTAGTATAAGTCAATAAAATTGCTGGTTACATTTGTTTACATTTGTCTGATAAAGCCCTGAGATTTCTGTGATCATTACTGTTTACTGCTATAGTTGTACCGAGTTCCTATTGGCTAAATTTGAGGGTTTCGTGACAGTCATAAAGAACAGTTAATTTGCATATCTGTTGACGCCTGAAGTATTTAGTCCCTCTCAAAGGGGTTGTATGGACAGAACAAATCTAATTGTTCAGGAAAGGGGTTAACACAAAAGCGAGGTAACATTAGCAAGGCGGAGGCTGCGCAAAAATTCTCACCCAGGTTTTCAGTGTCACTGTCGATGCAATGAATGGAAACCCAGATGCGATTAACTCTCTGACACAGTTACTCCTCGGTAGGTCATGTGGCGGACCCACTCACAGGAGACACCAGTTGGGGCGTGATTTGAATTGTCAAGCAGCTGGCATAGGATCCAGGCCCTATTGGGACTTTAGTGGTACTGAAGTTGAGTTGTGTGGCATCATTGTACTTCATAGAGATCTCTGCTGTATTGTTGAACTGGTTGAGAATGATATATATGGTTGTTAAGGATTATTTACTGAATTTTAGGATTCAGGAATCAGATGTTAAGATACAATTTTCTGTGAAACCAGACTGTTTTGGAACCTTCCAAGGTCACAAATACTTTTGGTTTGCCCGATGAGGACTGTAAGGCTGCTTTGGAATTACTTCTGTTTTGAAAAGCACTATACAAATAAATATTTATCAAATTCAATGTTTCTTTAAGAATTCTTTGGTAATTATATGGTATTGAATGGTGTACAAGTTATATTTTTAGATGTCTTCACCAGATCTGTTGACAATGAACTCGAGTAACTGTATACCTGGTGAAATGCAATGCATTGTTAAACAATGGAAAGTATGTGCTTGTTATTGTATTGCAAATATCAGATTTTGCTGTTTCAAGTCAAAACATAGACTTGAATTCCCCTCTCTGGCTGGCAGTATTAAATTTAGTTTTGATATTGCGTAAGTTTTGTGATGCCAGTTTACGATGCACATGTTTTTTGCAGATTTGTTCAGGTAGTTTTACCTTAACTGTGTACCCCAGAATAAGATATTAGTGTTAAAATGCTGCTCGTTCATAGCTCTGACTCAATGAGTTCTCAGTTATATTTAATTCAAGTATATATACTTTGTCTCAGATGTTTCTTACGAACATGTTTTAGAGCCACGTCAAAATTTAAATTAATCTAAGATTTCGAGAATGAAGTCCTAGAACGATTATAATAATTTTTTATTTTATTCACCAAATATTACTACTTTAATCTCCTAATGCTACGACATTATTCTTGAAACGTTATTAATTTATTCTCATAAAAAGCATGTTATGAGATTATTCTCAAAACATTACGACTTTATTCTCGTAATATTGTGCCTTTATTTTCTAAATCGGCACTAAAACACTGCTGTTAATCCAAAGGCTGACCACAAAACTCTGTTTAAAAAAGAATATTTAAACATTCCAAAACTTTCTTTTAAAGTTATCATACATTTTTGTACATTGTGTTAACCCTTCATTGTCTCCGTCATAAACTCTGCGTCATCTGTTGTCTGCTGGGTTGTCACAAGAGCCTTTAGTTATATGAACAGGATCATAATGCCAATATCTAACTGATCTCTTAATCCTGAAGATCTTGAGCTGGCCTCATTTTGTTATCGTGTAGGATTACAAGCTAATTTAACAAGCTCTGCAGACTAAGTGATTACTTTGTAACCTGTCTAGTATCTGACCTACTACAATAATAGCCTTGGTCATGCAGCGACATGACGAGAAACAGAATTAAATAAGACTGAACTGATTATATTATGTAATACCTCTCTCAATCTCTCTTCTTCTCTCATCCTCTCTAGATGCACACTAGCTCTAAAAATAGTTTTGATGGAACAAAATTATAGTGGTCCTCTTTTTTCCATTGTAATATAATTTCAGTTTTTGCAACTCAGTGTGGCAGATATTTATGTTGATGTGGCTCAGTAAGGGATAATGTCCTGCTGACTGTACATTATCTTGCTTCTTACACAGCAACATGACAAATAAATATAAAAAAATGGACATAAATATTTATTGAAGTTGAAATTAATTTATTATGTGAGAAAAAGAGAGCGCAGAGTGATGAAATCAGATTTCTGGTACAATGGGCAATTATATAAATGACATTAGCTCTCATGATACCAAAATATTTGACAACAGAATGCTGCAATTGACCAATCAGAATCAAGTATTCCAGAGAGGCGTGTTATAAGCAGTGGAATTTCAATATCTTTAGAATATATATTAAGGGGTGAAAATGTGTCGAGTAATAAAGGGTTGATACAAATGTAAGATATCAATCTTTTCCATGTGAATGTGAACAGTGCTATTACTTTGTTTAAAAGCATTTCAGACAAAGGCTTGAGTTTGTCATTATGTGGTGTATATGATCGTAACGTTTGAAGTAACACATTTAATCTGGCCCTCTAATTTGGTTTCATCTTTGTCTCTAAATATATGAAAAGATAGACATGTTTTATGAGTCTGACAAGAACAAACATTTTGTGTGTTGCAGAAATCGAGGCGAAAGAAGCTTGTGACTGGCTGCGGGCAGCAGGTTTCCCCCAGTACGCCCAGCTCTTTGAAGGTAAAGCTGCACCACACAAGAACTTAAACTTAGAAAACCTCACAAATGTTATCGCACCCAAGTGCAAAGCTGCAGTAAAACTATTTTGGAGCAGAGAGGCTGGTTCTCACATTCAGATTTCAAAACAATTGTATGACACCACCTTTCTCATAAAGTGAGCATGACTTAAGACAAACAAAGTTTTTCATTTGGAATTTAGTTTCTGGTGTAGTTTCAGAGCACTTGGTGGTAATGGGAACTTGTCTGCCAGATCTGGTAATGTTAAAGGGACAGTACTCCCAAAATGTAACGTTCTGTCATCATTTTCTCACCCTCATATTGTTCCAAACCTCTATGACTTTTCTGGGGAACATGAAAGATGTTAGGTGTGATGTGCCTTGTACAGCCTCAAAGAAATCTCCCATTTATAAGCAGTTCATGGGCCCGTAAAGCAGACACCTCTTTTAAGTTTTCCTTGGAAATGCTGAGAGGTACAGACAGGTCTATGGTCTAAGTGGTTCCAGTAAAGCGGAACCACTTAAAATACTAAAGTTGAACATCCTCAAAGAGAATCAGAGGTCATGGGAATAACCATGTTTCATGCAGCCACAAAAACACTCGCTTTCTTTCACTCTCTCTTGACATGTTGACAAACACTTTTGATCTAAGAGAGTTAGACTTTGAATGAAATTGTGTGACCACTATACCTTTTCCTTTTGATTTCCTCCATATGTGTTAAGAGTATGGATCCCAGGTGTTCTAGTGTGGGATTTATTAAATGTTTCTTTATTTGAAGAAAAAGTTTTGTTGCATTTCCACAGATGGATAATAAAAAGTAGATGGACAGTTTTAAAATAGTCTTTGCATGGTTAAAATTAATATTTATAAAATGGATCATTCCAATTATATTGTGATTGGATGAGCTGCATTTGAAACCATAAAATGACTATGGTCGCATACTTTTGTGTTGCTACGTTGCTTGGCAACACTATGTTATTTGGTGGAATCATTTGTTCTGATTATTCTCAAAAAAACAAACAAACAAACAAAAACACTGAAAAGCACAGCCTCTTGTATGGTATTGATTATGTCCAATACCATTTTTTCTTATCATATTTTCATATTCACATTTTCAAAATTCAATTATTTTGAAATAGACTATATTATATAAGATTGTCAATGCAATTCACTGTTCATTCTTTTGAAAAAATCACTACTATTTCATCACATTCTCTCGAAATCTCACGGACAGACATATAATCAAAGAGAAGAATGGAATCTATTCATAACTAATCTTTTCATAAGAGTTGTTTTGGTATTTCCATTGGTTCACAACAAGAACACAGCAACTCTCACTGAATCTGTGCTTTTTACGGCGGGCAGTATGGTCCGTAAAGGAAAATAATGTGATGAAACGTTTAATTGTGCCTGTGGAATGTCAGCTTTTGCAGGGTCTGGATCCAGTCACCCCGTTACATAAGTTGGACACTATGCTTGCAAGACGTAATAACTGCTCAAGGCCAAGCTCGGTTTTTTGGGGGCAAACCCTGTCTTACTTTATCAGCATCTGGAAGTCTACAACAAGTTAGCTACTCTTTTTGCCTTGGCCATTGCTCTGGAAAGAATGTGTTGTTAGGGATTTTTAAAAGAGTGTGGGCGCCTGGATTCCTCTGTTTTTACTGTGAACATGCAAAGATTGGCCTATTAATGAATCAGAGTGAAGTCAGAACAGTCCATAGAAAGACATTCGGACATCTGTTTTTGTCCAGTCTTTGGCAATAATGAACTTGATCGTTGAAATGGGATATGCTTTGTGTTTCTATACAGATTCTCAATTTCCTATTGACATATCTCCTGTGAAGAAAGACCATGACTTCTTGGACACAGACCTAGTGGAACCTCTATGCCGGTAAGAGACTGTGGGATCTTTATCTTTGGTGTCTTTTGCTCTAACAAAACAGTTCATAACTTGAAATCATAGCCAAGATAAGAGGAACACGTGCTGCTTAAAGCCATAAAACCACTCAAAAATGTGAGTTTTGTGGTTTTTAGTCCATATGTGTTGACTTTTTAACTGTTACCAGAAACATGCATTTAAAATGTACAGTCTTTCTCTTCTGGGACAAACCCCCCAAAATATTGATAAATCATCTTGCACTCATAGATGTCTCCACATTTCTGTTCAATCAAATGCTTTCTAGAATGAAAATGCCCCTCCCCCATTACCACCTACATTGTCTAGCAGAAATAGCAAGTAGCAAATCATGGGTCACGGCTGTGACGTAAACTAAAGGCTATTTGCTTTTTATTGGGGCCCCATCCCAACTCTGTTTAATTGGAAATACATAAACACAGATAAAAAAAAAACTGTGCTTGTAAAGCAATTTAATTGAGTCTTTAAAGTGCAGATCATAAGAAGTCATATTTGGAGAACAATTGTACCTACTGAAAAACATCCACTTGAGGTGAAATGACAATCAAAATGTTGTATAAAGACAACACAAGCTGTACATTAGCATGGAAGCAACATCTGAGCCTGGTCCTTACACTAAATGGACATTACAGGAATTATTACCTAGACAGAATACAGGTAAACATGAAACATTACCATCCCAGAATTCCTCCCCAAAAAACTGTTAATGCCATGTCATTTTTGGATTGAATTGGTTCAAATTACCATTCTGCAGCCAAGTCACTATTTGTACTTTTCTAAATTGTTGTCATTGTGTATTGCTTCATTTACGCCCACGTCTGCTCTTGTTTCCTTGGTGCCAATCTTTATATAATGCAGAAGTCAATAATGCCATGATTAAAGAAACAACTGTCTCATTAAAGTTTGTAAATTACATTGTCATTGGGTTTCCCCAGAAATGAAGTACAAAATGCACTCTTTGAGTTTAGCTTTTCCTCTTGTTCACACACTGAATGTCAGTTCCCAAATTAAGATGAAAAGAGCCCTCCAGTGACTTTGGTTTCCTTGGAGACTACCCTGGTAGGAGAGCATTGGGGCAAAGGGGGGCTTGCTCAACTCGCTCTACTGTGACTCTAAACAACCCTTAAGCAAATCCGAACCTGTTTGCTGTTGTATAGGAAACAATGTACTACATTCCCACCTCTCCCCCAGACTTCTCACTTTTCTACTGCCCAGGAGACGAAACACTACTAAACAGTTCTAGCACTATGTGCCTACCAAAGTTATAATAGTTTAAAAAAGTCAGAATAAAGTACTGTATATTATATTGTTTCTGTTCTCTATTTTTTAACATCATGCATTGGCAACACAGTGAACTGTCATTCCAGTAAAGGTTAAAATGTGCCAGACACGGCTAGCACGTTCTCTATAGGGTGACCCCATTCTGAAAGTCTCAAACTGGGACACCCGGGGGCTCACAATACATGCATGTGTGTGTGTATGTATATATATATATATATATATATATATATATATATATATATATATATATATATGCATAAATTGTATTAAAATATGTAGCTACATTCAATATAACAGCTTTTATTTTGTGAAATTTAATTTTGTTATATATTGTTTTATATGATTTTAACCACATTTTAGATATTTTTAAAATGTAATAATTCCATATAGCCTATTCTATCCATATGATGTCATATTGCGTGTGTAATAATGATATGATTTGTCAGTGCTTGATATTTTTTGTCATCTACATATTTTTACTCAAAATTTTCAACATTAGAACTTAAAAGTTAAAATACAATTCCACATTTTCACATTTAAGTGCTTGTACTATAAAAATAAATAAATAAATACAGCTGTTTGAATATGACCTGCAATCTCTTATTTAACACGGTGGCCATGGGAAAGTGAACATTTACATTGACAACAAAACATTTCAATTCCATTTTCACATATTGTGCAAAGAAATAGATTGGCTTCTTTCAGCTTGTTGAACATTTTCATTTGGGCATTTCTAATTTGTATTGGAGGATGACAGAGAGTAGCAGAGAGCACAAAGCAGTGAGTCGTTGTCATGGTAACAAGAGAGATTCTGAGCGAACTGATAGAGTGAAAGTATCGCCAAATCATCATGCAATGCCATAAAATATCTTCATTTCCCTGCAATTGATACCAGACACGAAACAAAGAAGGACACTGAGGATATTTAATTAAAAAAATTACATTAAATCAGTGAGCCTAACAGCCGAAACAGGGAGATTATAAATTTTTTTTGAGAAATAACATGACACCAGGACACACCTCATAAAACCAGTACCGACTTCTGGTCACCCTAGTTTTCTAATTGCTTTGCTTCTCTCCATAATGTACTGTAGTGATTCCCACCCACTCCTATTCCCACCTAGTGTAATTAGGGCAGTAGGCCATCCGCCTAGTGGGATCTTCATGTTAAGGTGATAGCGGGTTTAAAAGTTTAAAAACCTATCACAACAAAAACGAAAACAAAATATTTTTTACAATTATTTTTAGTTTAGTTTCAGTTTTTCCAATTATGTTGATTTTTATTTGTACTGTATTTCAGTATACGGAAATGTTTTTTTTTTTACATTTACTTTTAGTTTTTTATTTTTATTTTAGTTTACGGTAATAACCTTGATGCCTACTGAGTTTGTAATCTGGGGATATATGCAAGCACCAGTGAAAAAGCTTAAATCTGTAAACTTTATCTGACTTGTCACTTGATACAATTTGCTGACAATGACTCGTACGTTGTGCCATATTATCAGTTCACAAATCAAGCGTTGTTTGATTTGATTTGATCAAATCTACGGAAGTAATTGCTGAAGCCTTGCTAATTTCAGGTTCAATATTTTTATGGCAAATTTAGCAAATGACAATACTATAATTAACACAATAATTATATTGTAAAGATAATGTAATAATGACTTATTTTACTAAAACTATTTATTGTCATTCTGTTTTATGAGCTTGTTTTTGTGAGCAAACTGCTAAGTCGTGATGTTCGGCTTTGACTGCGGTCAACTTCTTTCTGTTCATTAGATTACATCTCAGCTGTGCTCTGTGATTCATGTTTTATATCTGAAGGCTTCGCTGTCCCAGCAGAAAGACAGACCACTGAACAATATAACAAGTCATATAAACTCCAGATTATTACATCATGAACAGCGGCCTGGTTTCCATGCATGCTTGAAGCATGCAATGTGTTGTCGTCTTTTCCACGTTATTTGTTCCATTCCCTTTACTGTTTATAGCGGCTTTCAACAAATCTTTCCCACAAGCTTCTAGATTCAGAAACAGAGGCAAGCACTATTACTGTTGATCATGTTAGGTTCAATAATTCGAACAAACCCCTAACCCTGAGTTTTCATCTTTGATATGCAGCTTGCCTTGCACACGAATGACCTTAAATCATGCAGATTGTTGAGGAAAGGAATCCCCTAGAAATAATGTGGGAAAAAAAGCAATTTCTAGAGTATCACAGAGACTTGGATTGGTGTTTTGACTTGGGCTGTAAGCAACCTCCTAGCCACCACCCAGAACACCTAGCAACCAAATAGCAATACCCTGACAACACTCTTACTTTGTCAAATTTTGTAAGAGCAAACAACAATCACACTCTCACTTAAAAATCATTTTCTTTTACTGTTATTTGGATATTGGTATCTGTTGCTTTAAGATTGTTTAAATCTTAAAGCAACAGGGAAGCAACTTGGCTTCCCTTGGCACTTGTCATCTCTTCAGGCTGGAAGACTAGCTTGGCCAAGCTGGGAGATTAGCTAGACCTGCTTAAACCAGCTAGCCCAGCAAAGCACCTTAGGCTGGTTTAACACCAGGGCTGTGATTGAAAAAAACTTGAACCCATGAGTTTGTCCAAAGAACAGAATGTTCAGAACTGCTTTACTTTCATGCTAACATAATTTTTCATTAGATAGACCATGTAAAAGAGTGGAAAAAAGACTATTGTGTTCTCAAGGTTTTGGGAATGACACATTTTTTTGTGCAGATAAGAATTTAGAAAAATCAAGAAGAAAATTAGTCCTTTCTGACCTGGATGAGAGACTATGTGGCAGCTGGTCAACACATTAGTTGCTCTTGAGAGCCACTGAGAACCATGACAACTGCAACTTGCAAGCTTTTGCCAATTAAAAGCAAGTGACCATGAGAGAGAGAGCGAGAGAGAGAGAGAAGGACATTGACCAGTTATTGTGCTTAATTAGGTTTGCTGCTCACCAGAGCTCAGTGTCGAATAGCAGAGTCTTGGAACTTATAACTTGATTATATTAGAAACTGCCCCAGAAGACTGGTCTGATATTGTGTCCACATCACCAGAGTTCATGTCTTGCCAAATGAAGCCAGTCGGAAGGGCAGAATGACTTTCTAAATGTGTGTCACCTTGTTCTTTCCCATTCAGGCGACTGAATACGTTAAACAAGTGTGCTTCTATGAAACTTGACGTGAAACTTTCCAAGAAAAAAGTAAGTGGTGGAAAATATTTTTTTGTATGTTTTTATATGTTCATTGTTTATGGTTTCATGATATAGTGATTTTGCTGCTTCTAAATAACCTTACAGGTTTAGAATTAGGAAGGTCATTATGCCTCTATTTAAGCTATATATCGTCTTGGGTCAAATGCCACATGTTCTAAAACTTTTATCACAATAAACTTGATATATTTGAAATCCCATTGTTTTTTGTGAGTTGAAAATAACAGTTTTTCTCATTATTGTACATTATCTATTATTGTACAACCTAAGGATATTGGGTAGAAACTGATATTTTGTGTTATATCAGACTGGTTATGTAATCATTTAACAGAGGAAGGAATGTGCCCTTTGAAAACAAGAAAAAGCCATTTAAGTGGACCTAAATTGCTACCTTTGTGGGTTCTGGATTTTCGAAAAGGAAAAAGGAAAAAAAGAGAGTGTGCAGCAAAAAGACATTTTTTTTGAATGGAATGGATTATAATTTAACTTTGGATCTTTTTTAATTTTCTTGTGTTAAAAAAAATGTCTTGGGTTTAATACCTGTACAAGTTTAGCTCAATTGACAGCATTCATGGCATAATGTTGATTACATAAACATTAATTTAGACTTTTCCTGCATTTATTTTAAAAAATCATGGTTACAGCTAGGCACTCTCACTGAAAGTGAATAGGGCCAGTTCATAACTTTAAAGGCACACTGTTTAGAAAGTATAATCACAAGAGGTAAACTTTACATGTGCTAACATGATTTTAGTGTGAGGAATTCATTTAATAACCTTATTTGTGTAAAGTTATATCCAATATGACAACTTTGTAGTCATAACAATATAGCACCTGTAAATGTACGTGGGTATAACTTTAAAAACATAAGGTTAATAAGCTACTTTATTTCACTTAAATTTGGTTAGCATGTAAAATGTTTGTGTCTTGTGTGTATATACTTTTTAAACTTGCTCTGTGAACTTAGTAAGTAAGTGTAGTAAGTGCCTAACTGTAACCACAATTTTTGCTTACATATAGTGACATTGATGTTGACAAAATTCAACACCGACATTATGCCACAAATGCTGTCGAATGAGCTTAACTTTAAAATGGTAAAGTTATGATAGTAGAATGAACGATGTTGTTTATTCATTCCCTTCTTAACCTGCAGAGTGAAGACTCAGATGAAGATGACCTCTTTGCCATCAGCGACAAATGGACTTTTGAATGGAGCAGTCGCCGTTGGTCCAGGCTCCAAGATATTGACTGCCTTCTGAGGGGTGTGGAGAACAGGAACCTAGCTGAGCACTCTGCGTTGCAGACAGCAACCAGCAGTGAGAGTGTTCTGACTGACCTGAGCGAACCGGAGATCTCCTCAATCCACAGCGAGAGCAGTGGTGGTAGTGGTGGCATTTGTGCACACAGTGCAGAAGACTCAGATAGCTCCCACCACACCTGTTCGGACTCAGTAGCCATGCCAGACTACACGTCACTGGGAGTGGCCCATCTCTCTCCTGATCTTTCAAGCTATGACTCGTTGCCTGGAAAGCACAGCAAGCGGGGAAGGACGCAAGCTAAAGAATTCTTACGCCGTATGGAGGCTTTGCAGTTACGGGGAGCGATGGGGGGTGGAGGACACAGGAATCTTGTTATAAGTGCCCCGGTTCTGCAACAGGAACCCGAGGCAGTGAAAACTCTCCACTGTGTGGAGATCATCAATGACAAGCATCTGGTAGAGCCGCCCTCTGGGATGGGGTTGACATCTCAGTCCAGTAGTGAAGGAAGTAGCAGCCAGTCAAGTGGAAGTGCTGTCAGTACTCCAAACCTCAAGGAACGCAACATCCATCGGGCCGATCACAAGCGCAGTGGGATGTACCTGGAAGACCTAGATGTTTTCTCCAGCATCATCCAGGGTAAGCGAATAGCTGAGCAGAACCGTCGCAACGAGTTTCGCTCCTACGAAGACCTAGTGGTGCATATTCCTAAAGACCACAAGCCTGGAACCTTTCCTAAAGCTCTTTCCATAGAGAGTCTTTCTCCCTCAACGGCAAACTCCATTAATTGGCATTCATCAAGCATGGACTCAGAAGTCCAACGTCCACCCAGCATCAAAGAACCTCATCCTATCACCCAGTGCTGCTCCCAAGGCAGTCGGATCAGTATTTATGACAATGTACCTGGTTCGCATCTCTATGCCAGCACTGGTGACCTCATAGACTTGGAAAAGGAAGATCTATTCCCACATTTGGATGATATCTTACAGCATGTTAACGGGCTTCAGCAGATCGTGGACCATTGGTCCAAGAATGTTTTGCCCAATAGTGAAAGTGTAGGGCAGGACCAAGTGGATCTGGATGGAGATCAGATAGGGGGCCTGCAGTCTTCCAGCCAGATAACGCTGGACTTTGAGGGACACCCGGCACTGGATGGTCATGCTACACCCAGTGATGGAGACAGGGATGGGGTCTCATTTAATGAAATGGAATCAACAGGCATGAGGGAGAGAAGGGATTCAGGTGTAGGGGCTTCGCTTACCAGACCAAACCGGTAAGTTTTAAAGCTGTTTGATATTGCATTCACACCTTCACATTTGCCTTACAGTTCTGTATTTAATGTACTAACTTTTAATAGGAAAGCAACATTGGTACTCTGGTTAACTAGTTGAAATTACGGGTACACCATAGCTAAAGTGGGGTCAAAAAGTCTGTATTTAAATCTGTTTTTTCCACATTAAAAATACAATTGTATTATCAGTGCAATTGCGAAATGTTGAAAGGAAAAATTATCATGAATTTCTTAGTTTTTGATATGTCCCACTTTTGCTTTAATGACAGCATGAACTCGAGCTGGCGTGGACTCCAAGTTTGTATTTGATTAGCGACCTAGAAATAATGCAGAATCTTAAATATTTTGTATTGTTTTTACCTCATACTATTTTTTGTTTAACATTTTTTCCAGGTTTAAATCTGATTTTGAATCCCAGATTGTCCATGTAGACTCAAACTTTTAAATGTCATTGTATATGTACACCAAAACCCCACCTTTCCTTCAAAAATATTACACAGTTAACTTTTATGTAGTATTACATAATTCATGGGCAGAATATTAGTTTAGGTGGTTATGGTCAGATTCAGACACTCATTCTCTCTCAGGTTTGAATTCTTAATATGGATACCTACTCTGTGTTTAGCTTGAGATGGCCCAGCTTCCAGATTTCAAACCGCCTCAGCCATTCAGTTGCCTCTCTCCAGATCACAAGCCAATCTGCAGCCCAGCTTAGCCTGCTACAGAAATTTTCCTTACTCCGTCTCACTGCCATTATGGAGAAGTACTCCATGTCCAACAAACATGGCTGGACCTGGTAAGGAGCAGATACTCACTGGGAAAAATTATGTCACATCATCAGATGCTATGATAATGTTTTAAAGTAGCTTATGGGTTCTTTCACGAAGTGATTATGTTGCTAATAAGCCCTTGAGGTTGCTACATTATGCTCCCTCTACTGGTCACTATTGTTATTGCTGTCTGACAGTGTGAGAACTCTGAAGATAAACTGTATTTGAAAAGAAATGTTTGAAAGTTTTATTGCAACTTTGGATGGCTTTGTTACCTGCATAAACTATCAAAACACAACATATAAAACATAAATCATGCCAGGAAGAAATCGAAGGTCTTGCCATATAAATGATAAGCATGATTTTAAAGTATGGTGTTTTATATCTCTCCAGGTCAGTGCCTAAGTTTATGAAGAGGATGAAGGTTCCAGACTATAAGGATAAGAATGTGTTTGGTGTTCCACTGATTGTGAATGTACAGCGCTTTGGTCAGCCACTACCTCTCGGTGTACAGCAGGCTCTGCGATACCTCAGAAGCCAATGCCTCGACCAGGTACGTCAACCCTGGGCTTTTTTATTTTAAATTTGTTGCTAAACAATTCTCTTTTCCAAACATTGGAAATTATTCTGCATTTCCATTTCCATGCACATTCAATTATATTTCCTCATTATATTTTCTCATGATGAGTGTAAATTATTATTATTATTATTTATGACTTTCAATGTAAAAATGTATTTAAAAAAAAATTCTGAATTAAAAAATGTGTCTCTGAAAACCCAGGTGGGTCTTTTTCGCAAGTCGGGGGTGAAGTCTCGAATCCAAGCTCTCAGACAGATGAATGAAAGTTCTCTAGATGATGTCAACTATGAGGACCAGTCTGCTTATGATGTAGCAGACATGGTCAAACAGTTCTTCAGGGATCTACCTGAGCCTCTTCTGACCAGCAAACTGGGTGAAACTTTCCTCCATATTTATCAGTGTAAGGGGCCCATCCTCTTTACTTCAAATTCTTCTCCTACATCCTTCTCATGTGTTCATGAAGAGATATACAGACTTTCTTTAATAACTTGCTCCTTCATTCCTCTTTAGATGTGCCCAAAGAGCAGCGCTTGCAGGCCGTAAAGGCGGCAATCATGTTGATGTCAGATGAGAACAGGGAGGTACTGCAAACCCTACTCTGCTTCCTCAGTGATGTAACTTCCTCTGTACAGGAGAATCAGATGACACCCATGAACATTGCAGTGTGTCTGGCACCCTCACTCTTTCATCTCAACATCCTTAAGAAGGACAATCTTGCACCAAGGTATAAAATACAGACGTATCTACTATATACAACATGTATTATAAAAACAGTACAAGTGCATTGGCAAATACTATCTGTCTGTCTGTCTATCTATCTATCTATCTGTCTATCTGTCTGTCTGTCTGTCTGTCTGTCTGTCTGTCTGTCTACCATGTATACAGTATATCCAATACTATACTTTATAATATTTCACTGTATTATATACTGCATATCTGCAACAAGAAAACCTAGTTTTGTAGGAAAAACATTTATTTGGTGATGCTTCACTGTCGGTTCATATAAATCCAAAACCGAGCTTTAAAAATAAAAGTCAGCTCCAATTTCCTGTCCAATCAAAGAATTGTCTATTCTGTCTACAGAGCTATGCAGATGCAGAAGAAGTATGCCACAGGGAGGCCAGACCAAAAGGACCTGAATGAAAACCTGGCTGCCACTCAGGGCCTGGCACACATGATCACAGAGTGCAATCACCTGTTTGAGGTGAGATACGCGTACTTGACACTTCGACTATATCATCGACTATTTTGTTATTAGCTTTTCAATTTATCCCTAATACACAACTTACAAATTATTTTATTTTCTCTCAGATTCCACACGAAATGGTGACCCAGTCAAGGAACTCCTACGTGGAGGCAGAGCTTCAGGCTCCCTCGATTGAGGAACTCTGCAAGCAACTGCATCAAGAGGAGGAGGGGGAGGATGAAGGCTCCTGGCCTGCTTTCATGGAGGCCAGACTACAGGGACTCCTCAAAGAAGCCCGGGAGAAGGCCAAAGGCTGGGTGTCCTGCCAGAGCACAGGCAATACTGAGCTGTCATATAAGAAGGTGAGAATGGAGATCCCATTACATAAGCAGTCAGAAGCGTCATACTCGTTCAAACCACCTAGTGTATTTTAAATGCAACTCACTGTATGCATCAATGATGCATTAAAACTTGAGAACAAACATCACAGTCTTAGCAAATTTTGACACTTTGCTTTAGTAAACATGTCTAATTGAACTCAGGTGGGTGATGGGAACCCGCTGCGGCGTTGGCGGGTCTCGGTGGAGGTGGAGGCCCCTCCATCTGTGGTTTTGAACCGTGTGTTGCGGGAGCGCCACCTTTGGGATGTGGATCTTATGAACTGGAAAGTGTGTGAGGTCCTCGACAGACAGACGGAAGTGTTCCAGTATGCCCTCAACTGGATGCCCCCCCACCCCAGCAGAGACTTTGTGGTGCTCAGGTAAGTCTGTCCCTGACAGTCCCTGACTGTGGTGATTCTTTCTAAATTTCTTTTTAAATTATACAAAAGGAGCAGATAAAGTTCCAAGTTCATTGGATTAGCAACTGCATATTAGCAAACATATTTTAGATAACTGGTTGGATAAATGAGTAGTTAACAGGGTTCTCTCTAATTATTTTTTTATTTAGATGTTTTCTATTTGCCAGAATATTTCTTCAGCTAGATATAGCTTTTTGTGAGTGCTTGTGTAGAGTAACCCTTGCTCACAAGCCATCGTGAAAATATCAGTGTGTCCATTGAGTGTCTGCTAGGAGACATTTCTTACACTGCCATACATAGCAAAACACAGTAATGAATTTGAGAAAAATGTCTTTGAAGTTGTTTCATCTTATTTTTTATTGTCCAGCCAAATCAAATTGATAACATTTTCACAATCCGCTTTCTCTGAGTCAGAGTATACTGCAGTTGAAGCAAACCCATCTGTCACAGGACAAATCATAGCACTTGTGTAAAAAGGAACAATCATGTTTGTACAGGTCTTGGAGGACAGATCTGCAGCGGGGGATGTGTTCTCTGGTGTCTGTGTCCATCGAGCATGAGGACTGTCCGCCTTTAGGGGGCATCAGAGCAATAGTGATGGAATCGAATTACTTGCTGGAGCCTTGTGGCTCTGGAAAGTCCAGACTCACCCACATATGCAGAGTGGATCTGAAGTGAGGATATGTACATTAACTTAGTCACACGCACATGTCCAAGCAAATAGAACTGAATTATTTGACTATAGCTACTTTGTTCCTAGAGGTTAATGCATACTGTATATGTCAGTAACATAGTGCTGTTTTGTAAGGGGTTTCACAGTTACAAAAACAGCTAGTGATCTGTCATATCAGTGTGGTAATCTTTTCCTCCTCCTTCTTTTTCAGAGGGAGAACCCCAGAATGGTATAACAAAGCATACGGACACCTGTGCGCCGCCGAAGCTGCCCGTATTCGCAACTCTTTCCAGCCAATCCACACAGAGGGTCCCGAGACAAACATCTGACCCTTTCTTTTGTGCAGTGATTGTCCTGTGACTCTTAAAATGTTATGAGGAACATCTGCAGCCCTTTGGCTTTTACACAGTGGGACATGTCTGGGTATTATACACCCAGTGTTGTCAATTTACCAATGTACCTTTAGCTTGACCATTTGTAATATGATGTCATTGTAACTATTGTTATTTGTATTATAATTAATTATTTTATTATTTTATATGTGTATATGATCTTATACAATGTATAGGACACCTAAGCTCTTAAGTGCTTCTGGGAAGCATGTATTTTATTGAATTAAAATAAATAAAGCTATATTTGCACATGCATGCAACACATGTCCAAGTATGTTTGTTTTTGTGTATGCATGTGTGTACATACAACTTATGGTATAGACTACAGTATATATATATATATATATATATATATATACATATAACCCCAGTTCCGAAAAAGGTGGGATAACATGAAAAATGCTAATATAAACAAAAATTAGTTATTTGTAAATTATATTTACCCTTTGCTATATTGAAAGCGCTACAACTACACATTATATGATGTTTTAAGCTGTAAATTTCATTGTTTTTATGCACAGTAATTTCAAATCAGATTTTTGCAACACACTCCAAAAATGTTGGAACAGTCGAGTGTTTTCCACTGTGAAACTTCACCATTTGTTCTAATAAATTTTAAGCATTTGGACACTGACGACACAAGTTTGATAAGTTTAGAAAGTGGAATTTTACCCCATTCTTCCATTATGTAGGTCTTTAGCTGCACAATTGTACAGGGTCTTTGTTGCCGTATGGTGTGCTTCAAATATTCTCAATTGGAGACAGGTCAGAACTGCAAGCAGGACAATCTAACACCCGCACTCTCTGCTCACTCAGCCATGTACTTGCAATCTGGGCAGTATGTGGTTTGAAGTTTTCCTGCTGGAAAATGCAGGGACATCGCTGGGAAAGTTATTGCTGGATGGCAGTATATGTTGCTCCAAAATGTATACATATCTGTCTGCATTCATGGTGTTCTCACAGATGTGTGAGTTACCATGCCATGGGCACTGACACACCCCTGGCCCATACAGACACTGGCTTTTGGACCTGACACTAATAACAGCTTGGATGGTCCTTTTCCTCTTTGGCCCTGTGTGGACTAAAACAGTTCCACAGTTCTATTTTCCATCTAAGATGAGAACGAGCCAGGAGAAATCGGCAGCGCTTCAGGACAGTGTTGATGTACGGTTTCTGCTTTGCATAGTAAAGTCTTAACTTGCATATGTGGATCCAGCAGCAAATGGTGTTGAATAACAAAGGTTTACTGAAGTAATCCTAAGCCTATGTTTACTATATCCATTACAGATGAATGATGTATTTTAAGACAGCGAGACAGTGAGAATGATGTATTTTAAGACTGAGGGATCAGAAGTGGTTTTCCTCTTGCACTTTATGCACCGAGATTTGACCATATTATATTTTTATATCACATTTAAATATACTGTGCACTGTTGAGGGAGAAATGGTGAAAATCCTTCAAATTTGTCTTTGGGGAACATTGTTCTCAAGTGATGGATTTTTTGCTGAAGCATCTCTTGGCAAATTGACAAGTCTTGAACGATCCTTGCTCTTAAAGGACAAGGCTGTTTTTGGAGGCTCCTTATACAGTATACAGTACTATGACACAATAGTCTTACCTGTTTAACATCTCCTGTTTCAGATCGGTGTATTTCAACTCGTCAAATTGTCATTAGTCTTAAATTGCCTGTCTCAACTTTTTTGGAGCGTGTTGCAAAAACATCATATAATGTGTGGTTGTAGTGCTTACAATATAGCAAAGGGTGAATATCATTTACAAATCATTCCTTTCTGTTTTTATTAGCATATTCCATACTGTCCCAACTTTTTTGGAATTGGGGAAGTGTGTATTTAAATATATATTAAATGCTCAAATAGTACAGACATTTTGTCTTTTGTATTGATATCTAATTTTGCACAGATATCAATGTAATTTATATGGCACAAAATGTTACTCATTAGTAAGCTGGGTTTACTTTGCTTTCTCTGTGTTGCTATATTAATATTTGTCCAAGAATGGGTGTAATATTATGGAATTTGTACTTGCTTGTTGTGAGGATGGACATTATGACTTTGGTTTGATTTTCTCAGACCTGCTTTTGTAGTACTGGATTACATTAGTGCCAAAAAGAGACAGTGATTTTTAAGTAAATGATGATTAATTGATTTCATATTCATTTGATTACTGTTTTTTGCTCATTAATTGTCAGTGTTTTCTTCTCAGTTGCTACTTATTGATATACTGGTGTAAAAGTCAGTATTTAAATTAATACTGTAATCATGATCATAACAAAGATTTTATTGAAAGACATTTTTGTTGAACAATAGGATTTCATCAGTCAATAGTCATGTGTAGATTAATTTCTGTTTGCACAAGTATTTGCTGAGGCAAGTCATCCCAAGGTTTACTGCTAAAAGGTGAGAGGCCTCTCTTATCCACTATATAACAGTATTTATTTATAAATGGTAAATCTTTGAAAATGAAGCTTAAAAAAACTTTTGTGGTGTTTTGATATCTAAATACTTTAACACTGAATTTATGTTATAATTAGAGACCTCAGTAGGCCGCAAACAAATAGGATTACATAAATTAATGGAGGAATAATAATGGAATAAATTGATTGCACCCAATGAAGTTTGAAAATGTACACAGCCTCATAAACATCTGAGAACATAAGAGATGTGCCCAGATAGACTATCACACACAAATAGTAGACAGTCAGTTACCCTATCCAGGTCTTCAGCAGGCAACCAAAAAAGACACAAATTACTTTGGTCTTTAAGTGACTAGTGTGGTTAACATTGTACCAGAATGAAAAAATAATTTCTTCTAGCCACAGTGAGTATGTGAAAGTATAACAAATAATGGAAATAAGGTTCCAAAATGGTTAATTTCTGGTGCAATTTTTGTGCTGCTGCCAGCAATTTTTTACTCCCAAATGTAAAAGCTTGTATTACACACATACAGTGGACTAATTGCAAAAAAATAAATAAATAAATAAATAAATAATACAAAAATAAAAAATACATTTTTCAATGATTCATAAATAATACTGTTGATAATTTTATGATTAACATTAACACACACATAAAATTACAAGCATTTAGCTCTGGTTCTGTTTGCTATATCTCCTTGCAAAAAGTCTTATTTCATTGCACTAGATGGCAGCAAGTACTTAGAAAAAGATTTGTTTACTCATCACCTTCCATCACAATATACAAAATCTGAAAGTTGGGTGGTGCCCAAACGCAGCTGAGCACTCTGACCATATTTGGATGGATTGCATTCATGTTCCCAACTGTTTGGTTGAATACCTATGTATATCACATTTCCTTATCAATAGTTGCTTTCATATACTGATTTTTCTGCAGAACTGCATTTTTTTTATTTTTGTTAAATATAACAACATATAGGATTATTTAACCAAGCAAGCTTATAGACAAGTAAAAAATGTCTGATTTTGAAGTAAACAGCCTAAGGTAAGTGCTGATGTGGAGTTTGTGGTTACTTTTGTAACAAGCGATAGTGAGAACAACAGACCCAAGAGCAGAGGAACAGTTCAAATGATTTATTTACAGCAATTTAGCGCAGTCACTGAGTTGTGGAATCTTCTGTGTAAGACCAACTGACACACAGCACTGGAAAGCATCCACTCTCCCGACACATGGGCAGAGACGAAGTATCCTCTGTGGAAGATCTGCTGACACGCAGCAAAGTGAAAAACATCCACATTCCCGACACATGGTCAACCAACATATACAAGGAACAGGACCAACTAGGCAGAGAGAGTGAGGTTAGTGCTCAACATAAATCAGCTATTTACAGTACAATGTAAACATGACTCACAAAGGGATTAATATAGGCATGAACCATTATGGGTAATGTGCCGCTCGCAGCTGAAAGTTGGCATGATCAGCTTTCCCATGGAAACAATCTGGGTTCCCATGGAAATGCTGATTCTGTATGCCAGCAGCACCTGAAACACATGAGGGCATAAACGTTAATACGCTTGGAAGAAACTAACAATGGGAGCATAAAAAAAACAAGACAAACAAAATGAACACAATACAGAACAAAAACACAACAGAAAGGTAGGGGAGCGAGGGAAACCAGGGAGGGAGCTTAAGTATAGGGGTGTGGTCCGGAGGCCTGGGAGGAGGTTTCAGGGCAGAGACAGGTTCTGGAAGCCTGGGAGGTGGACTCAGGGCAGAGGGGACAGGGAACTGGGCAGCAGTCACTGGACATGGTTCAGGAGAGAGTGTCTCAGGGGGCTGAGACATGGACGGCTCAGGCATGGGCAATAGTCAAGGCTGGAGAGCTGGCCGCAACAGGGCAACGGCCTCTGCAGCCATGAGCACTGGCACATAGCAACTGGGGAGCAGCATCTGTGGCCGTGGGCACTGACAGATGCTAGGGAATAGCCTCCATGGCCGTGAGCACAGGTACAAAAATACATGTAGGGCATTTAACTTTCCTAATGCACATTTTATCAATTAAATAACGTAGTATATATGACTTTCCCACATTCAGGGTTGGGAGGGTTACTTTGAAATGTATTCCACTACAGATTACAGAATACATGCTGTAAAATGTCATTTGTAATGTATTCCGTTATTTCTCAAGGTCAGTAATGTATTCTAAATACTTTGGATTACTTCTTCAGCACTGGTATATTTTTTCACTTGTTTTGACTATAAAAACCCTGCCAGTACAGTAAGACAAAATATGTGTTAAAAAAACCTAATTATATTTAAGCAGTGTTGTTTCTAAAACAAGATAAATCAAATTGATCTCGTTTTAAGGATGTTTTTATATTTTTACAGGAAAACAATACAAAAATGATTGTCAAGAATATGATTTTTGCCTTAATATCAAAGGTCTTACTAGAAAAAAGAGATTATGATCCTAAGTGAATTTTCGTGATAAAAAAATATGATTGTGCCAGGTAACATGTGCATGTAAAATGGATAGAAATAGCATATTAGCTTAGCGTAAAGTTGACAATTTACACAAGGTTTATTTCTATTTCTTCTGCTCCAAACTTACTTCAAACTTACTTTTCTGTCTGCTTGTATGACTGTAACACATCGTGAGAAAGCATTTCATCGCTGTTCAAATGCACTTTGGATCGCATCATTTATATGTATACATTTTTCCATCTGAAAGGACTAAATATTAAATGAAACAAATTACAATAAAATGCAAACTAAACTCTTCAGTAATCAAAATACTTTTTGAATGTAGTATTCTAATGACCAATTATTTAAATTGTAACTGTAGTGGAATACAGTTACTTATATTTTGTTTTTTAAATACATAATCTCGTTACATGTATTCTGTTACTCCCCAAACCTGCCTACATTAGTCAAAACATGCTGTCCCACTTTCAACACAATCTTTTTTAAAGTGGGATGACATAGATTGCTTCAAATAGAAAATACTTTAACACATTTTCACAATATTATTGCAACATTTTATGTACAAATACATCTAAATCTGTGGAGTGGTTAAAAATTAGTTTTAATGACTTCAACCTAAGTGTATGTAAACTTCTGACTTCAACTGTAGGTAGGTAGATAGATAGATAGATAGATAGATAGATAGATAGATAGATAGATAGATAGATAGATAGGGTGAGCTCATTTGGTTGCTAGGCAATTACCAGGGTGATCCTCAAAAGGCTCCTTTCTAGCCTGAGTCAAATGGCCCTACCCAGAAGTCTCTACAATGTTCTGGTGCTGAGAAATGTGTTTTACTACTTGGTTGCTAGGGTGAGATAATTTTGTTGCTAGGCAGTTACCAGGGTGATACTCAAAAGGCTCCTTGCTAGCTTGAGTCAAATGTGCCAACCTGGAAGTGTATAAGGTGTTCTGGTGCTGAGATATGTGTTTTGCTACTTGTTTGTTAGGGTGAGCTCATTTGGTTGCTAGGCAGTTACCGGGGTGATACTACAAGGTTCCTTGCTAGCTTGAGTCAAATATGCCAACCTGGAAGTGTCTACGATGTTCTGGTACTGAGATATGTGTTTTTCTACTTGGTTGAAGGGAGTTACCAGGGTGATACTCAAAAGGCTCCTTCCAGAATTCTCTATGATGTTCTGTGCAAAGATATATGTTTTGCTACTTGGTTGCTAGGGTGAGCTCATTTGGTCGCTAGGCAGTTACCAGGGTGATACTCAAAATGCTCCTTGCTATCTTGAGTCAAATGAGCAACCAGTAAATCTCAACAGTGTTCTGGTTCTGAGATATGTGTTTTGCTACTTGGTTGCTAGGTTGAGCTCACTTGGTACAAGGCTCGTTGCTAGCTTGAGACAAATGTGCACACCCGGAAGTCTATATGATGTTCTGGTGGAAAGGTATGTTTCGCTTCTCGGTTGCTAGGGTAACTCCATCTGGTTGCTAGGCAGTTACAAGTGTGATACTCAAAAGGCTCCTTGTTAGCCTGAGTCAATTGAGCCAGCCCAGAAATCTCTATGATGTTCTGGTGCAGAGATATGTGTTTTGATACTTGGTTGCTAGGGTGAGCTCATTTGGTTGCTAGGCAGTTGCCAGGGTGATACTAACAAGACTGCTTGCTATCCTGAATCAAACAAACCAACACTAAAGTCTGTATGACATTATGATCTGAAGATATCGCTCAGAGCCATTTTGAATGGAAGTCAATGGGGTTTGGTTGCTAGGGTTCTCTAAATGGTTGCCACGGTATGGCTAAGTAGTTTCCAGGGTGATACTTAAAGGCTGCTTGATACAATGTTGTGGTGCAGAGATATGGGCTTTGCAATAGGGTTGATAGGGTAAGCCCATATTGCTGCTAGGCAGTTGCCTGGGTAATACTAAAAAGGCTGCTTCCTGGGTCAAACGAGTCTCTATGACATTCTAATACAGATATACATCTAAGAAATTTTGAATAGATGTCAATGGGGTTTGGTTGCTAGTATGCTCTAAATGGTTGCTAGGGTGTGACTAGCCAGTAACCAGAGTGATTCTTATTGGCTGCTTAATAACCTGACTAAAAAGAGTCAATCTCCAAGTCTCTGTGGCATTCTGCTTTGAAGATATCCTTCTGAGCCATTTTGAATGGAAGTCCATGGGTGTGGTTGCTAGTGTGCCGTAAATGGTTGCTATGGCATGGTTATGCCATTTTCAATATGATACTTAAAGACTGATTGGCAGCATGAGTGAAATGAACCTGCTCCCATATCTGTACGTCATTCTGATTGGGATCAGAGATTGAAAAATTTAAAACATTGAAAAATTCTGACCAGTTTTAACCCTCATACAATGACAATTGTTGTTGTTTTTTGTTTTGTTTTTTGGCATTGGCCAATTTACTTACACAATAAATAGGTATTGAGCATGAATTAATTGTTTTGGGTGAGATACATGTTGCGGACATGCAATAGAGTTGTCATGTCCCATAAAACAGTTGTGACAATTGAACTTACAGCTTAGAGACTTTTAAGACTGTTTCAAAAAATGAGCCAAAGCAATTGAGAAAAACTGTAATTACACTAAGTCTGCTCAAATAGGTAATGGATTAAAAATAATCAAGCCAGGTCTAATCTACAAGAGTGCTATTTTCATTCTAAAGGCATCTTTAGTTTCATATCCATACCCATATCAATGCAAGACTTGGTTTTTGGACTCACCAGGTAATCTAAATACAGTAAAAGATGAAAATCTTTTTTTTTTCCCTCTCTGTGGAACACAAAAGGTGGGAGGTCTGGGCCTGTCTAAAAAAAGCACCAGAAAAGTAGACTTGTGTGCTATATTCCAAGACACCATATTATGAGAGGCATAACGAAATTTTGTTCTATAGGGCCTCTGCCGACTTGCAATATAGACCACTTTGTTGGCAATTTTGGAGCTTGACACCCTCTGACCTCATTCACTATATTGCATGGAAAAGAGTGGCCAGGATATTCTTTAAAATTTCACCATTTCTGTTCTACAGAAGGGAGAAAAAAATGCATCTAAATGGAGAGAATGTGGAGAAATCATGGACTGCTTTGCCATAATCATTTAGAAAGAGATATTATGATTCCTCGTGCATCCATCCTGCTATCCATGTAGGTGCAGAGAGTGGCTGTGTACACTGCAGCCTATGGTACACCACTGAACATAGAGGGCGTTTTCCCAGCATGCAAAATGCTTGATCGGTACATCCAGATGGGTAATGCAAACCCATATTCTACATCACTAACCACAAATCAGGAAGGCAGGCAAGAACCCGGTACAGTGTGCGGAGCATCTTCAGAACATAATATTCTGTGAACCTGCCACATGCATTCGGATGTATCTTACTGCAAAGCCGGTGGATTTTAACACAGTATCGGAGGTTTTTCCCCATTCAAGTTGCTCTCTAGATATTACTTTAACTTGATTTTATTCAAACACCTGCTGTCCTTGATGACACTGCGCTGCATTTAAACCAGGGACACCGTGGCTGACAAACTCCGGTACCCGCTGGACATGGCGAGCGTTCAGCCGGTGTGCACGCCGGGCGACAGAGCACATCCCCCCGGGCACAGCCAGCACGCAGCCGCCGCCGCCGCCGGCTCCGGTAACGGTGACATGATGATGACGATGTCTTGCTCCGGCTCGGTGGTGATAAACCCGTCGGTTCCAATTCGGAATATCAAGATGAAATTTGAAGTCCTCACTGGTCTCATTCAAGTCGGAGAGGTCAGCAATAGAGATATCGTGGAAACAGTGTTAAATCTGGTAAGTAAGTGTGACTTTGGCTGCGTCTCTAAACCCAGTGTGCTGCCTGGACCATTTTTGTTGTAGGAGATCTCAGGCAATCTTGAACCTTTGAATACAGTCTAGACAGAAAACTAATTGGAATTAGAGACATACTTTGTTTATTGTTGGGTCACATATTTGTTCATTGTTGGGTCACATATAATAAAAAAGCTTGAGGCTTTTCTTTGAATGAGTAAATGAATGATGAAATTAATTTGCTACAGTAATTCTGTATGCAGCATATAGGCCATAATACACTTAGTGACAGATTGCAAGATGTCTTGCTTACTAACAGTAACCTAAACAGGTGTCCTGCTGTAGTTTACATGCAGCATTTGAGTTACAATACTAATATGAATACTACTACTAATAACAATATATTGTTTTTATTTATTACTTTATGTCAACAAAGAACAGTGAGTACTGCATTTAAGAAAAACATGAAAAAGGCCAGATTGTCAGGAAAAAATACTGATAAATGATTTCTAATAAATAAAAAAAATACATTACAAAAATTATAATATATTAAAGATAAATTGAATAAAGTAACAAAAAAGTATAATCATTATTAAATATGATTAAATGCATTAAATTGACATATTACAAAAATAACAATAATAGAAAAGCTCAGAGAGAAAAACAAGGTCATATCTCCATAGACCACTTTTCCTATTCAATTCTGAAGATCAACACTGTTTAACACTGTTTATCAACACTGAAAGTTTACTGAAATATATGCTATGTAGGACTATGGATGTTCAGAGCTTTTAGGTAAGCTGGTGGGAATGGGATTTATAACAAAGTTCACTAATCAAAGTACTGGAATCTTACATTTGGGGCTGTATGGGATGGATTTGCTCGATGAATGACAGAATAAGTTTGTCTTTGAAAACAGCAGTGTGTAATTTAAAAATTTCTTAAGGTTTATGAAAGTGACATCATTTCACAAACTTTCATAAAGTATTTGTAAGTGTGTTCAATTTGTGCATGTCTGTTTTTCTTTTCTCTGATGGTGTAAAACATTGTCTGAATGAACAGGCTAGGGTTATTGCATGGCTTGCTGTTTTGTTGATACATTTCACTAGTAAAGTAATAGTTCACTCAAAAATGAAAATTCTTTCATCATTTACTCACCCTTATGTTGTTCCAAACCTGTGTGACTTTCTTTCTACACAACATATAAGATGATGATAGGTATCATGTAAGGCATAGGTAGCCTCAGACACCTTAACCCGATCTCATGAAAAGTTGTACAAATTCGTACGAGGTGGCTAATTCATATGAAATCAGACGAGGTTGTTCGTATGAATTTGTATTATTTGTTGATGTGCAAATCCCTGGATGTTTAATACAAAAGTAAGTGAAAGTTTCACGTGTGAGACGTTGTTTTTTAATTTTATGCACTTACCGAAACCCCATATCTAGACCTAAGCGTATAGAGTCTCAAAGCACAATTTTAAGCGGGATGTATGTTATGAATGATCGAAGAAAGTAATTATCAAAGCCAATATCACTGATATCGATACCAATACCAAAACCTCTATTGAAAGGATATTTTCCTGATTTCTTGAGGATAATACTAGTAATTTTAGCCATTTAACATTAGATTTAAAAGCAATTTTTTTTATTAATTTATAGGCATAAACTGCAAATCATCAAGCATATTTTTTTGTTTATCATTTATTAACAACAGAACATATTCAATCGTTTAGCAGATTTTACATTTTAAATACATATTGATTAAATGTTTATCAAATGAGCTACTTGGAGTTGGTTTAAAATAAAATCTTGTTAAAACCTGAAATTATCAAAAGAAATGTTGGCATTATGTAGTTTGGAATAATATTTGTATTATTTCTTAAAAAAATAAGCTGTGACACAATTTTTTTTTTAAATACTATTAATATTTGAAAAACATTTGCCCATTAAATCATATAAAAATAAAATAAAATAAAATAAATGAAAACATTTTGTTTTTAATCAAATGAACACTGTCTGGATTGAGCAGGAGAAATTGATCCAATCAAATGTTTTTTACTTATATAGTTATTTTTTCCACTTTGAGTCTAGTGAAATGCAACAGTTAAAATAATAATATCACTAGTTTAGTAAAAAATTGTAGTGTCTATATTTATGTGAGGATTGATCCTCTCAATACATTATCAGTATCAGAAGTTTCAATACTTTAGGTTCGATTCGACCACCCCTACTAAATATCTCCTTTTGTTTTCGATTGAGGCAAAGAGAGTAAAACAGGTTTAAAACAATATGAGTGTGAGTGAATGATGACAGAATTTTAATGAACAATATCCCTTTAAGTTAATGATCCATTTGCTGAGTGTGCCTCAAAAAAATTGTATCAGAAGACAAGGGTGTTTAAACTTGTAAAACATTACTTATTTCGTAACTTTGTTTTTTCGAACATTTTTTTCTCTGTGCGATTCTTGGGCAATAAAGCCTGAGTAATGAGCTGTCAGATAAACTAACTAACCTGCTAGAAAAGAATAACCAAATTAAGACTTGTATTTTCCAGTAAACGTGATTGATTTGCCAATCACAGATGCCTTTGGTCTGATAATATATTGACCACTTGCACTGAAGTTTTTGATGTTAAATGCTTTCTTCTACCCCAGGTTAACATGCAGAGACAACTATAAGTAAGCCATATTCCCAAAAAAAGTGTTAACAATGTGGCTCTGTGGCATGTTTGTTTGAGCATCCTGACCAGCCTGAACCAGCAACATTGGCTCAAACAATGGCTTGAGTTCGGGACTGGAAAATCTGTTTAGCCGACTAATGGGACACTCACTGGAAAATGGTCATTATTTTTTTTTAAAATCTACAACCCCAAAGTTTGGACAGTATGAAAAATGCTAATAAAAACAAAAATGAGTGATTTTTAAATTATATTCACCCTTTGCTATGTTGACAGCACTGAAACTACACATTATGTTTTAACCAGTGAATTGTTTTCTTTTTTCTTTTTAATGCACAGTAATTTCAAATCAGATGATTGCAACACACTCCAAAAAAGTTGGGACAGTTGAGTGTTTTCCACTGTGAAACTTCATATGTATTTTTAATAACACTTATTAAGCATTTGGGCACTGAAGACACAAGTTTGATAAGTTTAGAAAGTGGAATTTTACCCCATTCTTCCATTATGTAGGTCTTTAGCTGCACAATTGTACAGGGTCTTTGTTGCCGTATGGTGTGCTTCAAATATTCTCAATTGGAGACAGGTCAGAACTGCAAGCAGGACAATCTAACACCCGCACTCTCTGCTCACTCAGCCATGTACTTGCAATCTGGGCAGTATGTGGTTTGAAGTTTTCCTGCTGGAAAATGCAGGGACATACCTGGGAAAGATATTGCTGGATGGCAGTATATGTTGCTCCAAAATGTATACATATCTGTCTGCATTCATGGTGTTCTCACAGATGTGTGAGTTACCATGCCATGGGCACTGACACACCCCTGGCCCATACAGACACTGGCTTTTGGACCTGCAGCGGCGAGTGATGTTGACTAACAAAGGATTTCTAAAGTGATCCCAAACCCATGTTCATGATATCCATTACAGATGAATGCAGTTTTTTTAAGACAGTGATGTCTGAGGGATCAGAGATCACTTGCTTTCAGAAGTGGTTTTCGTCTTGCCCTATACGCACCAAGATTTGACCAGATTCCTTGAATCTTTTAACTATAATGTGCACTGTAGAGGGTGAAATGCACAAAATCCTTCTAATTTTTCTTTGGGGAACATTGTTCTGAAAGTGCTGGATTGCTGAAGCATCTCTTGGCAAATTGACAAGTCTTGAACGATCCTTGCTCTTAAAGGACAAGGTTGTTTTTTGAGGCTGCTTATACAGTATACAGTACTATGACACAATAGTCTTACCTGTTTAACTGTATCTCTCTGTGTGTCCCGTTTATCATCGCCTTGTTATTTCAACTCGTCAAATTGTTATTAGTCTTAAATTGCCCATGTCTCTACTTTTTTGGAGCGTGTTGCAATCATCTGATTTGAAATTACTGTACATTAAAAAAACAATGATATTTCAAGGTAAAACTTTGTAAAAAGGGATATAACCAAACTATTGTTCTGATGTGGGATTCCAATAGAATGGCCCATGAATGTTCTGGCTTTTCTGAGCGCTGAACCAAAAACACGTATTAATTTGCACATTATCAATTGTCTCCGTTATTAATTTTATCCGACTCCAATTTTATATTAATCTGACTCCAATTTAAATTGAACCTCTAATTAACATTTAAGCTCTAATTGACTTCTGATTATTCTTTTAGTGTAATCATTTTAAGTTATTGATAACTCTGAATCGTCCTAACTTTCATTAGCCTTTCATTCAGGTCCCAATAGTCACTCAGAGTCATATGCTGGCCGATTAATTGCATAGATCTCATGGACACAAAATCGCCAGTCCCAGTCAAAATCATAGTCAGCGGTTGCAGTGTTTACTAATATCATCTGGTTTGGACATCTAATGCTTGCTCATAATCAGATGATAGTTTTAATTTAATCACATTTCATACAATTTGCTAAGACGGTGATAAGCAGTGACCGGTAGTCTTACATAGTTTTCTCCTATTCATAAGCTCCTGTAATAATCATTATCCTGGGCATAAGTTTGCGGTAACACAAAAAGTGGTAAATGATTTTGGATAAATACAGAATAAATCAAAAAGTAATAATTTATATGCCAAGAAGGATTTAAAACAAAATCAATCAAATCCAATTTCACACATGATCAGAATAAACAAACATTTCTAAAAATAAAAGACAAGTCAAAGTAACATACCTTTCAAAGAGTTCTTTGACTTTTACTGGAAATAGCACCTTTTGTGCTTAGACATTCTGGCGCCAGCCTTACAACATCATATAATATGTAGTTGTAGTGCTTTCAATATAGCAAAGACTGAATATAATTTACAAATCACTCCTATTTGTTTTTATTCACATTTTTCATACTGTCCCATATTTTTGGATTTGGGGTTGTAGAAACAGACGGCTCTTCTTAAACTTGGGATCAGGTGTTTCTTTTGTCATTGCTGACTGTGTCTCACACAATAGCAGCTTGTGGTGTGTCAAGGAGACAATGCTGGCAGCTTTTAGACATCGGGTCCTGTTCATGAGCTCACAAACGCTGCTGTTTACCGCACACCAGGGTGTATTTCTGATTTGACAGTGGAAAAAGTAATTACTGCACCTCCCGTAGCCACTGTTTGCCAAGGATATTTTAGCCATGATTTACATATTCACAAAAACATCTGGCACAGTTATCTGTTTTAGTTGAAGATAGTATTGTGTACAGTAACATTTTGTGTTGTAAAGTTTACAGTTTTTGATGTTAAAATACCTAATCCTATCCTACCTACATCCTTTGGTTGTTTTTGTCATGTTTCATCGTAGCCCTTGATTTATTCAGCCCAATCACTCTTTTATTAATTAATCACATTAAATGTGTCTTCTCAGCAATCCAGTCCCAGCTCTCCAGTGTGTTTGCCCAGCAAGCCCAAACAGCCTAATAACTCTACCAGTACAGATCTGACCCTGACTGCAAGAGTGATATTTGCAGTCTCCTTGTTCTTGCTCCAGAGATTAATTACCACCCATTGTGTCACAGTGGGATGCAACAAGTTTAGGCCAGGAAGATGTGTTGTTGCCCTTGGCATATCAGGGCAAAGGTATTGCTGTAGTGTCCTGTGACTCTGAGTGACTTTCTATAATCTCTCACAACCCATTTGTCTCTGAGTTTGTGTTCAGCAGAAGAAAGAATGTCATACACTTGGATGGCATGGGGGTGAGGAAATGATGAGAGAATTTTTATTTATTGGGGAACTATTCTTTTAAGCTAGTGAAAAAAAAAATCCAAAGTGCGCACAGTTGAAGAAACACCCAGCTAAACTATAGTGCTTCAAACTTTGTGCATTTCATTTATCATAATTGCAATCGTCTAGGTTACGGATGTACCCTCCGTTCCCTGATGGAGGGAACGAGACGTTGTGTCGAATAAGCGACACTAGGGGTCTTTTGAGTGCCAAGTATACCTCTGATCTATGAAAAAAGGCCAATGAGAAGTTGGGGGAAGGCGGGAAAATAAGTCTGTTCATTCAGAATTTTTCTGAGGAGCCGGAAATGGTCTGGCCACAACAGTGGCTCGGCTCAGCGAAGTGGCCGGGAGGACACACGTCTCGTTCCCTCCATCAGGGAATGGAGGTTACATCCGTAACCTAGACATTCCCCGTCTGTCGCTCACTTCGACGTTGTGTCAAAGAGGCGACACTAGGTGTCCAATTTAAATCACGCCATGAGCTGAGCTGTGTACGTTTACTGCTGACACAGGAGCGGGCAGGTACTTTACGTACCAAAATGACCAGCTGTATCAGACTGCACGTACCCTTCCCCAATGCCCCACAAAGTCGACGGAATCCTTATAGTTACCCTAGACAGGGGAACAAGGCGATGCTTGCCAACCTGGGAACGGGCCGAGCCTAGCCGGGCCTTTTTTCTCCCTATGTTTCACTATTTCATGGCGATAGATCCCGCCTCTTCGGAGGGAGGAGTTGCTACAGACACGGCGACCGGGGGGCAGCGGGAACTGCCCAAGGGAGACGCGGATCCACTCGTAAGGGGACCATACCGTGGAAAATACACACAGGGGGGAAGTCCACGTAGGAGCCTTGACCTGCAGAGCACCTATTCCAGTACAGGGTAGATTTGAATGCCCACAGTGGATTGGGTTGGCGAATTCCTCTTCCGAATTGCGGACCCCGAGGGCTAGAGAGGAATCAACCAGGGAGCCGAGTGAGTGGGATCTCCTGTGCACAGTATTACCTCAACCGAGGGAAAAGGCGCTGCTAGCGATTCACCTGGTCAGTTCATCAGCGTGTTAAAGAGTTCTACTGGCTCGGACCTGAGAAAACACGGAACAAGACTGACTCTACCCTGAGATTGTAGAATCTCACAAAGGTATTAGGTGTTGCCCAACCCACTGCTCTGCATATGTCTGCCAGGGTGGTGCCTCTGGCCAGTGTCCATGAGGATGTAACACTCCGTGTTGAGTGTGCTCGGACCCATAAAGGGGGGTGCACGGCCTGGGTGCGATTAGGCCAATGAAATAGACCCAGTGGGAGAGCCTCTGTTTGGAGACAGCATTCCTTGTGGGCGGCTTTGGCTCAGTTGGTAGAGCAGGTCGGCCACTAATTGCAGGGTTGATGGTTCAAATCCCGGCCCACACAACTCCACATGCCGAAGTGTCCTTGGGCAAGACACTGAACTCCAAGGTGCTCCCAATGGCAGGCTAGCATGGCCATTGGTGTATGAATGTGTGTGTGAATGGGGGAATGAGTCACAGTGTAAAGCGCTTTGAATACCGTTAAGGTTAAAAAGGCGCTATATAATTGCAGACCATTTACCATTTCTGGCTTCACTGCCAATGGTAAGTGAGACAGCTGCTCAGAATGTCTAAAGTTCTGCGTGCGATCCAAGTAGGTATGCGAAGCACGTACTGGACACAGCAACGAGGTGGCTGGGTCTGCCTCCTCCCGGTTCACTTCCTGGTCTCTGGAGGGTGTGGTAAGAACCTTGGGCATGTAGCCCGGTCGTCGTCTTAGGATGACTTGTGTGTCTGCTGGACCAAACTCCAGGCAAGTGTCGCTGACAGAGAACGCTTGCAGGTCCCCGACCCTCTTGATGGAAGCGAGCGCGATCAGCAGGGCTGTCTTTAGAGAGAGGGTCCTAAGTCCAACTGATTCTAGTGGCTCGAAGGGGGGGGTCTCTGAAGGCCCGAGAGGATCACTGAGAGACACAGGCTTGGCCGGGAGGGATTCATCCATAACCGAGTCGGAGGATCCGCGTCCAGCACGTCGGGACTGTTGAGGTGTGGCGGCAGAGTGCCGTGAGAATGGCATTTGCGGGCCAGGTGACCCAGAGACAAAGGAAATAGCTCTGTTATTGAGAATGTGGGTACTGCAGCCCGGAGGCGATGCGGTAAATGAAATAAATTCAACAAAGAATTCTCCTCCCGGCACTCCACCGGGGAACGTTGTCTCACCCGCTCCGGAGCAAACGTCTTGGTCTCTGGGTTGGGTGTCTCAGGACCACTTGGAAGCCTTCCGGGTCCTCGAGGGGGTCCGTGAGATGGGGGGCGTGCGCTTCCTGTGGGGCGCTCAACGCAGGGGCTGAGAGCTGAGCCCTGGTTGAGGTGGAGCTGCACGTTTAGAAACCGCAGGAGGACGCCCTCGGCGAGCAGACGGGGCATGGCACATGGCGGCAGGTTTGCGGCGGGGCAGGATGTGTGAGATGGCCTCCGTCTGCTTTTTCACAGCAGAGAACTGCTGGGCGAAGTCCTCGACGGTGTCGCCGAAGAGGCCGAACTGGGAGACAGGGGCGTCGATGAAGCGTGTCTTATCCGTCTCGCACATCTCAACCAAGTTCAGCCACAGATGACGTTCCTGAACCACAAGTGTGGCCATCGCCTGCCCGAGTGACTGTGCTGTGGCCCTGAGGGTGAAGTCGGTCGCTGAGTGCATTTCCTGCAGCACGTCGGGATCAGGACTACCCTCTTGCAGATCTTTGAGTGCCTTGGTCTGGTGGATTTGCAGGAGGGCCATTGCATGCAGGGCGGAAGCGGCCTGTCCGGTGGCGCTGTAGGCTTTATTGGCCAGTGCCGACGTCATCCTACAGGCCTTGGAGGGGAGCACAGGGTGACCCCACCAGGTGGCGGCATTCTTGGGGCATAGGTGGATTGCAACCGCCCTATCCACCTGGGGAATTACTGTGTACCCGTGGGCCACTCCGCCATCGAGGGTAGTGAGAGCAGATGAGTGAGGGGCTTTTTGACGAGTGGAGAAGGGTGTTCTCCATGCAGTCATCAGCTCATGCATCGTCAGCTCATGCACCTCCGGGAAGAAGTGGACGGAGGATGGAGGGTTCCAGTCCAAGCCCACGCTGGCGGCGGCCCAGGCAAGCATGTCGGACATCTGGGCGTCAGCCTCAGCCTGGGTGTGCTGGCCCAAATGCAGCAGCCCAGATGAGTCATTCGCGTCAGATGCTGGACCGCTCTCCGATGCCGGACCACTCTCCGATGCAGCAGCGAGCTCATCCAGCTCAAGGGGCTCCAGAGGATAGGCAGGATGGCTGTGAGGCAAGCCACTGTTGCCTCGAGCCCGGACGGAAGTCACCGAGCGTGCCGGGGGGTGGACGGTTCGGAGGGACGTACCCAACAAAGCCGTGCCCGCTGCCATCCCAAAATCGCCTCCATCGCCAGCCGCATCGTCCTCAATCCCGTGGGAAGAAAAACAGACCCACAACATTAAAGATCCAGCACCACATTTAACTGTGGGCATAAGCTACTTCTTCATCTGTGTGTCATCTGTGTGTGCCAAACCCATCTCTGGTGTTTGCTGCCTGACTAGGGCTAACATCGACACAAAAAAATTGTTGACAAAAATTTTAGTTGACAAATAGTCGTTTCATCTTATTTAACATAGCATGAGATCACATTAAACTCTAATAATGACAAGTGAGAGCAGGACTGCAGTTCGCACCTGACTCGGGAGAGGAAGAATTACACAGCTCACAGTCCACATGCACTTTAAACTGTCCAAACAGCTTCAGATGATGTGGATTGCAAAGTATGAGGGAATTATAATGCAAAAATGCAAAAGAAGTAAATACAGAGGCACTCTTATTGTGGAAAGAGCAGAGCCAGAGCTGCCGCTCCTCTAAATCAAAACTTGCATGTCGAGTATCTTTAAAGGAAACACCCTGGCGTTTCATCTTAAATGCAGTTATATTTAATGCATTACAGCTTTATTAAAGTTCAAATAATACGGAAGCAGATCATGTAAATAACTACAAACTCTGAAACTGGTTAATTTCTTTAGTGGTCAGCACATCTTCTATGAGCTGTACGATTCTCCCGATCTAAGGGAGAGAGATTGAAACTGCATCCGGCTGTTGCGTGGATGCTCATCCCTCAAATGCACACGCTTAATGCAGCTAGATTATAACGTGATGGCTTGCGACTTATTGAATCATAATATATGTCACTGTGTATTTCATATTGTGAAGAAAATTGGCAATACACAGCTTTATTAATAAGAGAGAGTTTGTTTTATTGTGAGTTAAAGATGGATTGTAGTAAACAGAAGGGGAGAGAGGTAGTCTTCACCCCATTATACACCTGCAACAAAATATGTTTTTGATTTGTTTTTGTTTTGGCTTGTTTTCCAATATAGATATCTAAAACTCCTTTAAAACAATGTAAATTTTCTTTAGCAGCTATACTGCAGAAGAATTTTTTTTTCTGAGAATGTTGAATATAATATTAAAAGTACAAATATTTTAAAGGTGCAGTATGTAAGATTCAGGAACCCTTGTTATTAATGACACCTGTGGCCTATAAGTGCAACCAGCTACTTGTTGCTCATTCTCATGCTTGTGCACACACTCCATAGGGATGCGTGCATCGACCAAAACAATGATGTAAAGAGACTGATCGTGATTCACCGACATCATGCTGACAGATGAGGTAGCATAATTAAAATTACACAGTTATGATTGTACAACTGTATACGTGCACCATCTTTCAGGAGTTACTGTCTTGAAAATCCAGCATTGGATGTGATCGTGCTGATAAATAATTTAAATACATTTTAACCACTGATTCTTCAATTTGTCTGCCTTTGGAAGTCCAAACAAAGAGGTTTTGTTTTTGCAGTGAAGAAAACTTCTCAACATGGCGACAACACTAACCCAACTCATAACTACGTTTGTTTGAGGGCGTTACATAGTGTTACATAGTGATGTGGCTGGACTACAAATGCTGTGTTATCTGTGGGAGAGAATAACTGCCTTTTGCGTGGACTTTGTGCTTTGTAACTTTGCAGACCTTTTACATGCACAAAGAGCTACAATATACACTAAAGGAAATGTAAAATCCCCAAAAGCATAATAGGGCCTTTTTAAGATCTCCAGTTGACTGCAACTTGTTAATTATTGCCCTAATGGTGGAAATGGGCATTTTCAATGCTTTGGTAATTTTCTTATAGCCACTTCCCATTTTGTGAAGCTCAACCTTTTGCCGCACATCAGAACTATATTCTTTAGTTTAACCCACTGTGATGGATGATTCAGGTTATTTGGCCTGTGTGTTAACTCATATTTATACCCCTATGAAACAGAAAGTCATAGCTGAACAATTTAATGTTTCTAGTCACCCAGGTGTACAACATTTTTTTAAATATTAATGGGAATATACTTCAGATATATTTTACTAATAAGAAGTTCTAGGGGTTCCAATAATTGTGGCCAACGTGTTTTGGAGAAAATTATTTATTTAAAGTTACACTATGTAATAAACGGAGTACGTAATAAAACCCGAATCAACATTGGCTGGCTTTTCAGAGGTGGCGAAAACTCTGAGATCTGAAAGGATTTAAAAGTGACCCAGAGATGGCTTTCATCAGGTTTCCATATTTAATGAGGCCTTTTAATCAAATATTGGCTCACCATAAGCTCCCAGTTTTAAGATATCTGGAAAAGGTTTCATCTGCTCTTCCCTTTAGATTTTAAAGAAAGTTCAGGCATTTTATTATGCATTAAAATTACAAATCTACTACATATAGGGGAACATATCTCACACTGTCTCAGCACAACTTGATTTTAAATTATTGTCAGTGCTGTATGTACTCACAATGAGATTGTAACGATATATGCATAGTTGTTTGTAAAGATCTGATTCTAATTCTGAATGGTTCATTAAAATCACAGTAACATGGCAAACTCTTGTAGTAATTAATGAGGGACATTTTACATTTATAACTGTGCCACGCCAGAGACTATTTATCAGAGAAGGGCCACTTCTATTCATATGAATGGGAGAAATTGGAATGCCCAACCGAGGAGCTCTAGCGCTCAACGGTCAACAGATTTAGAAAGGAAGTCCTGCCTTACAGGTAAATGACCTAAAATCACCTTTTAGAGACAGACATTGTCTGTCAATCAACTTGAGAATGTGCATGCGAATTAGATATACAAGCTGGGAGAATTGCGTTTTTTAGAGTAATATGAAGTAAAGAAACTAAATTTATGATACCTGATTTGTCAGATTTTACTGCTGATTTAAAATATGTTCTTTGATCATAATCTTGACCAACCATTTTTGAGATTTCTGTGTTCCACCATTCAAGTAGATAGGAGCTGTACCGGCATGACTGGAAATAGCCTCCAAAAAAATAGGAGTGTTCCATAGATGCCGACATGGACTGGCTTGCTAGAAAGATTTTGGCCATGCTTAGATGATACTGTGCAAAATGTCAAGAAATGGAACACGGTGTATAAACTTAGCAAATGGCCAGTGAAAAAAATAACATTGGTCCTGGAAAATTTGTCCAGTGTCGTCTTTGTTTTTTGCAAGAAAATATCATGCCTTAGGAATAAGTTGATCAATAAATGTGAGCGCAGTGTAGTTCTAGCGGGAAGACTAGCAGCTGTACATCATCACACTATTAGCTGGGTAATTCCTAGCCAATCGCAGGTAAGCCATTGCTTTATAAGTCCGCTCCCAATCTATCACATTGCTGTTTCAGTGCGCTAAGATGGCAACCTCCTCCACCCCACCACCACCAGTTGAGCCCCGTCCCGCACGGGGGTAGGCTCCTCGCCCCTGCCTCCTATCTCCGGCAGGATATGATGGTTCCGAGTACAACTCCCTTGGACCACCGGACGGGGCCTACGCCAAAGAGAGACATTACCTTTCTGTTCTACATTCATCAAATAAATGGCATCATAAACCTCACTCAAGCCTGCGTGTCTTCCCGATAGAAATAGAATGAAAAGACAAATGTGTGCACAGAGAATTGTCAACTTACAAATGATCTTGTTTTGTTCTTGAAAATGGAGAGACTGTATTACATTTATTTGAGGTGTACATTATAATTGTGCTTACTTTAAAACCATCACTTTATGTGTGTTTGGCTACAGTCTTAGAAATAATTCCCAACCTTATGTAGAATACCTCAGACATTTTATTACTGAATTGCAATTTATTATTAATATTTAACAGGATAAACAATTTGTCTACCAAGTAATATATAGAGTTCATAAGCCTAACTGTAGGCTATTTGTAGTTGCCCAAAAACGTAGCATATTGGCGCATTAAAATAGGATGTGTGTTTGCAGTCCTTTTACAGCGCTTCAAACATGGCACATTCAATTAGAATTTGAGTTGGAACTATCTGTTTTAAAAATTCACTTATTGCCCACTGCAGTACATCGCTACAACTGGTATTTTTAAAGTGAGTTTGACAGAGCCGCATTACCACCAAGTGCAAGCTCAGTGAAAATATGTTGGGTTGCAACTCATAATAGACACTTTTTCCTTTTTCCAACCATGTCAGGCTTGTATTACATCCTGAGGTTTTGTTGGGCAAAAGTGACAGTTGCTTCACAATTGGACTATAATCAGTGTGTCAGCCTGTTCTGTTAATACACTCTGCTTCCATGGCAGGCCATTTGCCCATTACAGAGGAAACAGAGGTATTGTGAGAACAGTGGAAAACATTCTTAGAAACACTCTGTGGTGAAAGCTCACATGAAATTGTAAAATGAAACAGGGATTGGCCAAGGGAATCACCCCATTTTCTTTCCGAACTCGTGAAACCTCACGTTGCTGCTTCTAATACACTTCACCAGTTCAATTCAAAGATCCATTCAAAGAATCAATCAGTGACAAATATCCATCGTATAAGCACAAGCGAACGCAAGAGATCACCCATGTTCTCAATTTTGTGCTACAAGTCTGAGTATTGCCAATTTGCCTTATCTAGGCTAATTAGGAATGACTGTCTTTAATCTCCCAATGCCACAAAGACTGAAATGAAAGCTGTTAGGAAGATAAGTCCCTAAAAAGCAAGACAATTTTACCCACTAGGTAGTTTACATTGCTTGGAAATTGTTCAGGCTAATGTGAAAAGTAGCCTTTCGTGTTGTAATCATGCTGTCTCTAACAATTGCCTCTGTCTCGTATACATGCAAATTTTCTTTACCCAAGTGTCATATGTTAGCAGAATACAATTAAATTGCTAAATAATAATAATAAAATAAACCTGAAGTGTGTAATTTCTGCACCACTAGTATCACCAAAGGGAATTGCAAAAATAATGATTGTTTACTGATTGTTGAACTTTATAGTAATATGTGCATCTTAAAATGGGATTAAGTATTTCAGCATAAAAAAACTACACATTTCAGCTTTAAACACTTCTAAAATACCAGTGTTTTCAAGCCTTGTGACTTGTAAATGGAACTTACCTGTACATTGTGATAGAAGCTACTGATCTGGTTATTTGCTGTTCATCTACCATATTAATCTGAAAGAGTTGACTTCCACTGTGACCATGCCATTTTTGAGACAATCTTTCATGTGTGATATGAAATATAGCGCTGGGTCAAAGTTGTTTGTAAACTGTTTTAAATTTTGCTTGTAAAATCAAACATGATCACTATTGCTCATACTTTGGGATGGGAATTTGAACAAAGCCCATAGGCTTAAATGAAAGGAGTCACTCGAACCATAGGGGTGAGAAAATCATGGAGACTTAGGGATGAGCTCTTTTGACTCATGTATGTTACCACATCGACAGTATGTAACCACTAGCAACCACATAGCAATCCCCTAGCTACCTCCCAGCACAACATTGTAACCACCGAGCAAGGCACTAGAAACCACCCAGAACACTATAATTACCACCTCACAATGCCCGATCTACCTCCCAGAACACCATTGCAGCCACCTATAGTGCCATATGAAATCAGTTTTTTCTCAATTCCATGAATTTTCTTCTCAAATTCTGTTTTCCATTTTATCTTTTCTTTATTGTGTTTTAAACTTTAATGAAATTAAATAAAAGTACTTTAATCAAAAAAATAACAGAATAATTACTTTTCAATTGACCATTGTATAATATTTATCAATTAAAGGGCTTCTTTACAGTTCCTCACAGCACAATTCAAAACACATTATTGGATGTAAATGTGATCTGGCCTCAATGCTAAATGGATATGCGTCCATTCATTATTTCTGCCATAGTGAATCTGGGCCAAGCATTTAACAAATTATCTCTCTCTTCTAATATGTAATATTAATATCTAATATACAGTTATGTTAGTGCTTTGACTACTTGCTTACTTGCTACTTGCCACACGATTCTGATGAAATGTATGCTGTGACTCCCCTCTCTGTCCCAGATTAAATATCAGTTTTAAACCCAAATTCATAAATGGGCTGTGTGGAATTGGCTAGAGCAGCTAATTTTTGGAGGTCATACAAGCTTACTGCCAGAAAGCTGGTAATGAGTTGAAGGTTTGTTCTTGCTGCCCCACTGAGCCGCTTGCTTTCAAGGATTAGCAGCTCCCCTGGTTGCCGATAAAAAGTAAATACCTGGAGTAAGCATGAAAACCTACATTAAAACAGTCACCAGGCATTCATTATATTTAAAGAGCTGTTTATGTGACTGCAGCAACAGTAGCATATGAATGAACTGAAAGTTTATTTGCATTTTCAGTAGCAGCTGCATATGAAAGTTCGTTATTAATTTATTATTTCTCTCTTTGACATAATTTGTATTAATGCTCTTTAGGACTGCAACTAATGATTATTTTGATAATCGACTAATCTAATGATTATTATTAGACTATTCGGGCAATTATTGCAACGATTAATCATTAGCTTTTAATAGACTATTCAGCTTGTGCCCAACGGTTGTATTAAACATGCTTACTAACATTAAAGAGGACAAAATCATCTTTTAAAAATGTCTCTAAATGACATTCACTGAATTACAAAGAAAATTACTTGGAATGTTATTGTTTAATTCATAAAACAAATCACTGCAAATAATCCTATTGTTTTCAAGTGTTTTTATTTTGTTTTCCATTTAAAATGATCTAAAAATCCTTAAAACAAGATACATTTAAATGTAGGTAAATGTATCTTATATTAAGGATTTTTAGATATTTTAAAATATTTAAGTTTTAAATATTATATGCAACATTATCCAATAAAAAAAGTTTCTTCTGCAGTATAGTGTTTTAGATATTTATATTGGAAAACAAACCAGAAAAAAAATTATTATATATAATTTATTGTTATATATTATTATGATTGTTATAATATATTGTTATGATTCACTATGTTGCAAGCCATCCCGCTATAATCTAAATGCAGCAAGTGTGTGCGAGGAATGAGCTGGGAGAAGTTTGAAACTATCTAATATACTCATATAAGCGGCCCTGACCGCACAGAAAATGCCAGTTTCGGAGTGTGTGCTTATTTATCTTACCCGCATCCATATTATTTGAACTTCAATAAAGGATGCATTAAATGGTCTGCACTTTTATAGCGCCTTTTTAACCTTAATGGTATTCAAAGCGCCTTACACTGTGACTCATTCACCCATTCACCCACACATTCATACACCAACGGTGGCAGAGCTGCCATGCAAGGCGCTAGCCTGCCATTGGGAGCAACTTGGGGTTCAGTGTCTTTCCCAAGGACACTTCGGCATGTGGAGTCGTGTTGGCCGGGATTCGAACCACCAACCCTGCGATTAGTGGCCGACCCGCTCTTCCAACTGAGCCACAGCCTAAAAGAGATAAAGCCAAGGTGTTTCCGCTCTAGATGCTCTGATAGACAAGTTTTGCTTAAGTGGAACGCCAGGTACGGCTCCACTATATTTCATGTCATGTCACAGTGACACTGCTTCTATATTTTTTTATTTTATATTTCTGTATTATAATTCCCTCATACTTTGCAATCTACATCACCTCTGTTCGGAAAGTTTAGAGTGCGTCTGGACTGTGAGCTGTTCTTTCTTCCTCTCTTCAATCAAGCGCAAGCAGAAGCGCTGCTCTCCTGCGTCATCATTAGTGTTTCAAATGATCTCATGTTGTGTTATATTAGATCAAATGACTATTTGACAATGGAAATTTTTGTCAACATTTTTATTATCGATGTTGTCGATAACATTGACTAATCGTTTCAGCCCTAATGCCCTTTAAGCTGTTTCCTTTTGTTTCAGTTATAGGTTATATAGTTCTAGTTATAGGAAGGACTGAGGCCAAGGTCTGAGCCCACTAGTGCAAATGCTTCTATTTTCTGTCAGTACAACGTTGTCTTCTTAAAGATTTGACTGAAAAGTTTCATTTAGATTTTGAATTTCAGAGATTCATGTGGTTTTAGACTTTCAGACCAATCTGTTTTTAAGAAATCCTTCTGTCCTTACAGGTCTAAGGGCAAAGACTAATTATTAGTCATTGGTTTTTCCTGACAAATATTGCCATTATCTATTAGCTATTTCCATGGAGTTAAAGAGTTAACGTTTACCTGCCGTTAGTTACATCTGCTGTCTTCCATGAAGATTATTAATAGGTTCATTTAAAACCAAACTTTTGGGAAGACCTTTTTTAAACTCTTCTTCCAAAGAATGCTATTAATAAAAGAATGTAGATAGTAAACCATGATAATGTGACATTACAGGAAGTCTATTAAAACACACACACACAAAAAAAGCAGTCAAGGAAATAATGGCTATTCAGGGGTTTGGGAGTTGTTTGAAAATGAAACAGAAGTTGAACCAAATTAAATCTGCTGATTTCATGCTGAAATGGGATGTTTAATGTGAGAGTTGTGGTTTTCATGCATATCTCGTGAGTCCTGTTAGCGTCAAGCACAAAGTGTAACTGTGACCAAAGCGTTAGTCACAGTCCCCTGGCATCGTCTGTACAATTCTACAGTTTTTCGAATGGTACATACATTTTGTATTTCATATCATCTCAAGTACAGAATAAAAACAATGTGTTTTAACTTGTTTTAATTTTATTAGTACTATATTAAAGGGCTTAGCATCCATTGTAATGGCACATACATGACAGTGGATAGGCTTACATTATATATTTTTTGACTCCCGAAGCACAAGTCTGGTGAAACCAAGGAGTTCTTGGTTGAAATTATACCTGTCAATCAACCACCCTAAAAAATTTTTTTTCAACTTTGCCGGTTATGTCCGATCGGAACATTTTTATATGCACTTGCAAGGGGGCCTGGGTAGCTCAGCAAGTAAAGACTCTGACTACCACCCCTGTAGTCGCAAGTTCGAATCCAGGGGGTGCTGAGTGACTCCAGCCAGGTCTCCTAAGCAACCAAATTGGCCCGGTTGCTAGGGAGGGTAGAGTCACATTGGGTAACCTCCTCGTGGTTGCCATAATGTGGTTTGCTCTGAGTGGGGCATGTGGTGAGTTGTGCGTGGATGCCGCAGAGAATAGCGTGAAGCCTCAACACGCACTATGTCTCAGCGGTAACGTGCTCAACAAGCCACGTGATAAGATGCACGAATTGAAGGACACGGAGGCAACTGAGATTTGCCCTCTGCCACCCTGATTGAGGCGAGTCACTACGCCACCACGAGGACTTAAAGCGCATTGGGAATTGGGCATTCATAATTGGGGAGAAAAAGGGGAGACAAAAATACACTTGCATACATGCACAAGTTCACAGAACTTCTTCAGTGTGCTTGATATCACAATAAATTGTTAGAAGAGAAGCACACACACCTCTGAAGTTTAAGGCAGGTACTCCTCTAAAACAACTGACAATTCTGCTCTAAACTTGTGTGTAAGAGACAGTGATGTAAAAACTGATGCACTACGTTACTATGTTTTTCAATTTTTTTTATCCATCAAAATTACAGACAGCATTTGAAATTATCCATCAATGTTTGAAAAAAATCAGTAAATGACAATTTTTCAGTTAACGTATCCCCTGCTGTGGTTAAATTAATGCCCAGTACTGAGAATATGCTTATGATGTGGAACCGGAGCTTAAACTGATGTTAATGCTCCGTGTCTCTCACTTTCCTCCCCACTGACTCCATCTCTGATCTCATAGAACAGCAGGCACAGAGCAGTGCAGTGCAAGCATGCAAAGCAGAACACAGCTTGCATAAAGCCACGGACCTCTGGGAGGACCCCGGGCATTTGCGCGCCTATCTCTGCTGCATGCCTCGTTCGTGCCCTCCGCAAGACGGCGGATTTATCAATGATGAAAAGCTGACATTTTTGGAACAATCAGAGATCATTGCATTGCATCAGCCCTCTGTTTGTACTCAGCCGTGTTGATGGAAAGGGCCATTCTGGAAGGGCCAAATTGTTTCATATCAGTTGCAGGCTCTGAAATCCATTTATTACCAAAACGGTTCATATTTTCTGCTGAAGATGGCTTGAGGGGAAGATTTCACTTGCCATGTTCTGAGCACTCAGCTTTTGTACTTCACAGGATGCATTTAAAATTCATGTTGCCCCAGTTTTGCCTCTCGCTTGTGAACGGCACATCAGAAATAAGACAAAAGGTCTTCAATCATTGAAATACAGCTGGTAATTTTATTTACAGTGCAATTTACAAGATAAAAAAAACATGACATATGTGAAGGGTTTCTTACCAATGGGCCATAACTGTGTTTTTTTCATTTTTTTAGGAATAAGTATTTTCAAATACAGGGTGCATTTGACTGTATAAGCATGGCAAACATCTGAATTTCATATATTTACTCTGTATTTTAAAGAAAGTATGCAAACTCTAGAGGATTCAAATACTGTTTATTCCCTCAAAATCTGTTTGATCAACAGTTTTTGGGGAAACCTGTTTGAAAACAGACATTAGTTTTGGTGAAGCTACTGCCATAGAAGTTACACTAATTACCTTTAAACAAAAAATCAATACGCAGATATATACACATTTAAAAAAGTCTTTCTTTTGGAGGGAAAGGGGCCAAAAAATTGGAAAACTTCAACACAGGAAAGAAATCTGGGCTTGACCATTTCAAGGTGTCTTTAGAGCCTGATCTCGTGAAAGAAGAAAACTAGACGGTTTAGCAAAATAATATAAATTGGCTTCTTACATGTATCGTGGCAGTTCAAAGGTGAAATGTCTATTTTGTGGCACTAAAAGAGAGTTAAATGTTCTCCCAAACAGATGAAACTGCTGCAATAGGTACAAAGAGCCACATAAAAAAAATTCTTGCAAAAATGTAGGTACAGTATAGTAACATTTCAATGAGACCAGGTTGGATTTTTTTTAAAATAAGTAAATCATTGTGTTAACCCCTCTCTCTCTCTTTTCTTTCTTATATTCTCCGTGGGAGTAAAAGATGGTGTATTATATTCTTGTCTTTTTTAGCAGAAGGGTCATATTTCTCAGGGTCGCACTGGACAAAGTGTAACGCAAAAATCATCAGACACGTCATTTGGATGCTACCTGCATGACTAGCGACTGCTCTGTTAGACTGCTCAGAAGATATACACACGCCCACACTGCCAGTGCTATATTTGATGTGTACTTGGCTATATTTATGTGCCTTTGAAGCTCTTTAATGCTGGTGAGTCATCACCCTTGTTGAACAACTGTATGTGGACCCAGAGAATTATACATTACATCCAGACAGACACCATCTCGGCTTCATTCACATCATTTTTCGCTACATTGCAAAATGACCTTTCAGGGTATGAAATCAAGTCTGCTTTAAACAGTCTGTCTTTCTGTTCATCTAGCAGTCTTGCTGCACTGCCTGTTTACCATCAAACTTTAAACAAGTTTAAACTTCCAGACTTTGTCAAGCCTACGTTAAACTTTGTCTTGTCAAACTTTACATATCTAGATATTTTTGCAGTTCCATTTGGTGACATTAGTGGCACAGAAATTACACAGTTCATCTTTATCTCTACAAAATCAAAGTTACAAACTACTACTGTCTCATGCATCTTAATCACATGAGAATTTATTTTCAACACATTAAACCAAGAAAAATGAAAATCAGTCGCATATTCCTTGTAGAGTACAGTTTCTTATCAAAATAAATATGCAATTACATTCATGTATCTGCCACAGGAACTCTGGTCATTCCAATCTGCCATCTGCTTCATTAAATTTTATCTTATAAAATCACTGTAATTTTTGTGTGAATTTGGGGCAGAAGTATGTTAAGTCCTATTGGGTGTTGTTTGTAGCAGTATGATTAAAATGAAAGCACTTAAAGTTGTTTTAAAGTGTCAAGATTTGGCATAGAGGGAGATTTTCTCCAAGTTTCAATACCAGTGTCACTACCTACTGATGAAATAGTTTATTGTCAGATTCCTTTATGGGAGAAATGTTATACATAAGCAAATTTAAATGATCAGAAACAAGTGGAAATTATTTTCTGATACAACTTAGTTCAGCAAGTTTACGTGCACTACTGGTGCAAATAAAATGATGTAGTAAATGAGATGCTTGTGAGTCCAAAAAGTCTGACAAAATCCTCTGAGAAAGTTTTTTTTTTTTTTAATTTTTTTTTTAGAGATGTTGGATCTTTTGTATATAAAAGACACAAGTATGTTAGTTTTATGAGTTAGTTTTATGAGTCCCCCCCCCCCCCCCCCCCATTTTGTGATAACAAAATTTGGAGAAATTTGTTTTGTCATTCTGTCACTAGGACTAGGAGGGATACACTGAATATTCGTGGTTTATTTGCAGTGATTTTAAGCAACTGAATTTGGCCATTCAATGTTCTGTGGAGCTAAAACAGTGACTAAAGTCTTTGAATCAGAATTTTCAGATTAAGAAGACATTTAGAACAAAAAAAATCTGTGGTTTAAAATTACAAATGCATTAAATAAGCCACAAAATCCTCAAGTTTGTTAATTGTCACATGTCTAGAATTCAAATAATAAAAAAAATATTATAATATTTAGTCATAGTTTTCTAAAGAGCGTTAGTCGTTTGAGTAGTTTTTACAATACCTCCTTTTCTCGTGACTTGAGAGTATGAGAGCATTATTACAAAGAGGTTTTAGCATCTCTGATTTAAACATCAGTAGAGAATTTCTGTGAATCAGTAAAAATATTTTAATAAATTGATTCAAAACAAAATGATTAAATTATTCAATGATTCATTTGCATCACTATTCAGAAATGTCCTTTTTAAATATGTCAATGTTCTAGTAAAACACAAAACACAGTATGGACATGTGTGTGCTCCATTTTCTTGGTGAAATGTCCAAGACCACATTATGCCAATGTACCGGATTTTACGTGATTGGTGACAACCGGGGCGGACTGGCCATTAGGAGTACTGGGCCAGTCTGCCCCTGGTTGTCACCCATCATGTAAAATCAGGTATCATCCTGTATTTAAAGATGCAAGGATGCGTCAATACATATCGAATCAATACGGGAAGCGATTTGTCTCGTTTTTAAGGTGGTCCGATGGTGTCACAGCGAAATTGTTCAAGAACATTAATTTAACTTTGATATTACTTGGGAATTTTACCTACAGTCTGTCAAAAAAGTCCACACATTGAGATAAAATGTGCTAAAACTGTGGAGGGTGTGGTAAGCGTCAGTAACTTCAAAAGTGGAAACCCTATCAGCTGATCAACTCCCAACCCAAACCCCAAACCTAACCATTAGTGGAGTAAAAATATAAAGTCAGAGGGAAAAATGCAACCTCAGAATTTTACTCATCGCTGATAATGCAAGCAGGATTCCTTCCTTATTTCAATGCGGGATCCCATCCCAGGTCTCATACGCTGCTGACACAACACTCTTCTGGTCACGCCACAAGGGAAGGTAAACACACTGGAGCTGATGCAACATTTCTGAGAGATGGCACTTGTCAGTGATTTGGCATAATGTGGCCGATCCTAGGGTCCTGGAACTCTTGGAAAACAACATGCCAACTTCCTGTGTGAATATATTGGTGGAAACATGTCTTAATTACATAAATGTTTTGCTGTATTTACTGTATACTGTAGTTTACTATATTAATTTATTGCTGGATTTAAAAACTTTTTATCTACTTTTCAACAATGGTTGTTTGGATTAAATGTTCATACGATTAAAACAACTTTTGAGCCATTTTTTTTTATAAATTCATTGATAATTCATTGTTACCCAGATTTTGTAAACAGTGCCATACAAAATAAACAACTGATTGATATGATATGATTCATCATTGGTTTTTGATTGAGGCTGTGCATTAGATCTCAACCTCTCAACCCCTATTTTCTAGGACATATTACATTTGTTTCATATTGCATATTTCCACACATTATAGAAATGCACTCAATGCAAATGTATTAAAAGATTGAAAGTAATTATCATGTCATGAGGTAGATGCTGACTAAATACTAAATGCTAAAAGACGTAGCTTTTGTTAAAGGTTAATATAATTATTTCTGTGAATTTTTAGGATGTTTATTGACCCAGTACAGCCAGGGCATATCCTTTTTGCACCGATACCAATGCATGAAAACATATAACAGTGATTCAGAAAATTTCAGACTTAATATGGCTATAGGAAAGGAAATACCACAAGTCTATCTGCAGGGGATTTATTTCAGCAACTGTTCCCAGATCAGAAAGGTGACTAAAGATGCTATTAATGTTTATGGCTCATTATTCCAACACAGAGGGAGCAGCGAATAAAACGCTGGATGACTAATTTCATTTGTAATGCTCTGACTGCTCATTTCTAAACCTCAATTTAATTAACCCCCAGTTCCACTTTATTGAAGAACTTTGCACCCCTTTGGGTGATAATGAAACACACCATGCACATTTGCACATGCTTTGCACATGAGTAAATCGCTAGAAATGTGTAATAGAAAATCTGTCATGATCGCACCAAAGACACTGCAGATGTCAAGATAAATAGAAAAAATATTTACATTTTGGTCTGTTTCTCACCAAAAAACAATCCCATTACTTCAGAAGACATAGATTAAACCACTTGAGATGTATGGATTACCTTTATGATACCCTTTTGCCCTTCTTGGATCTTGGAAATTCTGGTCTCCATTGAAAAGCACACCATATATTCTTCAAAAATATTTGTTTATGTGAGCAGAAGACAAAGTCATACAAGTTTAAGATTGCATAAGGGTAAGTAAACAATGAGAGAATTACAATTTTTGGATGAACTATTCCTTTAAACCGATAATGTACAGTCAGCCGGTTGTTTTATACTAAACCCAGACAGGGAGATGTGTTCTTGTATTATCCTGAAATGTGGCACGGCAGATGGCAGCCTCTTGTGGAGCTCTCCAGTTCTTTTGTTGTTTTTGTTTGTTTGTCCTGTGTTAAGTAATTTTTTTCCAATCAGTTTTGCCAGGGAAGAACTGCTGAACATTCAGCAGCACACACCTAGCTTTTCCCAGTGTTGGACTACTCGGACGCTTTTCTGGACATTTTAGTCAGGGGCCAGCACGCCTTGTGACGCGAGCGAGGGAAGCGAGCCGCCACATGGTCAAGCTCCGTCAGCGCAGCTTTCGAACAACGCTGCCGAGTATTCATCTATTGAATCTCCACTCTCTCCCTAACAAAAGGGCAAACTACATCTCCTCACCCATATAAACAAGGACTTTTAAAACTCTGCTGCCTTGTGCTTCACAGAAACCTGGCTGAGTAAAGCTATTCCGGACAGCATGTGACATCTGCCGGGCTTTCAGCTGTTCAGAGCGGATCGCATTGCAGAGTTAACAGGGAAAACGAGAGGCGGTGGAACATGCTTTTATATAAATGAAAGTTGTTGTACAGATATAACAACTTTAAAGAAGATGTGCTGTCCAAATCTGGAAGCACTCTTTATCAACTGTAAGCCTTCTACTCACCGCAGGAGTTTTCCTCGTTTATTCTGGTGAGTGTTTATATTCCTCCACACATGTGGGTGAATGCAGAGCTGCAACAGTTAGCTGATCACATCACAGAAACGGAGACTCACTTATTATTCTGGGAGATTTTAATACAGCTAACCTCACCAGTGAACTGCCAAAATACAGACAGCACATTACATGCCCTACCAGAAACAGAAATAGACTAGATCATTGCTACACAACAATAAAGGATGCATATCACTCTGTCCCTAGAGCTCTCTGATCACTGTCTGGTTCATCTTTTTCCAACCAACTGGCAGAAAATAAAGTCAGCTAAACCTGTAGTGACTGTAAAGAGATGGACCAATGAAGCAGCAATGGAACTACATGACCGCACTGATTGGAGTTTATTTGAGGCTGCAGACACCAATCTGGACGAGCTCACAGATACTGTGACATCATATATCAGTTTCTTTGAGGACATGTGCATTCCTACTAGGACTTATTAAGCATGTAGGCAAAAGAGGATGCTTACAGAAGTGGGGCTAAATTAAGCTAATGACCCTGCACCTGTGTGGAGTGGCCTGAAAGTATTTACTAACTTCAAGACACCATCCCCCAACACTGTAGAGAACCAACAACTGGCTGAAGACTTGAATGTGTTTTATTGTAGATTTGAAAGGCCCAGTCTCACACCCCACATCCGCTCTGACCTTCACTTCACACAACCATCAACACCTCCTGCAACCACCCTCCTCCCCCCTCCTGCTACTCAACCTGCACTTATTAAGGTCTGTGAAGGGGAGGTGTGACGTGCTAACCAGCTAGTCCCAGTCTTCACACTGATCTACATGGAGCAGTGTGAAGTTCCAAGCTGCTTCAAACGCTCAATCTTCATTCCTGTCCCAAAGAAACCCAAAATCACAGGACATGAATACATACCCGTGTCTCTGACGTCTGTGGTCATGAAATCATGGTGTTGAAAAATCATGGAAAAGAGCCTGGTGTTGGCCCACCTGAAGGACATCACTGGACCCTTTCTAGATCCCCTTTAATTTGCTTATCGAGCAAACAGGTCTGTGGATGATGCAGTCAACATGGGATTGCATTATATCAGGCAACATCTGGACAGACCAGGGACATATGCAAGGATCCTTTTATGTGGACTTCAGTTCGGCTTTCAACATCAACATCCCAGCTATTCTCTGGACTAAATTACTCCAGCTCTCTAACCTCACATCTACAGGTCCTTCTCAAAAAATTAGCATATTGTGATAAAGTTCATTATTTTCCATAATGTAATGATAAACATTAAACTTACATATATTTTAGATTCATTGCACACCAACTGAAATATTTCAGGTCTTTTATTGTTTTAATACTGATGATTTTGGCATACAGCTCATGAAAACCCAAAATTCCTATCTCAAAAAATTAGCATATCATGAAAAGGGTCTCTAAACGAGCTATTAACATAATCATCTGAATCAACTAATTAACTCTAAACACCTGCAAAAGATTCCTGAGGCTTTTAAAAACTCCCAGCCTGTTTCATTACTCAAAACCGCAATCATGGGTAAGACTGCCGACCTGACTGCTGTCCAGAAGGCCATCATTGACACCCTCAAGCAAGAGGGTAAGACACAGAAAGAAATTTCTGAACAAATAGGCTGTTCCCAGAGTGCTGTATCAAGGCACCTCAGTGGGAAGTCTGTGGGAAGGAAAAAGTGTGGCAAAAAACGCTGCACAACGACAAGAGGTGACCGGACCCTGAGGAAGATTGTGGAGAAGGACCGATTCCAGACCTTGGAGTAGAAACATCTAGAGCCACCGTGCACAGGCGTGTGCAGGAAATGGGCTACAGGTGCCGCATTCCCCAGGTCAAGCCACTTTTGAACCAGAAACAGCGGCAGAAGCGCCTGACCTGGGCTACAGAGAAGCAGCACTGGACTGTTGCTCAGTGGTCCAAAGTACTTTTTTCGGATGAAAGCAAATTTTGCATGTCATTCGGAAATCAAGGTGCCAGAGTCTGGAGGAAGACTGGGGAGAAGGAAATGCCAAAATGCCTGAAGTCCAGTGTCAAGTACCCACAGTCAGTGATGGTCTGGGGTGCCATGTCAGCTGCTGGTGTTGGTCCACTGTGTTTTATCAAGGGCAGGGTCAATGCAGCTAGCTATCAGGAGATTTTGGAGCACTTCATGCTTCCATCTGCTGAAAAGCTTTATGGAGATGAAGATTTCATTTTTCAGCACGACCTGGCACCTGCTCACAGTGCCAAAACCACTGGTAAATGGTTTACTGACCATGGTATTACTGTGCTCAATTGGCCTGCCAACTCTCCTGACCTGAACCCCATAGAGAATCTGTGGGATATTGTGAAGAGAAAGTTGAGAGACGCAAGACCCAACACTCTGGATGAGCTTAAGGCCGCTATCGAAGCATCCTGGGCCTCCATAACACCTCAGATGTGCCACAGGCTGATTGCCTCCATGCCACGCCGCATTGAAGCAGTCATTTCTGCAAACGGATTCCCGACCAAGTATTGAGTGCATAACTGAACATAATTATTTGAAGGTTGACTTTTTTTTGTATTAAAAACACTTCTTTTATTGGTCGGATGAAATATGCTAATTTTTTGAGATAGGAATTTTGGGTTTTCATGAGCTGTATGCCAAAATCATCAGTATTAAAACAATAAAAGACCTGAAATATATCAGTTGGTGTGCAATGAATCTAAAATATATGTAAGTTTAATTTTTATCATTACATTATGGAAAATAATGAACTTTATCACAATATGCTAATTTTTTGAGAAGGACCTGTATATGTCAGTGAATCACCAGCTTTCTGACATACAGGCAGCAGCTAGTGAGACAGGGGAAATTCACTTCCAGCACATGTACAATCAGCACTGGTGCACCCCACTACTCTTCTCCCTGTATACCAATGACTGCACCACCAAGGACCCCTCTGTCAAGCTCCTGAAGTTTGCAGATGACACTACTGTCATCAGCCTCATCCAAGATGACGATGAGTCTGTATATAGAAGGGAGTTTGAACAGCTGGCTCACTAGTGTAGTCAAAACAACCTGGAGCTGAACATGATGATTGTGGACTTTAGGAGGAACACCCAACATTGACCCACTCATCATTCTAAACAGCACTGTTGCAGTAGTGGAATCATTCAGGTTCCTGGGCATTACCATCTCACAGGACCTGAAGTGGGAGACCCACATTGACTCCATTGTGAAAAAGGCCCAGCAGAGGTTGTACTTCCTTTGTCAGCTGAGGAATTTCAACTTGCCACAGGCAATGCTGATACAGTATTACTCAGCATTCATTGAGTCTGTCCTCTTCAGTAACTGGTTTGGTGCAGCTATGAAATCGGACATCAGATGACTACAAAGGACAGTTCAGAGTGCTGAGAGGATTATTGGTGGACCCCTGCCCTCCCTTCAACAACTTTACACTTCCAGAGTGAGGAAAAGGGCTGGAAAAATCACTCTGGAACCCACTCACCCAGCCCACTACCTTTTTGAACTTTTGCCTTCTGAGCGGCGCTACAGAACTCTGAGAACTAGAAACATAAGGCACAGGAACAGCTTTTTCCCTCATGATATCCCTCTTATGAACAGTTAAAACTGCCCCATTAAGCAACAATTATGTGCAATACACAGCTTAGTCTATTTATATTTATCCAACATACCAAAACTCTTCTGCCATACATTCCCTTGCATCTGTATATAACAGATTTGTATTTGTACATACGTACATACGTATATATATATATATATATATATATATATATATATATATATATATATATATATATATATATATATATATATATATATATATATTGTCTTATTGCGTATTTCTATATATACTTATATTTTCTATTCTTTTTTTTATTTTTATTACATTTTTTTTTTAATAATTTTCTCTGTCTTGTTGCTGTGTTGTTTGAGCACTGGAAGCTTCTGTCACCAAGACAAATTCCTTGTATGTGTAAGCATAATTGGCAAAAATAAAGCTGATTCTGATTCTGAAAGGATTTATTTTGCTAAACCTTTAAAACCCAAGTTATTTAACAATTATGGATTGGCCCCATTAACGTCCATAGTAAGTGCCCAGATTTTTGCTTTAAAAAAATAAAAAATACTGTTGGAGGGACAAGCTGAAATTAATCTTTGTGGTAACCAACGTAATGTGACAAATGCTGTTGATTGAGCTTAATTTGTACTGAACCTGGAATGTTCCTGTAAATTGAAATTTGGTATGTTGGAATAATTGATCTATTGATAACTGGTGTATAGAGTTGGGTGTAGATTAGAACAATCATTAATTTAATTCTTTATTTAACTTTAAATGTACATGAAATCGTCAACATACACCTCCATGTCAACTGCATACAATTAATAAAAATAAAACATTATTTTACACGTTAGGTTTGGAGCTTGTTTACTGCCCATAGTGACAAAACCATATTTTAGATTTAAGTCATATTTTTGGTTAAAGACAGCTTTTTTCCCCCCCTTTTTCTCATCAGTAGCAATCTTTGCATTATCGCCATCACTTGGTCTTTTCCTACCTCCTCCACTAAAGAAACTTTCGAGCGACGTTTGTTTCACACTCATGTTAACATTGGCTATTAGAAGAGTAGAACTGATTTTTATGAAATTGTGCCTTTTATGTACATGTGGATAGTGCCAAATAAAGGGCACAATAATACTGTGGCTTATATCAGTAATGCACAGAAATTTTTCACAGAACTTTCTCATGACCCGGTAGCAACTCTTCCATGGCCCTTTACTGGGTCACCACCCGGGGTTGGGGACCTCTGCTGTAAAGCACATTTGCTCAGTGGTGAAGTGACTCTACTGTGGTTTTGATGAATGGGAAAAGCTGTGTTCTGATATAGTATTTACAGGCACCATCAGCATCAAGGAGTGAATTATGAAAGCTTTCTGGTACTCCACCTTCATTTTGTTTCTCATCTCCAAAAATCCTAGTTGTGTCCAGTCAACCAGGCCTGATACATGGCACTTGTTGATCTTATGAGAATAAAGCATGAGAGAGGCTGTTAGGGTCAGTCTCAGGCTAGTATGCAGACCTGTCTTTTGAATGTAGTCCAAACGAATGACTGTACTTTGCCCAAGGAAACTAGTTTTCTTGTAAAAGCTGTTTTTTTTTCATGTTTCCCCACACTGCTGAATTTTCAGTCCTACACTAGGTATGCTGGAAATGCTAAAGCAATTTTTACTTTTGTCCTTTTTTGTAAACATGTTTCATTATTCCTGTGTATTCCTGATTTCTCAGTCCTTCTGTTTTAAAAGCTGAGGTGAGTGAATATTGACAGATGACAGTTAGCAAGATGCACATGCTTGGTGCTACTTACTAGCCAATTCTAATTAAATATGTGGCTTTAACAAGCTGGTCTTCTGGTTTTTGAATCTACATGCTATTTTTTTTAATTGAAATTCTATTAAAGGGACCATTTTCAACACTTTTGTACAGTTTAATTGGAAGCTCTGGGTGGAATGGGAAGGGAGCTTGCATTGTGAACATTAGACATTGAACTCTTTTTTTTTTTTTCAAAGAGCAATTATGATCTTGTTTTCCTTGATATGCCTCCTATACACGCTTTCAAAGGCAGCATTTAGAAAAGCTAAACTGTTATCAACACTCCTGGTGTACAAGCCTTTGTTTCAAAGTAAAGAGACGGTTCTTCAATTTACAGATCCACTCCCTATCCTAAAAACGAATGGAGGACGTTTAATTGAATGCAGGATACTAAAGAGCTGTTGTGCATCTGTGCTGAGTGACCAATGGAAATATATCTGCTCTGACAGATGAGTCTGGCTGTGATGTGGAGTAAGTGAGCAGCATGTTCAAATGCTCCATGTGTAATGCATTTGGCTCCATGTGTAATGCATTTGGAGTTCCACTGTTCCCACAAATCCTGGCAGAGTGGTCTCCTCAAAGTGTCTCTGCCTGAACAACGGGAGGATGGCCAAGCTGTTAGGAAGGGATGCACATATACTCAAGGACTTTGTGTATCGCATTATGATAATGTGATGTGAGTGAAGCTGGATAACTTTAGATTTCGCAGTCAGAAGTTTGGGTTCTTTTTTTAATATTGCATATGGGTCACTCTTAATATGCAGCAAATATTCTAAATGTCTTTCAACATTTTTAATATACTTTCCAACAATGGTTGTTTGGATGAAATATTCATCCAATTAAAATAGCTTTTAAGCCATTTCTATGGAAATATATAACTTGTTTGATATGGAATATAGAGAAAAGGCTGTGAAATATTGAGATACAGTTTTTTTATTTATCACCCAGCCGTCATTGCTATCCAAATTTAGTTAAAAGTGCCACAAGGTGATATTTTTTGTGAAAACAAATAGAGCCACATCTAAAAATGTAATTCTGCTTGATTAAATAATGGGAATTGTATAAAAGTATCATAAATAAAAATTAAAAGTTAAAAGATTTAAAAATATAGAAATTCAAATCCTCATGTAAGACATCTCTCAATTCCTTAGTAAGGCTACGCCCACACTAATAAACTTTAATTTGAAAATGCATTAATTTCGCTACATTTAAGCCTCTAATCCACACTAGAATGGTGATTTCCTTAAACACTTTTCATATCCTCATTCTTTAGAAAAGAATAATGCTAGGAAATTGAAATCAGAGGTTTCAAACGTGTTAGTGTGTTTATGCCCTAAGCAATGTTATCTTTAGGTCATTATTTTCACCCTGTTTGATTCCATTCTGTTAGGCATACTCTTAATTTTATTTCCATTGTGTAAATAATCGAAATATAATGAATACAGTTTCAGTGTCTGAGCATGTACCAATGCATATTTCGGAAAGATTTCCTAAAATGACAGCACAGGTATACATTTTTTGGTAAGACCAATATCAAAATTGAAAAATGATCCTCAATTTCGCCGTAATACAAAGCAGTGACTGACACAAAAGTCATTACTATTGTGCTCACCTACAAATTGTCTAATTTATTATTGTTATAATTTTTTTTGTTTTGTTTAACCAGATATATTCACGGCACTTTTCCTCGAGTACTTTGCACTCTAAATGCTTTTAGCGCCGTGGCCCCCGAGTACTCTTTGTCTTCCACGTGCTCTCCCTTCCCTTTTAGTTCTTGTGAGCCGCTTGGCTGCTGGGTTATCACAGTAACCAGTTGTCAGGATCAGGCAGATGCTCACAGTCTCTCTTTGTTTGGTTCTCTTTGTCTGTGTGTGCGTGGTGCCAGCGGATGGTCCTGTCTCAGTGAGGACTGCTGTGAAGAGCCAGAGAAAGACAGTGACGTCGTGGTCTGCAGATGTGTAGAGAGTTATCTGAGCCTAGCAGACATCATGAACACTTCTCAATGGCTTTTCTTCACTCTATTCCCCTAAATTGAGACCGTAGATGTTTGAGAGAGCTTTATGAAAGAGCAAGAGCAGTGTTTAGGACTTTCAATTATTCTTCATTGTGTATTTCAATGGAGAGGTTTTTAAAATATTTAGTTTCTTGACTTGATTCTCGTACCTGTTAGTGCAGTGAATATATTGAGGTTTGCATTCATGCATATTTGTAGATTGTTCTCTGCTGCAAAGACCAGCATAGAGCAGCATGAATTTCCATGTTGGTTCAAGCTGCTGTATCATGGTTAGTGCTGGTTTGATATTGGTCTAGCAGGTGCACAGACCATCATAGTCATGCAGAATGCTATTTCTGATGAAGCGGGTTGACCAAGGAAGTCTTGCCATTTAAACTTAAACAGCCTGGTTAGGATAACAGCACAGCAGGATCAAGAACATATGGTGAATATACTGTATACACTACTAGTCAAATGTTTGATCGATTTTATGTTTCTTATGATCTTAAATAAGACTGAATAAGTCTGGTTCCAGAGGTAAAGATCCCATCTTTTTTTTCACTGAGGAACTGATTTTTTATATTATATTTTATCCCTTTTCACCCCAATTTGGAATGCCCAATTCCCAATTTGTGCTAAATCCTCGTGGTGGCATAGTGACCACAATCCGGGTGGTGGAGGACGAATCTCAGTTGCCTCTGCATCTGAGACCGTTAATACATGCATCTCATCACGTGGATCATTAACTACTGTAAATCAAAAGGTTTTATTTTTTTCCATCACTATCAATTTAATTACATTATTTGCTGTTTTATGCAAATTGTAGTTCAATACCTCATTAAAGACGTTACAGTACATTTTTCCTTTTGTCAGTTTTTCAGATAGCTTTTTTTTTTTGCTTCAAATCAAAGTTTGTAATGTTGTGATTCACATTGGAGCTGGCTGGTTTGGCTCATGGTGTAAAACTTCTTTTGAAGTTCTATGAAATCCCAATAGAAAAAAATAATTATTGGAAAAAGCTTCTGGAACCGAGATGGCTAAAAAAGTGGGCGGGCACTGTTGCACTCTTTGGATGAATTTCTTTAAAAACTAAAATGAAAGTGATTAAGTTGTTTCAGATAGTGAAGAAAAAGCAGCCAAGAAGTGCCTGTCAATACTGTTTAAAAAGCATCTCAGGTGGCACTTCGTGAAGTTCAGTTTGGAGAGCTGTAATCTAGGCAAAAAGTGCTGAAAACTTTGAAGAAGCTAAAATACTTAGCACCACAAGAATGATTACCTACATCCTGTGTTAATTAGTTCAAGCAGATAAATTGGTGAAACAGTTAACCCACGTCTGCAGATACTTATGAATTTGACGAAATCCATCTCCTGCTTTCTGCTTTTTCACATTCACCTCCTCTCATTCATTATCCCCTCCCATATCTGCGCTCAGTACTGGAGCTCTCATATGTGATTACGGTCCGTTAGGTAGGTGAGATGTTGTAGCCACAGGCTATTGTTTTCCCTCTGTCAGTTATGCTGGTGTAATAACCAACAAAAAGTGGGTTACCATGACTGTGTCACAGTGGAGAAGAGAGGTTGGAAATATTAGGTTGCAGAGAGCTCACTCCATAACCATTAATTTAACCAGCAAGCTACAGACCCTTCAGAAACTCTATTCTAGCATAATCTGACAGGGCGGAGGGTGGGGCCGGGTCATGATTATACACACCCGGTCCCTTATCGGGCTAATTGAGCCTCGGAGAAGGATAAAGGCCGATTGCGGACGGTGGTTTGGGAGAGAGAGAAAGTTTACGGACATGTCCGTCATGTGTGTGTGTTTGTGTCTTTTGTTTAAGTTTTTGATTAAAATATTATTTATATCGTCAAGCCAGTTCTCGCCTCCTCCTTTCCATTGAACTGTTTTACACATAGTGAAAAAAAGTGAATTGAGTTTTAGACTTTTGCCTAGATTGTAATTATTAAGAGTAAGTTGGTCACACAGAAACATAGACAATGGCATATCATAACACACAGTAGGATATCCCGATTCAAATGAGCACAAACACAACACAAGTAGATCTTGAAATATTCCTCTAAGAGTTTTCTTGGGAAGACGATGCACATAAGGGTGCTCAACACACATTGTGTGTGTGTGTGTGTGTCTGTGTGTGGGAGAGGGAGAGAGTGTGTGTGTGTGTTGTGTGCGTGCACATGCCCGAGGACTTTCCACATCCACATATGTGCTCATCTAAAGGATTGGGATGCTCCTGAACACTTTATATTTCTGTATTTTGTTTTCTTATCCATTTATTTCTAATACTGGTCATTTTTGACTGGGTTTAACAAACACTAATAAGATAATCGATTTACGACAGGTTTCTGCCCATTTCACCAGACAATATCTTTTTCAAATTTCATGTATTGTTTTGAATTTATCTTAACTTATCTCAGATTGATCTGTGTAATATTTTACTTTTTTGATGTGGTGAGCACAGATTTTGCCATTGCTTTATTTTCTAATGGGAAACAATATCTATGATTGTTAAAACTTGAATGTTCATTTATGGGGGTGTCTGTACAGTGACTTCTATTCTTGCCAGTTGTATTTGTGCTTCCTATTGAGATTTTCATCATCACACAACACAATGAATCACTTAAAGTGTTTGCTGCATCATTTTCAGTCTGATTGTTTGGAGCCATATAATTATCTTCTCCGTAATTGGGGTTCTCAGAATCCTATCAAAACTAGTGTGTGCCCTCTTTTGTTGATGAACAAAATAAGTATGCTGTTTGGTCTAGAAACTGATAACAACTTTTAAAATGGATATTCAGTGTCCCACGTCTTTTGATATATCTGTCCGTCTGTGCTCTTTTGATGTGCCTTGGATGGTCTCTAAAAAATGATTTGTCTTTTTTATTCTGGAGGTGTCAATCAGTGCTCAAAATATGGCTTCTTGGATTGTTCCACAAGTAGTTTGCTTTAATAGAATTGTTCACTCAAAATTGAAAATTCTGTCATAATTAACTAGTGTTGTTCCACCAGTATGACTTTCTTTCTTCTGTGGAACACAAAAAAGTTATTTAGCAGAATGTCCAAGCTGCTCTCTTCCATACAATGAAAGTAAACCATGACCAGTGGCTTTTAAGCTCCAAAAAAGTAAATAAATAAAAAGGCACAATTAAAGTACTCCAGCAGACTTGTGTGCATTTTAATGAGCAGACCTACGGTAATTCGCTATTTGTTGAAGATCTTCCGCTCTGCCGTAGCTCTAAAATTTCATTTACACTTGCACATATTAAAAAACCTGGTTTGAATGTACGAAGGTTAATGATGACAAAACATATATTTTTGTGCAATCCATTCCTAAAATGACTGACATTTCCCTTTTTAATTAGTCGATCTGCGGTCAAAAAACTTGTATTTTTTGTTTTTCATTTTACCATTCAGTTCTGTATCATCCACCTTTGCAAAGCACAAATGGGAATTCAAAGATTGCATTAATACATAGCAGAGGCGATTTATTCTGGGAAATAGACCCATAGGGCCTAATTCTTTTTCGTTCTAGGTTCAAGGAGAATATAAATAGGAAACACAAAAGTCTCAAAAGAGCATTTTCGATTTCTTGCAATTGAAAAAGTTTTTAGATTGAAGCAATATTTTCTTCTGGCCTGTAGCACATGCATAAAACCTGCTCCTCAAATGCCTGAAGAGTTCTTTGCTGCTGTTATGCACAGAACTGAGTACACAATTTCGAGAAAATAGCAGTTTGTGTAATTTTCTATACTTTAGAATGCAATTGTGAGATATACATTTTAAAAAATGACCTTTGATCATTGTACTCTAAGCATCCTAGCAGATTATTTTTATGCTGTATATTCAGGTAACCAGCAAGAATCTTTTTATTTTTTATCTCTCAGGAGCCTGGAGGAGTTTGCCAGATTAGGTCTGACAAGAATTGTTAATGTAAATAATTACACTTTTGATCAAATAAGCAAGTAATAGAGCCATCCATCAAGTGCTCTCAGGCAGAATGTCACTTTCCCACAGTTGAGTTGCTTTCTCCCCATTTCTTTAATGGATGAGCTCGCTTTTGATTAATTGTGTTTGCTAGTCTATAGTTTTACACATGCGTATTTCAGACATTGGCTGATTTGCTGTGGCCTAATTATGCTGTGTTTGATTTTATTTTTAATATTATTTTATTTCTGATCTTTTACTGATATATGCCATTATAACTCAACCAAGGTTTTTTTTTTTAAAAGGAATGTATCAGGCTATTTTCAACCTAATGTCTATGTGCCCATGTGTGGCATGCCGTTGATAACCACAAACACTTTTTAAACCATTTATTCAATATTTAACAATTCAAATAAAACACATTGGCATGCTTTGCTGAGTGTGGAATAAAGATCTTAATTAAACTGCTCAAAAATGAAAATTGTCTGTTGTAATCGATGGCATGCAAATGTACGTTGACATTTGGTTAAAATAACCCAGAATATTTCTGTAACTTAGCCTACTGTATGAATACCTCAGTTTCTAAATGTGAATACATTTATTTATATTGATCATTTATTTTATTAATGAAGAGCAAGCATATCGCCCTTATTGCAACATTTTATTTCTTGTAATTGTCAATATGTCATTTATAAAGAAATGTTCTTGTTAAAGTGAAGCACATACTGTATTTGCTACAATACAAACAAGCAAATACTGTATCTTGACAAAAGCTTGAAAGTGGAGTGAAAGAGTGTCTTTGTCGAATGTGTCTGTGTGTGTGTGTACAAGTCTGTGCACCTGTGAACACCTTTGCCGAATGTGAATTTTTCATAAGTCTTTCAGTTGCTCTCTGGTGAGGACATGACAACCTGCTGTGAATGAGATGAGAGCATATGTGGAGAGCTTCCATTACCTTCTATTTCTAAATGAAATTACTTTTTCATTAGTCTAGAGCTTTGTCCTTGACTGATGGAGGATGGCTGTGTAAAGGACTTCTAAATTGTATTTGAATTTATTTATTAATTTAATCTGATATACAGTATGCTATAGCATCATATCACAATTCTGAAAAAAATACTTTATAATCAGCCAACTAATTTTAGAACTGCTGTCAGAAAGCAAAAGTACAACTATAGCAAGAATAGCCAATTACTACAGCCAATTAGCTGTCTTGCTGCCTAATGCCTACAGTATATAGGCAGCTGCCTTCTATGGAATGTTATAAGTGACTGATTTGGAATGCTCAACATGGCATGGCAGCAATACTGTGTGGCACACAAATAGCACAGCACTGGAGATTTGATTCGCAATTGATTCAAATAAAAACAGACATTAACATGTTGCTTTGCTAACAACCTGACCTAATAAGCATACAAATATACAGCATACACAAATATTTGGTAAAATAATAAATATTATATTTGAATGAACTATGTTTTTCCAATAAATTTCAATATTGAGTGAAATATAATATTGTTTATAACCAACATTTCTCTGGAGCAGTGCATGCTCAACTGCATAAGGGTAGCTGTTTTTGTACCTGGGTTATGAATGATGTGTGCACGTCTGACAAGTTGAACAGGTATGGGTCCAGCAGTACAGTAATTACTCAGTCAAGGTCAGGGCAGACTGACCAATGGGATGAACCACTGGGATGATGAAGTGAACTCTGAAGTGTGGGTGGCATTAGCTGAGGGGACAGGTGCCAAAGATGCAGAACCATTAACATTTCTAGAGTTTCACTTTAATATATTCTGTTATAAAATAAGAAATTTAACAAAATCATTTAGTGAGGTGTTTAAAACAAGTGAAAAAGACAAAATACACTTGGTAAGGTTCAGTAACACAAGTAATCAGATATAAAGATTTTAAAATAATAGACATCTTGAAATGAGTGTCTTTATAAGTAGTTTTTACTTGACATTTTGTACAGTTTAAGCAAGTTATTCCAGAAGCATGCTGTTATTTTTTGTATTTGACTACCAATTAACTTGTTTTTCTTGATGCTCACTTAACAAAAAGTATCACCGCTTTAAAATGTTCTAACATGTGAAAAAAAACAAGATATTTAATATACTTTTGCGTCTCAGATAAAATTGTCTTAATATATATGTGTGTGTATATATATATATATATATATATATATATATATATATATATATATATATATATATATATATATATATGTCTATGCGCCACAATGGCTTGAGGCTGTCTACACTGGATCTATATAATTATAGTTATATAGTGCCACCCGTTTATTGTCGTTGGGTCCGTATGGACGCTTCCAGTGTAGACAGCATCATTGATTATAATGGGGATCTATTAAGGCCCAAACATACTTCACACAAGTATGCAAACGCAGACATGAGCGCTTCGGCAACGCATGTCCAAAATGTGGTCCATACATTACGTGCACCCATACATTGCTCTGGCGTTTACAAACACTGAACCACAAGGGGGCAAAAGAGTTTTTTGGGTGCCAAGAAACCGTGGTGGCGGGCAGGGCTAGACTGGTAATCTGGCATACCAGGCATTTTCCTGGTGGGCCGACGCATTTTGGTGCGGGCGGACTGGCCATCGGGAGTGGTCAAAATGCAAAATGGACTGAATGGGCCGCGATAAGCTATAATGTGCTAACAATACTATAATTTTCACTATATAATAATAAATAAAATAAATAATAAAATAAATAATAACAAAAAAAAAACAAAAACTGGCAGATGTGGATTAATACTCATTTATTTATTTATCTGTTTATCTATTTATTTGATTAATTTACCATTTTGGGGAAATAGACACTCATATGTTTTAACTTTACAATTTGACCATTCTTGTGGTATGGTAAAGCCTTCAGGCACTAAGAAACACAGGGTTTGACCGATGACCGTGAGCGGGGAGGGGCTCGCTGCCGACCGCCTGGAGTGGGAGAACCGCTGCCAGGGGTGGGGGAAACCCCTTCTGTTCCCAGAGAATGCGGCGGGACGCTCCGTACGCCAGGGGCTGGAATACTGCCTTCGATCTGCCCGGGGGGGGGGGAGTGGCTGTCGTCCGCCTGAGAGGGTGGAGGAGTGATCGAGGACCACGTGACGGTGTATCAGAGAACCGGCGAGTATGTTTTTTTTTTTTTTATCTCTCTCTCGCTCCTCTCTCTCTCTCTCTCTCTCTCTGCTGCTCTGCATTGGCCTTTTCCCTCTCTTTTAAATTTTACAATGTTTATTTGGGGGGATACTACACTGTTACAGGTAGTACCCCCCCCCCCCCCCCCCCCCCCCCCCCCATTTACTTATTTTTGTTTCCCTCCCCTTGCCCCTCCCTCATCCAGGTAGACGGGGATGACCTGCCGGCAGATGGGGCGGAAGGCACGCCCCTCCCCAGGGAAAGAGGGGGTGGGATGTACGTCATGCCGGGTGCTCCCCAGCCTGAGAGAATGAGGGAGGAATGTGGCAGGGTGGGGCCGGGAGAGCGAGATCATTTACGGACATGTCTGTCAAGAGTGTGTTTTGTCTTTTGTTTAGGATTATAATTAAAATATTATTTACATTGCCAAGCCGGTTCTCGCCTCCTCCTTTCCATTGAACTGCGTTACAAATGGGTTTGTGCTTTAAATTTGCCTCACCTTGCTTTAGCTCAGAGCTGCTCAGTGGGCTATAAGTGCTTAAGCTTTTCCTGCAATAATGAGCTTAAGGAGATAATTATTTCTTTCATTCGACTGAAAGGCAGCATGACAGACATTTAAATGAGACTCAACTGAGCAGGATAGAGAGATGAAAATGCAGAGAATTGTCAGGAAGTGTCATCTGTGCTCACCTGCTTAGATAATTCAGTACAGGGATGTTTGTAGCTCGAGCACCTCTCGTTGGGTGGTCTTGGTTAGGAGGAGAGAGAGAGAGAGAGAGAGAGAGAGAGAGAGAGAGAGAGAGAGAGAGAGAGAGAGAGAGAGAGAGAGAGAGAGAGATTGATTTTAAGTTTTTATTACACTTGTTTGCTATACTGTGAAGTAAGCTAGAAGTAAAGAGTTGCTCTTAAAGGAAAAGTTTGCCAAAGATGAAAATTCTTTAATTTACTCACCCTCATGTTGTTCCAAACCCATTCAGTGTGACTTACTTTCTTCTGTGGAAAATTTGGGACAGACATCCTCAGTCACCATTTACTTTCATTGTAAGGAACAAAGATGCAGTAAAAGTGAATGGTGACTGAAACTAACATTCCACCTAACATCTCATATTGTGTTCCACAGAAGAAAGGAATTCATATAGTTTTGGAAAACCATGAGGTTGAGTAAGGAAATCACAGAATTAAAATTTTTGGGTGAAATTTAAATACTCACTATAAAATGACTGTGGTCCTTGGTATAACAGGCATAATTGTTGTCTCGTTTGAAAATAATTGGTCTATTTTGAGAATTTGTTATCCAGAAGTTAGAATTAATTAAAAAGATTTAGAAAATGTATATATAAAAGCTCAAATTTATTGGAAAGTTATCAGCAATTTGTTTAAATAATATATTTTTTATTAAATATTGGCAATATTTTCCGTTGACTAATTATTGTTATTATTATTACAACCCCAATTCTGAAAAAGTTGGGACGGTATGAAAAATGCTAATAAAAACAAAAAGGAGTGATTTGTAAATGTATGTGCAGCATAGTTCTAGAGGGAAGGCTAGCAGCTGTACATCATCGCACCATTAGCTAGGTTACTCCTAGCCAATCACATGTCAGCCATCGCTTTATAAGTCTGATCACAATCTATCACATTGCTTTTTCAGTGTGCTAACATGGCAACCTCCACCACCACACCGCCACCAGTTGAGTACCATTCTGTACAGGAGTAGGCTCCTCGCACCTGCCTCCTATTTCCGGTAGTAAATGATGTTTCCTAGCACAACTTCTTTGGACCGCCAGACGGGACTTATGCCAAAGAAATACATTACATTTGTTTTTTATATTCATCAAAGAAATGCCATCTTAATTTTCACTCAAGTCTGCAAGTCTTCCTTATAGAAATTATATTCACCCTTTGCAATTGAAAACACTACAACCACACATTATATGTTTTACCCTGTGATTTTCATAGTTTTTTTTTTTAATGTACAGTTATTTCAAATCAGATGATTGCAGCATCTGATAATGGTTGGTAAAATCTGCTGAACCGGAGTGCAGAGGGCCCAAATCCAAGACTGGAATGCGGCAACCACCAATCCGTGCCTTCATGGATGATCTCACAGTGACAACGGAGTCAGTGCCTGGAGCCAGATGGATCCTGAAGGGTCTGGAGAGGGTGATTGAATGGGCCAGGATGTCATTCAAGCCAACCAAATCCAGATCTTTAGTGCTAAAGAAGGGCAGGACGGTGGAGAAGTTTTGTTTTATCATCTCCGGAACTCAAATCCCAACCCTGTCTGAAAAACCAGTAAAAAGCCTGGGAAAGATCTTCGACAGCAGCCTCAGGGATACAACATCCATTAAAAACACCTGCGAGGAGCTGGAGAGGTGGCTGAAAATTGTCGATAAAACTGGGCTCCCTGGAAAATTTAAGGCATGGGTGTACCAACATGGGATTCTGCCAAGAATACTGTGGCCTCTGCTTCTGTACGAGTTTCCGATCTCCACCGTCTCAGAATTAGAAAGGAGAGTCAGCCGCTACCTAAGGAGATGGCTTGGATTCCCGAGGAGCTTAAGCAGTATCGCCCTTTATGGAAACACCTGCAAGCTGCAGCTCCCGCTAAAATCCATCGAAGAGGAGTTCAAGGTCTTGCGTGCAAGAGAGGTGCTGCAGCTCCGTGAGTCTAGGGACCCCAAAGTCTCTGGGGCAGGTGTAGAGGTCAAGACGGGCAGGAAATGGAGGGCAGAGGCGGCAGTAGACCAGGCAGAGTCACGGCTGCACCATGGTGTCCTAGTGGGAGCAGTGGCCAGAGGAAGGGCTGGGCTAGGAACCTTTCAAGGGCCCCGGTTCAACAAGGCCCGGGGGAAGGAGAGGAGGCAGCTAGTTCAAAGTGAGGTGAGGGCGGTGGTGGAGGAGGAGAGGTCCAGCAAAGCAGTGGGAATGGCACGTCAGGGTGCCTGGATTAGATGGGAACAAGCTGTGGAGAGGAAGATCACGTGGACTGACCTTTGGCGGGCAGAGCCACACCGCATCAAGTTCCTGGTCCAGGCAGTCTATGACGTCCTCCCCAGCCCGTCCAACCTGCACACCTGGGGGCTGGTCGATGGATGTACCAGGATGTGCCCTGTGCCATAGAAAGGGAACCCTTGAGCACATCATGAGCTGCTGCCCAAGAGCTCTGGGGGAAGGCCGATATCGCTGGCGGCATGACCAGGTGCTCAAAACAATTGCAGAGAGCATCCAGGTCACAATCAGCAGTTGCCGGAGGTCAAAGCCCTGCAAACAAACCATCAGCTTCATCAGGGCCGGAGAGAAGCCAGGAAAATCTTTCAGGACAACAGCAGGGCTTCTGAACACGGCACAGGATTGGCAACTGAAAGTGGACTTGGGCAAACAACTTAAGTTCCCCCAGCATGTCGTCGAGACCACCCTGAGACCTGACATTGTCGTAATATCAGAGGCAACAAAAAACCTGGTCATGTTGGAGCTCACTGTGCCATGGGAAGACCGAATGGAGGAAGCCTTTGAGAGGAAGAGGGAGAAATATGATGGCCTCATCAGCGACTGCCACAACCAAGGCTGGAAGGCAAGGAGCTTGCCTGTGGAGGTGGGGTGCAGAGGCTTTGCAGCGAAGTCCCTCTACGGGGCCTACACTGCACTCGGCATCACAGGTGAGAGAAGGAGAAGGGCTATTAGCAATACCACAGAGGCTGCAGAGAAGGCTTCGAGGTGGCTCTGGATCAAAAGAGCGGATCCGTGGTTAAATGCTGCTAGGGCACAAGCTGAGGTCTGATCAACCTCAGCTGGGTCGCCTGAAGGAGGGTGTCTGATGTTTCGAAAGACCCGAAACACCCAATGAGATCAGGAACATCACTGATGATGTGCCCTAGCGTAGCATCAGAAGATGTATCATTACAACAGCACATTCCAAAAAAGTGTTGAGACAGGCAATTTAAGACTAATAACAATTTGACAGGAAATGTTAAACAGGTGAGGCAATCGTGTCGTAGTATATGAGGAGCCTCCAAAAACAGCCTAGTCCTTCAAGAGCAAGGATCATCCAAGATTTGTCAGTCTGCCAACAGATGCTTCTGCAAATAATCTAGCACTTTGAGAACAATGTCACCCAAAGACAAATTGGAAGAATTTTGGGCATTTAACCCTCAACAGTGCACAATATAGTTAAAAGATTTTAAAAAATCTGGTCAAATCTCAGTGCGTATAGAGCAAGACGAAAACCACTTCAGAATGTGCGTGATCTCTGATCCCGCAGAGATCACTGTCTTAAAAAACATAATTAATCTGTAATAGATATCATGAACATGGGTTTGTTAGTCAACACCACTCGCCGCTGCATCCACAGATGCAAGTTAAGACTTTACTATGCAAAGCACAAGCCCTACATCAACACTGTCCTGAAGCGCTGCCGACTTCTCCTGGCTTGTTCTCATCTTAGATGGACAGTAGAACAGTGTAACTGTGTTTTTTGGCCTGAACCAGGCATTGTGTTCTCTGGACCAAAGAGGAAAAGGACCATCCATGCTGTGATTAGCATCAGGTCCAAAAGCCAGTATCTGTATGGGCCAGGGTTGTGTCAGTGCCCATGGCATGGGTAACTCATCTGTGAGGGTGCCATTAATGCATACAGATATGTACAATTTTTGGAGCAGCATATACTGCCATCCAGCACTGACTTCAAACTACATGCTGGCTGAATAAGCAGAGAGTGCGTGTGCTAGTTTGGATTGCCTGCAGTCCTGTCCATCTCCAATTGAGAATGTGTGGTGAATTATAAAGCACAACATACAGCAACGACTGTCACAAATTTTGCAGTGCATTGCAATTATCTGATTTGAAATGAATGTACATAAAAATAACAATGAAATTCACAGGGTAAAACATCATATAATGTGTAGTTGTAGTGCTTTCAATAAAGGGTGAATAACTCCTTTTTGCTTTTATTAGCATTTTTCATACTGTCCCAACTTTTTTGGAATTGGTATTGTATTATTATTATTATTATTATTTTATTTTTTTAAGCATACATTTAACAAATTTAAGTGAGGTTTAGTGAGAAAAAGAGAATAACATCAGTTCCCCTTCTGTCACTCACTCGACATTGTGTCGATTTAGTGATACTAGGGGTCACTCTTGAGAGCCCCAAACACCTCTATTCTTTTGATAAAAGGCCATTGAGGATTGGCAAGTATAAAAGTAGAAGGTATGCCCACTCTCATTCAGATTTTTTCTTTGGAGCCGAGCGGTTTTACTATCAGCGAGCTGACTACTACTGCTGTTCCATTCACCTCTTAAGAAGCATATGCTATTGGATATACAGCGCATTTCCATCGGCTTTCTCTCCTTCTTCCAAAGTGGAAAAGCCACCCTAGCATCACACCGGCGATGTCAGACGCTGAGGACTCGTCCGGGTCTGCCTGCTCAGTCTGAGGCTGATGCAGAGCTGACCGTCATGCTTGCTCAGGTCTCCATGAGTATTGGGTTGGACTGGAACTCGCCACCCTCCCATGAGTGCTCGCGGCTTGATGACTGGTTCCTGGGTTTTGGGCCGCCGCTCAGAACTGACAAACTGACGATGTCGTGGAGGGCACCTTTCGCTTCCCGAAACAGACTTCCGGGTTCGTCTGCTCTCGCTACATTCACTTCTTCCTGGACAGGACCGTGATTGGCAGGTTGATATATCAACTGCCTAGAGTTGCTTGCTGTACTGCTCGATTGGTTTCTAACACTCCGTGGAGAAAAAACATAGAGAGAAAAGGCCGTGGCTGGCGCCCCAACTGCTGATCTCCTGGGATTTTCATGCACCACAGCCTGTAGAAGTTTCTCTCATCATTTAATTTCTTTCTTCTGCAGGTCACAAACAAAGATCTCTAGGTCCATACAGTGCAAGTGAATGATTGCCAGAACTCTGAAGTTCCAAAAAGTACAAAAAGGCAGTATAAAATTAATCCATCCACTCATGTGGTTAAATCCATGTCTTCAGAAGTGATTTAATAGGTGTAGGTGAGGAACACATCAATATTTAAGACCTTTTTTTTAACCATATATCTACAATTTCACTAGCTTTCCTATGCACATTCACGAGAGGAATTTTTTTTTTTGCGATTCAAATTCTTCATGCATATCACCACCTACTGGGCAGGGAGGAGAAGGAAGAAAAGGGAGGGATAAAGCAAAGGAAAAGAACAGATAATTCAGGTTTGCAAAACAGCCCACTAGATGATGATATGCACAAAAAAATGTGAATCACTAAATTGCATAAGAGGGCTGTTTGAAAGTAGATTTATTGTAAAAAATATAAATAATTTTATAATTTTTTCTGTTTCAAACCCACACCTATCATATCGCTTCTGATGAAATGGATTTATCCACTAGAGTGGGATGGATTACTGTTATGTTGCCTTCATGTTCTTTTTGGAGCTTCAAAGTTCTGTTCGCCATTCAATTGCATTGTGTGGACCTACAGAGGTATTCTCCTAAAAATCTTTGTTTGTGTTCATCAGAAGAAAGAAAGTCATACACATCTGTGATAGCATGAGGGTGAGTAAATGATGAGAGAATTTTCATTTTTAGGTGAACTATTTCTTTAAGGACCACAAAATGTACCAGGATGTTTTTATGATATTTGTGAAGCAACAAAATAATCTGCTTTTATTTCATCAAAATGTAAGAAGATTGGTTTCAGCATTGACTGCATCTCTATTTTTGTAGTATTGATTGGACTATACGTGGTGATTATAAAGTATATAAAAAAAAAAAATGTTCATTGCTTTGAACTGCATTATTACTTTTCCAGAATCAATTGTCTGTGGAATCATTTTTCATTTTCATGGTGGCACATTTGAACAGAAATGAAAAATATCATTGATTCCAGCTTAATGGTGTTTTATTAAAGGGCACCTATTATGCTCCTTTTCACAAGATGTAATTTAAATCTTTGGTGTCCCCAGAACGTGTCTGTGAAATTTCAGCTCAAAGTACCCTACAGATCGTTTGTTATACCATGTTGAAAATGCCAATTTTTGGGTGGGAATAAAAAATAGCTGTTTTTGTGTGTGTGTCTTTAAATGCAAATGAGCTGGTGCTCCCCGCCCCATATCCAGAATAGGGCGGAGTTTTGACATCTCCGCTTTGGATAACTAGACATCATAAGCAATGTGACTGACAGTGAAAATAGCATTGTTCAGCCCAAGTTTCCGAATGGTTATATGATAAATGTATTTGTGGCAGGGCGGAGGGCGGAGGGCGGAGGGCCCACCCTCTCTGAGTTTTTTCAGCAGTTTTGCAATGATGGATGAGCAACACACACACAAATAATGTTACAAAATTTGCTATGTGCTATAAAGAAACAACACACACAAGCAAACATGTTGAAAATGTTGCGTAATGTTCATTAATAATTGGTGTACAGGTGCAGCAGTGTCTGTCAACAGTTGTGGGTAGGACCTTTACAAAGTGACGTCACTTTGTACAGAATCTGTGAATAGCTTGTTCTTAGCTTATGATTAATGGGGATTTAAAAAAAAAGTACTGGGTGAATTTTTATCATTATAGGGTGGTTGTTTACACACACTGCCAACACACATTTATGTTCAAACACACCATGTAAAAGTGAATTTTGCATAATAGGTGCCCTTTAATAAAGTTCAGGAGGAGCAAGTTCATTTAATCTGACCAATCACACAGTCAGAGTAAGAGTATATAAACAGCTGCTTACCTCTACGTAGCATTGAGGATTTGCAGCATTCGGCCCTGACCATTGCCTACGAACAAACCCATGCAAGTGACTCAGATCACCGGACTCCAACTCCTCTACAAAGCATTTGCCTTCATCAGAACAGCTCTTCTAAATCTTCTAGCATCGACTGCTACCACTTAAGTGCTACATTTAATGTCTTTCCTCCTAGTCTACTCTTTCCACCAGGAGTGGTCCGCTCACGTGAATCTGCTTCTGCAAACTGGCTACTTCGGTGCCTCATACATGTGAAACCACTCTATGCGACTGTTTATGTGTTCTCTTATCTCAACCTCCCACCCGCGAACAGTGCTGCTCCGGATTCACGCCATGCAAGCTCTACTACTGCTACATTCAAATCAGTGAAACAAAGATTAACTATTTAATTCAAGCTCATTTAGGGTATGATCTATTCAGTGATTCCATTTTGAATTCATCTTCCAACACGAATATCACGATTGTTCTCATTTCAAATCGCCCTTCGGAGCGCGATTTATCCAATTCGGAACTCAGGGGAAATCATGCGACAAACAAACTCTTTCCAAACAACACTACTCTAATTACAACATCTTCTCTAATCAATGCAGATATTTTAAGCATGAAATCGCTGCCACAGCAGCACCCGCTCAGACATACAATTCGCCTCCTCGCAGCACCCGAGCTCGTCGGAGAATACTCCTCTCACACTGGAGCTGAACATGCAGCACCAGCCATAGCCTTTGCTCCATAGCTTTGAACCTTCTGTCAAGCCAAGCCAATAGGGAGACTTAAGGCAAGCCTGGGCGGCCAGAATTGTTGAGAGAGATGTGAGATTCATGCCTCTGTCCAGGGCGACCCTGCCCTTTCTTGGGGGTACCCCTGCGTTAGGGCATCACAATAGCTCTCTGTGAGCTCAGTTCTCTACAGCGATACTGCCACTGTCTTTCAGTGTTCCAGCCTAAATTTCACTCCCCAATTCCTCCCCATCCTACACCTATTGGTTTCCTATCCCTCAAGTGGACACCAAGTGGCTACCTCTGCAAGCGGCTCCATTCGTTCTACCTTCCTTGGGTCCTCAGCCCATCTTGCACACAAGGCTAAGCAAACCTTGCCATTATGTCGTTTCATGTTTCACGTCTCAGCCCTCCACCAGGGACAGCAAGCCACATATGTTTATGCTATCCTCAATGCAGGATTACATTAACTTGCGAACTACTGAATTGCCAAATGAAACAATTCTTCTATGCGGTCACAATGGATGTTTATCTTGGAATTTTCCAAAAATGTAACCCTGAATGATTTGTGGGCTACATGAATATACTTTTGCTATGAGCTTAAAGGGATAGTTCATCCAAAAATGACAATTTTGTCCTTATTTACTCACTCTCGTGTCACTTTAAACCTGTATGTGTTTCTTTCCTCTGTGGAACACAAAAGAAGGTATTTTGAAAATATATATATATAAAAATATATATATACACTCACCTAAAGGATTATTAGGAACACCATACTAATACTGTGTTTGACCCCCTTTCACCTTCAGAGCTGCCTTAATTCTACGTGGCATTGATTCAACAAGGTGCTGAAAGCATTCTTTTGAAATGTTGGCCCATATTGATAGGATAACATCTTGCAGTTGATGGAGATTTGTGGGATGCACATCCAGGGCACAAAGCTCCTGTTCCACTACATCCCAAAGATGCTTTATTAGGTTGAGATCTGGTGACTGTGGGGGCCATTTTAGTACAGTGAACTCATTGTCATGTTCAAGAAACCAATTTGAAATGATTCGAGCTTTGTGACATGGTGCATTATCCTGCTGAAAGCAGCCATCAGAAGATGGGTACATGGTGGCCATAAAGGGATGGACATGGTCAGAAACAATGCTCAGGTAGGCCATGGCATTTAAACGATGCCCAATTGGCACTAAGGGGCCTAAAGTGTGCCAAGAAAACATCACCCACACCATTACACCACCACCACCAGCCTGCACAGTGGTAACAAGGCATGATGGATCCATGTTCTCATTCTGTTTACGCCAAATTCTGACTCTACCATCTGAATGTCTCAACAGAAATCGAGACTCATCAGACCAGGCAACATTTTTCCAGTCTTCAACTGTCCAATTTTGGTGAGCTCTTGCAAATTGTAGCCTCTTTTTCCTATTTGTAGTGGAGATGAGTGGTACCCGGTGGGGTCTTCTGCTGTTGTAGCCCATCCGCCTCAAGGTTGTGCGTGTTGTGGCTTCACAAATGCTTTGCTGCATACCTCGGTTGTAACGAGTGGTTATTTTAGTCAAAGTTGCTCTTCTATCAGCTTGAATCAGTCGGCCCATTCTCCTCTGACCTCTAGCATCAACAAGGCATTTTCGCCCACAGGACTGCCGCATACTGGATGTTTTTCCCTTTTCACACCATTCTTTGTAAACCCTAGAAATGGTTGTGCGTGAAAATCACAGTAACTGAGCAGATTGTGAAATACTCAGACCAGCCCGTCTAGCACCAACAACCATGCCATGCTCAAAATTTCTTAAATCACCTTTCTTTCCCATTCTGACATTCAGTTTGGAGTTCAGGAGATTGTCTTGACCAGGACCACACCCCTAAATGCATTGAAGCAACTGCCATGTGATTGGTTGATTGCATTAATGAGAAATTGAACAGGTGTTCCTAATAATCCTTTAGGTGAGTGTGTGTGTATATATATATATATATATATATATATATATATATATATATATATATATATATATATATCTTTCATTGTATGGACAAAAACATTCTTCGAAATATCTTCTTTTGTGTTCCGTTGTAGAAAGAAAATCAGACAGGTTTGGAGAAACATGAGTCAATTATGACACAATTTTTATCTTTGGGTGAACTATCCCTTAGAAGGGGTAATACACCTAAAAATTAAAACTCTTTATTTATTTACACATCTTCTTGTTTGCAAGGCTTGTTTGCTATATTCCGAGATTCAAGTGACTGCATACTATATAAAACAATGACGTTAGGGAACTAAAAAGTAAGCTTTCCGATGCAAAATGGATTAGTGTGGATGTAACCCGATTAAATAATGACAAAATTTACATTTTCTGTCTAAACTGTTCCTTTTCGAGTTTGCAAATCCCCTTAAAGTGGGACAGAATCAGAACTTATTTTTGAAACTTTGAGAATGTCTCTTGAGCATGGTGAGAATATGGAATAAACCCACAGTCTTGGGAGTTTCTTGTGCTAAGACGTTGTGCTGGGCTGTTCATCACCTGTTGTTGAAGCATGTAGTGGAATGCTCTTGATGAGGCCTGTAAGTAGAGATGACATCAAAGATAAGTGGGATTATATTGGCTTTACGGCACTGTGCGCCACTGACTTGGCTCTACGAAGGATGAAGTGGAAGCTTGGAGGAGACAGCCAGATCTCCCAGCGGAGACTGCCAGCACTTGGGTCGACTATGAGTAACTTGAGTAGTTTTGGATGCTTGACGGTGAGACAAGAGTTTCTGGTTTGAATTCCAATGAGTCAATGCCCTTGAGTGTCTCTAAGACTTGCTCCAATTGCACAGAGGTTGGATGTCACTTTGATAAGAACATCTGCTATTTGGCAGCTACAGAAAACATGGAACTGCCAAATTCTGTAAGGAACAAGGCATTGCAACGCGCTTAGAATTAGCCTACTAAAAATATTAGAATAAAATACACTTTTTATGTGAAAAATTATATACTGATTTAGTCAATACACTTGAGGACGATCAAATTTGAACTCTTGACATGCATTCAATTATTTCAAAAAATTATCCCAACATGCTCCTCAGCTGAAACAATCAAACAAACAAACAAATAAAGCGTTTACAGTAATGCACTTACAGAATTGACAAGGGCAGTCATAAGACTAGTGTAAGATCAAATAGAATTACACTAGTGATCCAATCTTTGAACTTATTTCATGACAATGTAAACTATGTTGTCCTGGTACCTTTCGCATGATATGTGAAAGGATGACAAAAAGAAACAAAATATCTTTTTATGTCTCTTTACATGGAGCTGAGTTCTGGAAACTCCACACAGAAACAACCTTCGTAACACATAACCAGAATTTCATTCGCCAAGAATTGCAGTCCCACCCAAAAAAGATGGATTTAGAAAAAGATTTTATTTCAAATAATATTTGTTTAATTGGATAAATTCATCCAAGTGCTTTTTGCTTTTAAACCATGAGGAACAATGAAATGCATTACTGTAAACATGTTTTTTTATTTGTTTTTATAAACTGATGCACTTTTTTTTTTCAAATAGTTGTTTTTTTTTTGGACTGTCGGTAGACCTTAAGCTGTATTTAACCCGGAGTATTCCCAGATTGATCAAACTGTGAATTCAGCAACAGTATGTTGGTAGGTTTGCTGCTAAAATTGGTCTGTGACTTGTGTCTCGTCTCGTGCTGTAGATTTAGTAGCAGTGTTGCTGTGGCACTTAATAATTATACAGTCTGAGTATTTTAGTCCAAGAACTGTTAACAAAACTGAATGCAATGAAAATCATTTGGTTTGTGCTATAATGCAATCATTACCAGATAATTTAAATGTGTGGGTGGGTAATTAAAACTTTGCACATCCACTGGAAATCCAAGAGGGGTCTTCCCTTCATACCGATTGCATGAACGCTGCTGAACATTGCCTTGGTCTTGCTTTGAGATTCACTGCTAGCGGTACGTGTCCACTGGCGTGGAAGAAATCCGATCAGCCCCGCGCACCACGCCAGAGAGCTGCCGCTTCAGGGCAAGTTTGTAATATACAAAGCCAGTGTGTATTTTACACTAATAGCTTTCAATACACAAGCAATGATGTCATCTTAAATATGCATGATTACAGTGCCAAAATGCCAGCTTTATTTTCAAATGCCTGAAGTATATAAACAACTGTTGATTTATTAAACGTTTGCTTACCCAGCCACGGAATTGCCATAATTAATGCATGAAATCATCATTTGAAGTAAACATAATAATGTGATTAAAGCACTGAATCCACCTTACATACACACCACGCACCAGTGGGCACACAGCATTTGAGACTATTAATGAGCAGCGGGACTACAAGCTAATAAGAGCCGTTATATATAAACACCTGTGTACTGACTCTAGGCCTACAGAGCCCTCTTGAGGACACAACTTGAACATGTAATTATTTTACAAGCTGACATAAACTGATAGAAAGCAAAAAAAACCTGCCAGAGTGGCCTGTAACACTGCAAAATTCACCAGCCAAACTTTACCCCCTAACCCAAACATAGGTATGGCAACTTTTCGCCACAGTAACATGAGATGCTTGAGCATTTTTCCACTTCAGCATGCGACATATTCCCTTAAAAACGGGATGTTTAGCCTTCCGAACAGAGTGGGAACTGCTAAAATCCACCTTGAGTGTCTAACTGCTAAAATACAGGACATTGGGCCATCAGTGGAGTAAAAAATTTTTTTAGAGTGAAAATGCAACCTCTGATTCGTGCTCACAACTCTTTATGTGAACATGATTACTTCCTGGTTCCCACAGGACCAGATACAGTCAGCAGCTTTAGAGGGAAATGTGTTCACACTTAAATGAATGGCACTTGTTATTAATTCGGCTGAATGGGGTTCAGGTTACTGTAACTTTCAGAAGCAGCTTGATTTCCATGAACTCATGTGATGGGTTCAATGATGGGATTTGAGGAGGATGTGGAAGATGGCGAAATCCAACTCAAAAGATATTTTATTTTCTCAACTTTTCAGTATTAAAATAAAAGGTTTTATGCATTTCAGCACTGCACTCTAACGAGTCTCTCTGGCATGTGTCTCTCCCACACTGATGTCTGGCTCGCTCTTTTAACCCATCTCCACTCTCACTGCTACGAAAAACAGCTGTTAGAGACAATTAATGACAGGTGATTATCTTTACCATTCACATCTCCTGACCTTGTTCTCCATTCACAAATTGGCCACGCCCCCACCACGACAATCATGTTGTATATTCCTTAATTTTTTCGAGTCTTCTGGAAAAAAGGAAAACGGCTGCAGATTATTTAAGTGGTATCTGGCATTTCTTCTGTGAGTCCTCCATGTTTGCCCAGGCTGTTGGTTTAGATTGAATTCACTGATAACCTTGCTGTTAAACAGAGTGGGATTTGGTACCACTGCCAATACTTACCACCACACAATGTCTTCTGAGAAACTGATATGACTGTTCGCATGACTCTGGCCATACTGACCTTTCAATCTCATCTGAATGGATGCCACTGCTGGTGAAATATTTTGTAGACACAGGAAATTTGTGTGTCACAGTAGTAGATAGTTTTCTAAATAAAATATGAACTGATCTCAGTTCAGGAGACTCTAGGCTGTCATTAAAGATTTAAACTTTCAGCGCACCTAGTCATGTGACATAACAACAAGGTGCCAATCTCAGCCGAGTTTATCTTTCAGAGAAACGACAACTAAACTATATCTGGTAAGAAACCAGCTTAAGATTTCACATTAAAACCTGTTAGAGTCAAAAGAGTAGAGTCTCTAGTTTGATCCGATATGCTATTTTAAAAATTGCATCGATTTGTTGTGAAAAACAGCACGCTGTTAAACACAATGTCCACGTAAGAACTAACTTTCCATAAAAATCCTACATTCACTCTGCATTATCATATTGAAAATCAATGAACGTATCCAAAAGCTGAAAATTTTTGCTTTCAGAGGCTTTATACTGAGTTAACATGAAAATATGGTGCATTTCAAATGGTTCTGAGACCAGTGAAGACAGATAGCACACTGGAGGTTAAGTCGTTCACTAATTAGGGAGCAAGAGAGCATCCTATAGCTTTCCTATGCAGCCAAGTGCATTCACTTCTAACATCTTGTCATACGTTCAGTTTCAGGTAGATGATGTTTGGACCACTCAACATGTTTGGCAGACACGAGACAATGATAATCAGTACACAGATTCAGAATTTCATAATGCATAATTTTATTTGAACATGGTTAGCGTTACTTGTAATCATAATTATTTATTCACCTTTATTGAAAATCAGCTGTAATGTCTATAACATCTCAAAAACTTGATTAACCAACACTCCTGGACACATAATAAACTATTTGATGATTTAGACTTTCTGTAGTTTGAAATTACTTACATTTTCAGACCTTAGTCCTGCTGTCCACATATGTGGACATACATTTTTAATGTAAAACTATTTGCTCTCATTGAACCCATTTGTTTTTTTTTTCCTCTTTTTTCATTTATTAAGTGCTACAGGTTACAAATCAAAAAGGGAAATGGAAAATGCACAGCAGTCACACGGGGGTCTCAGGAGGTTAACAGGCATGTCAAACGTGCATAATTACTACACCACTGAATATGAAATAACAGGTCGCTTTTTCTCCTGGTGAATGGAGCAAAGCATTCTGAATAATGTCTTCTAAACCATATAATCAGATAATAATGATACACATTGAAAATCTGTAGCATTAGCATTTTAATGCATGCTTTAATGCATGCTTCTGGCAAAAAGTAAAAGATAATTTTTTAATAACTGCATTTTTTGGAGTGGTAAGACTACAGCTTTGCAGTTTGTAAACAGGTGTTTGAAGGCCATGTTGACTGGGCTGAACGAGAACAACAACATGTCTATATGTGTGTGTGTGTGTGTGTGTGTGTGTGTGTGTGTGTGTACTGCATCACCTCTCTCCACTTCAGCACCGTGTGTGACCTGTATACTAACATAGTCTCATACCTACAATATAGTGTGTCGCAGAGGCACTGAGGGACTCTGAATCCAGCCAGTCTTCTGCTGAGAAACGATTTACACACTCACTCACTCAGTCACTGTTGGTGTTTGTTCCCTCTTTCCTTCACTCTCTCCATTATTTCCTGCTTGCACATGAACACACACACACACACACACACATGGTTTGTCTGCATTGCAGTGGGCTACTGTTAAACTCAGGAGGATTATTTGGTTTTTAGCCACATATTGCAGTTATTCAATACGCTTGCAGTTGTGGTTTAGCGATCCGTGAATTATAATTTAAAGGAATAGTTCACTCAAAAATTACAATTCTGTCCTTATTTACTCACCCCTGTGTCATCCCAAACCCTTATGACTTTCTATGTTTATGCAGAAAACAAAAGAAGATGTTTTAATGAAAATTGTAAGGCGACTTTTCAATTTTAAATCTTAAGAAAGGACCCAAAAGAACTTGAGCCTCTATGAAAAGAAAATACTTAATTTACTTACTTTACTTTCTTCTATGTAGCACAAAAGGAGTTGCTTTGAGTAATGTACTGACTGCTCATTTCCATACAATTCAAATGTATGGGGAGGGGGGCTGTTGAGTTAAAAAAAAAAGACTCTTTTTCATATTCCAAGACATTTGAAGCCATATAAAGCTTTGTGTGAGGAACAGTGAGAATCAATGGCATGTGGCATTACTGGCATTAAATCTGATGAGAGGTATGTTTACATACCTAGTTGTGGTAGTATACTACAACTACATAAAAGTAGAGTACATTTTTTATTTATTTTTTGTCCTTTTTGGAGTTTGACACCCCCTTGTCACTGTTTACTTAAAGGCATAGTTCACCCACATATGACAATTCTGTCATCATTTACTCACCCTCAGTTTTTTAAAATACCTTTAAGTTACTTTCTTCTGTGCACACACAAGGCAATTTTATTGTAAATGAGAGCCTCAGTCACCATTCACTTTTTTTTGTATAGAAAAAAAGTTTAAATGGAAGTGAATGCTGATTGAGACTAACACACTGCCTCCTGTGTACAACATGAGGGTGATGACAGAGAGAATTTTCATTTTCATTTTCCAAATCTCTATCTCTCTCTCTCTCTCTCTCTCTCTCTCTCTCTCTCTCTCTCTCTCTCTCTCTCTCTCCCCACTGGAGCTGTTTATCTCTTGCTATCTTTGGAAAGTACATTGTCTTATATCCTTTTAACAAATGATGCGTCTGACCCAGTGTCCACCGCCCTCTGCCCCCATCTGTCTGTGGAACAATCGAGTTTGGACACAAGCCAGTCTTTCATGAGTTCAACATTCCTGCGACTAATTTAATTGGCATCACATCTCAAGGTTAATAGGGTTAATGTTTTGTGACAACTGTGAAAGGACTTAATTAGAATTATTAGAAAGTGAAATGCGTTTGACATCCATCATATAAAGAGAGAAGATGAATCAGAGAATCTTGATACTGGATCATTCTGAATGTTTAACTCTATGTACAGAGAAAAGAGCTTCATGAAGCAGCATTATAAAGCACCAGTATATGCAACATGTATGCAAATACTATTTATTACAGTACAAATGCTGCAGATCATAGCGTAAAGATAGAAGTTGAAGGTCAACTCTTTTTGCGTGTTAAAATATTTGATCCTTCCCAGTGGTGGGCCATGCATTAAAATTCTAAGCCTTCAGTCTGAATCATGCCATTAAGAAAACACAGTTTCAAAATTAATAAGACACCCTATGCCTTTGGGCATCATGCATTATGTCGCAGCTAACTAATAATACCAATTGACATTTTAAAAACACGTCCACGCATGAAAGCCAGAACTCAAGCAAGCCTAATTTTAACTACAGCATGACTGTTTTGTGAAATGAACGTTTCCCGAACAGACATTTAAAAATCATAATTTTTCATATGAATCTACCAAGGAGGTCCATAATACCTGGAAAAATCTATCTAATAATATTTGCAATTTAAATGTAGCTTGCAATAAATTTTGTTTGGTCAGGGTACACATTCAAGTTGAATGTTGGATAGTCCTACTTGATATCTCTGACCATAAATGCAGTCCATTCCCCGATATTCAGAAGATGACGTTTAAGGAAACAAAACTGCAACACTCCCATTCGCTTAGCAGGGGTTTGACTCTCATTAGAGATGTCTCCTAGCAACCCAACTGATAAACAATGCTGCAGCGCTAGCATTTGTGCTTCAGGTGTACGATTATCAAAAGAGATTATAATGTTTTATACACCTGTTTCTGCAGGCATGTGTTAAACAAACTTTACATTTTTACATTTGGCAGACGCTTTTATCCAAAGCGACTTACAGTGCACTTATTACAGGGACAATCCCCCCGGAGCAAGCTGGAGTTAAGTGCCTTGCTCAAGGACACAATGGTGGTGGCTGTGGGGTTCGAACCAGCAACCTTCTGATTAGCAGCCCTGTGCTCTAGCCACTACGCCACCACCACCTCATTTATTAATACTACTTAATAAAGTGAATGTTTAACACTTACTTTGTATATCTCCCTGAGTGTTAACATGTTTGTGTGACATCATGCCCCTTCATCTCGGCGAAATCGGAGTTGAGAATTTCTGCATGAGCCCACAAGTTGTAATTCTGACTTCAAGATGCATTCCATTGCACTTTTCCTAGTAGGTAGTTGTAAAATCTGACTTTCACAGTTGAATGGAACGCAGCACTAATTTTCAAAACTGACACTGAATGCTCAAGCAGCCTAATTTACACTTGGAAATCTCCTGATGTTGCTATAACAATTCAAAAAACATTTACAATGTAGTGAAAATCAGTCCTCCTTTCCTGTTTATCTGTCACTCAAGGACAGCTAGAAGGCCTTGACCGGGACATATCCTAAAGATCACACCCACTAAGAATAAATAAATCAGTCTTATTGGCTGATGAATCTGACAATCTGACTTTACTTGCCCATTCATTTGCTCTGTTGAGGGATTCTGAAGAAATTCCGATAGCCTGATGGGGTGGAGCTCAATCTCATGCACTGCTTCAGTCATGCGATTTGTGAAACAGTTGTCACACTTCGCTTGTAATCATCAAGGAATAAATTCTGACTGGATAAACTTTTAGTTTTTCTCTATTTGTTTGTAGATTAATTAAGGGTTGAAAGCAATTAAAAATACATAGGCAAAAAAGTGAGTGAGTATGACAGGATGAAAAATATTTGTTTATTTGGCATGATAGGCCAGCAGAGAATGCAGTGATGAGAATTCACCACTGATCCTTTCCCAGTTTAATAAACAACTAAAATATACAGTATATATGACATTTGTACGTTTATTTTACAAATAAATGCAACACTGAGGTGCTATCACAACATTGCTCTGTTCGTTTAAGCAGCAACCAACATTGGTTCAAACAATAGCATGAGTTTGGGGCAGAGCTATCTGTTTATGGCAGAAAAGGGAGTGTTCGAGAAACTGGTTTCAATAAGTCATCATTTTTGCAATTCCGTTTGTTGATGCTAGTAATGCGTCCTTAATTTTTAAGCTCAAAATACTGTTTGGTTGACGTCATGTCTTGCTTAATTTCATTCGACCTGTCTCAGTTTTCTTTTGAGCTTTTTTTTATTGTCAATTCATATGCAAAGTCTATTAAATATCCCATATTCTTGTCTCAGGAGCTTCAGTGAATGTGTAAACCAGAAATCATTTCTGTCCCCAAATTCAATGCAGTATGTCTACTACCTTCTTGTCAACACCTATATTGATAAGGTGAATGTGACTGGCATAGCCTCTAGAAATCTCTCTCTCACACACTCCACACACACACACACACACACACACACACACACACACACACACACACACACTATCTCTTGTCAAACTCAAACTGACTACCTCTCGCTGAACATATGCTAATGTCTGAAGCTGTGTCATATCGGAGCATTCGCTCATTTCCTTGCATAGCCAGTTCCTCACTCACATGCCACTTTCACGTCCTCCACACAAGGGCTGTTCACTTCTGATCTTCACAGATGGCATCAGAGCTCTTTAATCTTTCCATTACAGCCACAAAAATTTCCTTTGGGATGTGGGTGAATTGATGAAACTGATTTTTGGGCACAGCTTCAACGACTTCTCCTGCAGGGAAGCTTAAAGGTGAAGTACATATGTCATTTTTGGATTATAAAATATGAAATACTTTCTGCTTTACCTGCTTATTATAAAATGTTTATAAGTAAGCCATTTGTTGGTTGATTTCCCAGAAAAGTGGAAATTCTGTGGAAATTTATTTACCACAAGCAGAAGCAAATGTAATGGCAATAATAATATTTTTATTTTCCCAAACATCGAATCACCCCTTCTGTCCTGCCCTTGTCAAGTCAAGTCAAAGTCCTTTTTGGATTTAAAATATGAAAATATTTATTCCTTTACTGCTTATTTACAATGATAGTAAGTAAGCCAGTCAATTCCCATATAGCAGGGGTTTTCAAAATTGGGTGAAAGTGATCCTCCCCCTAGAGAACTTGAAACCCCCCACACCTCCACAACCACTATTTAGGCTATTATTATTGGTACTACTAGGCTACTACTATTAGTAGTAGTTATACTATTATTAGTATTGATTTAGGCTATGTTCCACTCAAAATGAGTTTCATCAATATACATTCTTTTTTATTATTAAGATAAACATTTTAAATTCAGTTTAATTTCGAAACAGGTTATATTTTTAAAACATGTTTCAAACATGTTTGTCTTTCTTTTTAAAACATATTGTGAACACATACTTTGCAACACATTTTTACCACATTCAAGCAATTGGGAAACTGTTAAAATCAGCCTTTTGAACAGAATCCTCCTCAGTCCAAATATTAAACTATGTATTCTCAATAGCCCTATAACCAAACTGCCAACAAAATCAGATATAGAATGAAATCAGTATGATGGACAGCTCTAGTTGTTGATCAATGAACAGATAACCATCAAATAACTAAACTGGAAACATGTTCATTAACAGCCACAGGCTACTAACATTATCTCAATTGAATAAGAGCTATATATATTAGAGATTTTAGGCTACTTAAGCCAATTCAACTTTGAAAACATCAACATCAGACATCAAACAACATCAGCTATGGACAGCGCTGTTTTGTCACAGTATCAAATGCGTAAAAAATCACTTCCATATAGGCCTACGTTAAGCAAAAAAAAAAAAAGAAAAAAAAGAAAAGAAAAGAAAAAAATCTGATTGCCGATTTTGCCTCATCATTTTCATCACCTCTACATCAGTGGGAACATCGATGCGGGGCTGCACGGTAGAAAGGAATTAACGTAAATCATTCTCCACCTGCAGCCTTGATCGGTATTTGCTTTTAAGCAGGGTCGAAGCAGAAAACCCGCACTCACATAAGTAAGTGGAGGTGAAGGGGGTGAGAACTTTCATAGCCTTTCGAGAGAGGTGGGGAAACTTAGTCCTATACGTAAAGCAATGCGATATGATGTTTCAGTCGCCTTAGTATTAACAGAGCTAAAAGTCTTTTTTTTAGCTCTGTTTGTATTTTTTTCAGCTTTCTGTAATTGTAAAAGTGTATTGTAGACACTACAATGCGATCCATTTGGCAACACGCATATGCATAACATGCAAGCTAGCAGGACAGATGTGAACCTTTATTGTTTTTTTCCCCATGCTGCACCTCCCCTGGGGCTCTCTGGTCCTCATCAATTGAAAACCTCTGCCATATAGAATACTGACCTAATGGGATTGACCTATTTGTTCAATTGATTGTGCAGTTCTGGTATATGTTGTGTTTGTGTTAGTGTTTTATGTGTTTTTAAGCAGCTAAAGACAATGTGATCCTGCAAGAGTCTTTAGTCTTCATATAAATGGCTTGGAGAAAGTATTATAAAATAAATATTTTTCACCTCTAAAGAATATATTCCTGGAAGGACTCAAAAATGACTGAAAATTATGTCCTGATAGTATTTTTATTTTATTTTATTTTATTCTACTACAACTCAAGTCTATTACACTCAGTTCTATTTTAAGAACCTTGGAGTTGCATATTTTTCATGCATACACATATTGTTTTCTGGAAGTGCTTTCAGTTATCAGTAAGGACATGTTGATAATAAAGAATCATGTCCATATGATAACCCAAGGCAATTGTGTCTGGACATATGGTGGAAATGAATGTAATATGAATGAATGAGATCGTAAAGAAATTACCTGCTGCCATAGCAACAAGAAACACAGCTTATTTGTCAAGCAAGAGTCCATGTACTCCCTGATTGAGTGTACCTCTCCCCCTCTCTGTCATTTTCTTTCTCTAACTTTCTCTTGGATCCTTCTTTCTTTGTCCACCTCCCATAACGGATTAAAGATTTTCACTGTTTTGTCCCACCAGATTTATTTTCCTGCTCTATTGCCGTTTAATTTTCTCCCAGATGCCCACATGCCACAGGAGCTCTCTGATGCTTGCACTATTTAGAAGTTATTGAGAAGGGTGGATGTGGCATTGACACAGGCGACTCAAGCAAATTAATGTGAGACTAATGCTTTCCTCATGTATTAACTTGCCATTTAGCCAGAGTTTTTTATTCATACCCCTAGAATTACTGTATGTTTGTGGTTCATGGATTTCCCTTATGAGATTTTAACCTACAACCTTTTAGTACCAACCCAGATCTTTAACCTCTATGCCAACTCACCTAATAAATAATCTTTTTGGATCTCTAAATAGCAATAAAGGAATAGTTCAGCTAAAAATTAAAATTCTGTCAACATTGCTCACCTTATGTGGTTTCAAACTTGCATTATATAACTTTTTTTCTTCCATAGAACACAAAAGATGATCGACATAATAACAGTCTCAGTCACTATTCACTTTTATTGCATTTTTTTCTTCTATTCAATGAAAACGATTGGTGACTGAAGCTAACATTCTGCCTAACATCTCCTTTTGTGTTCCTCAGAAGAAAGTCATATGAGGTTGTAACAACATGATGGTGAGTAAATGATGACAGAATATTTGGCTGAACTATCCTTTTAATAGGATCTAGCAGTCATTTTTTATATTGTATCATATGTAATGGCATACCAACCAGATAAACAAAGAAGCAATCTAAAATATTTCTAAGAGTTGTGCCATTTCATTTGGCATTTATTAATAAGAAGTCATCAACAAAAGTCGAGAAAGTCTTGACTTTAGAAAATTAGTTCTCTATAGTTTGGTGGACTGCATACAGATGTATGCTTCTCTCTGCTCTTCTCCTTTTCATTTTTAGAATTGGAGATGTGCCACAGTCAAGAGGCTTTGTGGTCTGCAGCTTTTGTGAATATTTTTAAATAACAGAATACATTTTCATAATTCAGTCCTCCCTTGATTTCAGCTTCTAGATCTGTTATTGATTTGTGTACAATTACAGGTAGGGTTCCTTTGAATTTTAAGAAAAACTTTAGAAATGTAGCTGTCCAATATGCAGTGTCTTGTTTATACTTGGCATGCATAACAAAGGTATAGGTTGCGCAATGAAAATTCTGTCCTCGTTCGGTCCAAATACAAATATTGTCTAGAATACAAAAGTCAACATTTTGAAGACTTAAACTTTGGTCTGTTCCTCAAAAAAAGTTTTCGGATGGCTTGAAATATAATGCTTTTTTGTCATTTTGGTCCTTTTCAGCTCCAATCAACATTTGATTTCAGTATGTGGAAAAATTAACATTGATATTCTTCAAAAATAATTTTGTGTTCCCCAGAAGAATACAGTAGTTATATGAGTTTGGAACTATGTAAGGGTAAATATAAGAACTTTTTATTTTTGAATGAACCATCCCATTATTTATTCCATGCTCAGAAAGTGGACACAAAAACAAACAAAAAACAAATCAAAAACATCAAAAAAATAGCACAAGTGAAATGGTAATTTTTCTTCACTAAATCATATTTTAGTTCTCTTTTTGTGTGTGATTCCAGACTACACTGAGTCTACATCAAGACCCCTGTGTAGCATGTGAGTGACATATAAGAGCTAGGGGTAAAATCAAGTACCAAACATCAGATGGGGTAAATTAAGTACATGTGGTGCATTGATTTCAATGGGATTTGCAGCCATTGGTGATGAAACAGCCTGCAGCTTGAGTTGAGAAGGTTTCAGGAGCTGTCCGTGGTTCTGAAACCGATCAGCAATCCACAATATTCTCAGCGAGTCTACTGTACTTTGCTAGGTGGGCGGAATTTCCGGTTGGTTAGCAGAAGAGTGATTGGTTGGTGTTCTGTGTGTAGCCGGTCTCTGCTTGCTTGCGTGTCATGCGGTTAGATTCTTGTTTTTGAAATATTGCGAGATATTTTTAAAATTCCCCAGACAATGTGTGCAGTTAATGGTTCAGTCAGATAGGTGGGCAAGAACATCACCTCGCTATAATTCTGTGATCATTGACATTGCATTAGACAAAACATTTAACAAACAATTCATTACAAATTACAAATTATTTTTTATGAATGTAATTATTTTAAAGAAAGAAAGATGAAGAAAAATTCATATACTACTAAATTAAAGATAAAGTATGATGATTTTTGAAAAAGCTCTGGATGTGAGTCTGCAGTTTTGTAACCATGGCAGTTCAGGGTTTCACCGTAGTCCATTCTGGCCTCAGTCACACATTTGTCTCTCAGTATAAAATGTCTTTGAACTTTGTGAAGCTCCTTTACATTCCACTCCACTGATAATTACTGTACCACATTTCTAAAAGTGAGACCACATGCTTGACATTTCACCCCATTTTCTATTTCTCGCAGACTAAAAAAGAGCACTTCCTCTAACTCCTTCCTTCCTTCCTTCTTTCTAGATTGTATAACTCAACGTGGTGCTGTAATACACAAATGCGCACAAATTAATTCTCAAACAAAGGGACAAATAAAGGCAAAGACAAAAGCCAGGAAAGCAAATGTCAGTAAAACCAAAGAATAAATACTGGCAGAAGTGATGAAAAAAGCCATCACAACTGATTGCAGAGCAGGTCAAATGTAATAGAAATGTATAGACATATTTAATAATTGATAGTGCTGGAATAAATTGCTCTGCATTGTTACAAAATTGGATCCTTAAGATAAAACATCTTTATGATAAAAACGCATATCAATCTATAAATCAAAAACTCACACTAATATGTCTAAGCAAGTTACTATTAAAAAAAACTAAATTAAGATATAACTCACTTTTGGACTGCAACAAGACCTCCACCTGGAAAAAACAAAGTCACAAACACAACCTCGAAGTATCAGTTTATGTATCTAAGGACATCAGTATGAATCACAATCGCCTAATTTATCTTATTTCAGAAATATTTGCACACCCATATTCCACCATAGAGTATCTCTATATCCCACCACCATACATCGTACTGACAAGAAGTGGCTCTCTGAGACTATTCTGACACTGCAATTATTTTAATCACCTGGCATCCCGAAACGGGAACATCAAACAAGACTAAGACAAAATGAGCACTAACATAGAACAGAAGATTGCACAGAAAGGGAGGGAAGGGAGGGAGGGAAACCAAAGAGGGAACTTGAGGAAAGGGGAGGGGTCCAGTGGCCTGGGCCTCCGAGGTCGTGGGCACTGGCAGTGATGGGGAAACAGCATTTGTGGCTGTGAGCTCAGGCAGTGACTGGGGAACGGCCTCTGTGGCCCGGAGCACTGGTAGTGACTGGGGAGCGGCCTCCATGTCAGGGAGCACTGGTAGCGACTGGGGAACGAACTCTGAGGCCGGGAGCGCTGGCACCAACTGGGGAGCAGGAGCCCTTCTCCTCCTCCTCTTGTGGGAGCAGCTGTCATGACGGGGACACTTCCATTGGGATGGCCGAAGCTTCAGGTGCTGGCTTTGGGACAGACAAGGCTTCAAGCCCTGGCTCTGGGACGGATGAGGCTTCAAACGATGGCTCTGGCACGGACGAGGCTTCAGAAGCTGGCTCTCGGATGGACAAGGCTTCAGGAACGGGCTCGTTGGCCATGGCTGGTGTGGGTGCTGGCTTGTTTGCTGTGGCAGGCGTGGGCACTTGAGGGGCAGGTGCCCTTCTCCACCTCCTGTTCTTCCGGGTGGTGAGGGGCACTGCTGCTATATTAGCTTATGTGGCTGTGGGTGCTAAAAGTGGCAGGAAGGGAATGGCCTCTGTGGCCGTGGGTGCTGGCATCAGCAGGGAAGTAACCTTGCTGATGCTGGCAGCTGGGTGTGACGACGCAAATCAAGTGCAACGTGCATTTGACGATTGAGACAGACACAAAGACCGACATAAATAATTGACTTGAGTGCATGCGATCAAGATGACACCAGCGCGATGCACCCACGTCAATAACAGACAAGGAGTATTAATGTCTGGGTCCTGAAACAGACTGGAGCCAAACTAGACAGGAAGTCAGGACCCTAACACCATACTCCAGACAAGAAACACAACAGACTGAAGAGAATGCGGCTGGGAATAAAACATAAAAATGAGACATTGGCTGATAATGCCACAGTCCTGTCAGACCAAAATCCAGACTGACAGAGAGAGACAAGACCGTGACAGTTTCTGGTTTATAGATTGAGATGCATTTTTATCATAAAGATCCAATGTTTTATCATAATGGTCCAATTTATAACATTGCAGAGCAATTTATAATAAATTATTAAATGTGTCTACACATTTGCATTACATTTGGCCCACGCTGCATCAGTTGTGATGGCTTTTTTTCATCACCAATATTTATTCTTTGGCTTTTCTGACTTTTGCTTTCTTGGCTTTTGTCTTTGCCTTTGTTTGTCCCTCTGTTTGAGAATTAATTTTTGTGCGTTTGTGCATCTGTGATTACAGCACCGCATTGAGTTACTCCATCTGTTTGGTTTAATCTCTCTGAACACACAACTCAATAAAAGTTGTAGTCTTACACATTCCTCTCATGCTGAGCTTCTTTATGAAAAGCAGTCAAGCTTTAATAATGCTTAGGCTAATGCAGGCCCACAAATGCAGATGGCTAAGTTTTCATGTGAGGGACCTAACGACTGGGCAAGAACAATGAGAGATGTGCATTTAATTAAAATGGATGTGCTGTCAGCAGCATGATCAATGTAGGATTTTAAATAACACATTCAAAGAGATTCACTTTTGAAGCTTGGCACAAAGACACGTCTGGTTTCATGAACTCTGAATGAAGTTTATTGAGCAGGTATTACTGATTGGTGACATCAAGGGCTTTGGGGACATATTGTGCAAACTTCATTTGTCTCCTTTGATCTAACCTTTTTATCTTATTTATTTCATTTGAGGTACTTTCAGTGTTACAAGGGCCATATTCTACAATTTTTACTCATCGGATGGATAGGTTTAGAGTTTTCGTTGGGGGGTACACTTTAGAAAATATGCATTATTCTTCTTTTTATTACATCTTGTACAACGGAAAACAACTTGCTTCTCAACTCACTTTTAGCTCCCCTCCAAGGACATTTCACCTGTAACATGGAGCTTACATGTGGCCATACACCCAACAACACTTACCGCTTTGCCCACTGGGGGCAGTGTTTTGAATTTCAGTAAGCACAGACGATTTTAGCTAAAGACCCTCAAACTCCTAGTTGCCAATTCCGCTTATTATAAGCTACTTTGGGCTTGTTTTTTAGTACGCTGCTTGTCAGTATGGACAGTAACGGATTCCATAATTTTTTGCTTATTTTCAATATTCAGTCTGTGTTTTTTGGGCTTGCTAATGTATGACCCACTACAAATAGCAGCTGTAAAATATCCCTACCTACTGTTTTAGCACTCTACAAATGAGTCAATCATACAGCTAGTGGAAAAGTCCAAACCTGGTCCAAATCTACACATTATGCATTAGCCTAGATTGGCAAAAAAATTATATTGTTGTTTCATGATTTTTGTTTTCTTTATAATTTACCACCTTCCCTGAAAAATGCAGTAGTCACTGGAGTAAAAAGTGTGATAACTAGCCTTGGTGTCCCCTATAAAATTCTAAAAAAAATCCCCCGGTCCCTGCTGGGAAACTAAGGGTTGCTTATTTTGGACTTGTTGTTCTTGCCCAAAATGCTCATCCTACTGTTTCTAATTTTGTTTTGAGATCAATCTGTATAATAATGGATAACAATTTATAGTTATACATTTTTAGAAAATATATATATTTTTTTAAAGTATTTTGAGTAATTAATATGCAAATAAATGCTCCTTTTATCAATTTAATGTATATCTTGCTGTCATTGAATTGTGTTATTTATTTATCAGCAATATGCCAGCAGTTGGCCACCCTGGTTTTTACATGTTGCTGTTTGGCCATTGAAAAAAACATATTGGATCAGCCACTTTAGTTCATGTATAAACATTGCCGGTCATATTTTAAAATGCTAATGTCTGTGATGTCATAGATCACCCTTTTCAGCCTTTTTCATAGATGTTCTCGGAAGCTTGATTTTAATCATTATTTTGCACAGCAAAGATCAAGGAACATGACATCACAGCCCCTAACTTTTCCACCATAGAAATAATATGCTTCAGTTGAAATTTGCTAAAGATTCCTGAGTGTTTTCTTATGGCAGGATTACATCCACCAGTCGAAAACTCCATTGAGAGTCTTCATACAGAGCTGCTTTGACAGTTATCTCAATGACAGATAACACTGAGCTCAGAGGACCTGATGTGTGACACAGAGCATTAAGCAGAATGAATGGGGCATAGTGGTGACATTTTGATAGTTCAAAGGTAGAGGAATGCTCCAGGCTGAATTTTCATGTCTGAATCATTTCTCAATAGAGCCTGTGTCAAGCTCTTTCTCAACATTGAGCAAACTTGCAATATATGTCACTCTCATCCTTTTTGTTTTTGTTTTCGTGTAATCAGGCATTCTATGACAAATACTGAAGAACAATATTAAAGATGAATTGTGTAATTGTTTCGATGTTAAAATCCTTTCTCTTAGCACAAAATAATATGGAGAGGCCATTTGTAGTTGGGTAATTTCAGATTATGTTCAAAATGTGTCATTTCTACACCACTAGTAACACCAAATGGAACTGGAAAAATATAGATTGTCTCCAAACAGGTTTAACACTCCTGCTGTCCCTTCAGCCCCCGTCTTTCCCTGTACAGACAAACAAGTAGTCCCATCCCATTTACATTGGTTGTATGAGAAGTTTACATGCTGGACTGCTCAAACAAACAGAGCACCACACTCTATGGTAAATCAACCTATGAATGGCTTACATAATCTGGAATAGGAGAATGTACTGCATTTTAATGCTGAACAAATAGCATGAAACACCAATAACATCCCATGGATTGATTTCAGCCTCTTCCTTGATTAATATGCAATATGGTCATTTCACATGGAACACTTTTTGGGTCTGCTGTTTTTCAAATGTTTTTTTCAATGTAAACATGCACTTGTGTGACATATTACAGTGTTTTTTTTAATGTTCTACATCTAGAACAGGGGTGTTCATTACATCAGTCGAAAGATGAAAAATATGAAAAATAAAAGATTAGCTGCACGCTGTTTGATTGACAGGCGGCTAATGTTTGAGCACTATGCGGGTTTACGCCTAAATGATACACTTTATAATTCCGGCAATGCTCATCTTGGTGAAGATTTAATGTAAGCGCAGTCGTTTATGTCTAAAGTAAATTTAAACAGTGGGACAAAAAGCGTATTTGCATCAAAATGTTGGACTTTAAGTGTACATGTAACCGAATTGAGCACTGTCTAGTAGGCTATGTCATATAAAGGCTATTAAATAAACAACATTAACAAGGAAACAAGAAAACCACTTTTGGCTGAATAACTTGAATAGCTTTAGAAGTATTAATGTATAGAATAAAACATTTTTAATAATAATATTTAAAAATATACATTTTTCATTTTTTAATAATACTAACCCCTGATGTAGAGAGTGTTTTAATTGGTATAATAAATTACCAGGAATGTAGAGATGATAAAACAATTTATAATTATGCTTAGCCATTATAAAGATAGAAAAGTATCAACAATTGCAGAGCAAAGTTTCAGCAGAATATTCCACCAGTCACAAACAACAGAAAATTGTGCATCATGCATTAGAATGAGAACACAACTATGTATTGGCTAAAAAGATACAAGAACTAAATCTCAAAAATGTCAAAAGGAGGACAATGTGGCCCCCCCCATGTGCTACTTAAAGAAATAATTCACAGAAAAATAATTCACCCTCATGCCATCTGTCTATGCAACAGATCAATATTTAAGTCTATTCTATTCTATTATGCTAGAAATAGTTCTCTCTGCCCAGTAGGTAGCAATATACATGACGAATGTGAATCACCAAAAACACAAGAAGAATGTGAAAGTTAAAGTCGAGATTGACTGAGCAGGAAGGAGAATTAATAGTAAAAATGGAATTAAATATTGATCTGTTTCTCACCACATCTATCACATCGCATCTGAAGACATGGATTAAACCACTGGAGGCACATGGATTAGACTACGTTTATGCTGATTTATGTGATTTGTGGAGCTTCAATATATTAGCACCGATTCACTTTCATTGTATGGACCAAAAGAGCGGAGATATTCTTCTAAAAAACGTAATTTGTGTTCTGCAGCAGAAAGTCAGTCATACACATCCAGGATGGCATGAAGGTGAGTAAATGATGAGAGAATTTTCATTTTTGGGTGAAATAATCCTTTTTAAGCGTGATGTAGCCCCTGTAACAAACAACATTTCCCATGCCTGCTCTACCTCCTCTATTGTGCAGGACATGACGTGCCAAGTGATCCTGCTTAATTAGCATTTTTTTGCATTCCTTGCATTGTTTGAACATGTTTTATGCACAACAATAACACTGTCGGCATTAAGGGAAATTGAGACACTACACATAAACTGATTTTAATGTAATTGTTTCATACATTTCGATTTAAAATGGTGATCAGTGTATTGAAAATGTAGTGAATAAAGGAAATGCAACATTTAGAAGTTAAATTGCCCTCATTCTCACAGCATTATATGTAAGGATATTTGGTATGGTAAATTTAGAAGAGAATTTAGGGTCTTGAAATATGTGAGCTATGAGCTAAATTAAACTGTCCTTATTGTACCTTATTAGGTATTGAAATATATAACGGAATTAGTCACGTTCGACAACCATTATAAATGAGATAAATTACAAATAACTAGATTTTTTGTCTTTAATAGATTCTCCACCATTGAAATTGTAACACAGCATCTAGTTGTATCAGCTCACAATTTCTACTGTAAGGAATTTGATATAATAAGTGAATTATGATTAATTCACTTATTGGAGTGAAATTATTCTCATGGCTTATTGAAAATAATATCACATGTATTTAGGTACAGTTTTGAAGCGAAATCTTTTAGAAACAGGGATGAGATTATTTATCAAAATATACCAGTCACATCATCTTTGAACAGAGACAAACTTTATTACTATTCTAAACATAAATCTAATCTAACACATATATACATGAGACAGGTTGGTGAAAAGTGACAGAATGTGAAATAAATGATCAGTACAGTGAAATTCTGATGACATTACCTCAAAAGAACCATTTATCCTTCTTTGAGTCTACATGGATTTGCTATCGGATTACCCAAATTATTGAATTAATACACCAGCACTTTGAGCACAATATTGGAGATGAACTTGCGTGTCTTTGTGGTGTTTCCTTGCGTTCTTTTTGTTGCTTGGTTCTTGGTGCTTGGTCGAAAGTTCGTTCCGTTGATGTTTTTAACCTCTGTATGATCTAATTCATTGTCTGTATGAATGATGAGGTTAGCTGTGAAGTGAGGCCTTCTCATTCCTTCTCGGGACGTCGAGTCCCGAACTTCCTTGGGCCTCACATGGCATTGACCTGGTAGTCAGCGGAGCGACCAGCACATGCAGACAGAAGAATGGAGAGCTCAAGAGGGAGAGAGGAGAGGCAAGAGAGTGTGTTCTTCCTGTTTGGAAATATTTGACCTGAAATTGGCTGCATCACCAAAGGTGTCCTGTGCCAATCAGAAGTGACTTTTCAGAGTCACATGGTCAACTGGGCTGTCTTTTACGACAGTTGAGTTATGGTCCTTTGTTTCAGACTCTTATAAAAATCTCTCGCTCAAAACCAGTGCATATTTAATCATGAACTTTTATATCTTGATAATGGTACAAGAGACATGATATTCGTTGTCATCAGATTTCTCTGCACATGCCAGCGAATGCTTACATTCTAAACATGACATTTTTTATGGATATTATACGTGTAGGTAACAAAACACGAAAATTCCTGGTTACAAAAAAATACTGGTTAATTCATGGGTTATACAACATTGATGAAACATTACACATATTTTAAAGAAGTACATCATGCTATAATCATTAATTTGTCAGTTATACAAGTTGTCCGGATGCCTAGCAAGACTAGGTATTGTATGAACTGTGGATTTAAATGCATTCTGTACATTTTGGAAGGTTGATTCAGCAAAATACTGTGACTTTGTGTGAGATGTTTCTGGATTAAGGAATGTCCCTTTTAAAATGCGGTTTGCTCAACCGTGGTCACGATATTACGTGATATGATGAGTAAGTGTAGCAGATTGTTTTTTATCGGAGGACAGAATCTTGTGTGTACCGATTCTCTCTGGAACTCCCAGAGTGTGTGTTCTGTTTTTTATTGCTTTGACCTTTGAACTTAGGGCCTCTTTGCAGAGAAGTTTTCAAGTCATATGGGATCTAGACAAGTCTCTTTGTTAGTTTTATTGGCCAGATGTTAGACTCACTGGCTTTAACATCTTTCCATTTATGACGTTGTGGAATTCTAGGATTACGATTGGATAAATCCTCGATTCAAATAATGTTGTTTCAATTCTTCTGCATGTATAATCCAACAAAAATAACTTTGTAATCTTTTCTTTTCTGTTATCATGTCTCCCTTTTATTTTTTGGATTCAGATTCATGTAGTGTTTATCATAGATAAGTGATTTGCACTAAATTTTTTGGGAAGTAACAGTGCTTCTACTTGAGTATCATTTTTCAGTACTCTTACCAACCCTAATCGTGACCATGATGAGTTTACCCCATGAGACTCTACCCTCCCAAGCAACATGGCCAATTTGGTTGCGTAGGAGGTCTGGCTGGAGTCACTCAGCACGCCCTGGATTCGAACTCGCGATCCAGGGGTGGTAGTTAGTGTCAGTAATCGCTGAGCTACCCAGGCCCCCGCATCTAGATTGTTTAACTAAATTACGTGTTGGGTTTGAAAGGCCCATTACTATGTGGAAAATCCCCTAACATACCAGATGCACCACATTTCATCCATCATGGATGAGTAGTGCAAAATAAATTCCTTGTAAACATCAATTTCATTTCTGAAAAAGTGAATCAGCATGTCAGCCTTTCTTATGGCATACTAGTAAGGTATGCCTGTTCCTGGAGAGTTGATTTGATCAAACAGCGGGCTTCAGGCATGCAAATTTTCAACCAGACTGCACTGTCTGTGTTTTTGCGTTTATCACCTCAAACCAGGAAAACACACAACCCCTTTGTATCCAGCCTGACAAATGATAAAAAGATAGAGCAGCCGCTTTTCCCTGGAGAGATCTCCATTGCCTGCTTCAACCACTCACCATTACTCTCTGTAAATAGGACATCAGCTCTGTTTATTTCCACACTGTTCATAGCCAATGAAAGCTTGCGGTGAAAAAAAGGCTAAAGTCTGATTTGTGCTACCCATAATCATGGCAAACAAGCATCTCTGAACCAGCTAGTCAGGGAGCTGAGAGTTGATGATAGGAATGGAATGGGTTCATATGGAACTGGCTGAATGCCACGTTGTGTTTACTAATCACACACTTGCCGCTCCAGGCATGTCAGCAGTGCCTGGCATGTGGATTGTTTAAAAATCATCATTTTTGAAGGCTATATGGCTAAAGCCATAAAAGAGCCCAGGAAATGGCATGATGTGCGCAGTTTTCCGCCATGTGTTGGTGGGGTTTTCCTTTTCCTTTTTTGATTTAAATTGCCAATAGGCTTTAGTTTCATCACAGCCATGAACCATGATTTGCTACTTGCTGGTCGGTTGCAGATGGGCAGTAAATTTTCATTCTAGACAGCATCGGATTGGACAACAATCTCTGTAGAACAGTATGATTCATTAATATTTTTGTTCCATTTTCCTGGAAGAGAAGGAGTGTAAATTTTAAATGTGTATTCTAAAAGTGAATTTTCTCAGTGTTTAGGAGTACACTAGCATGTAGATGGCCTAAAAGCTAACGCACACGAACTACAAATCAAAAAACATTTCATGAACCCATCTCTGAGGTATTATGCATGCAAATGAACATCGGTTTCCAATCGGAGATACTTAATGTTGCCTAATGGGCAGTCTTTATTAGAAATCGGTCAGTTTTAATGCCACTTTATTGGTGTGTAAATGCTGACGGTGACTGTGAAACCGCAGATCATCTGATTAATCGGCAGATAAATTGAGGGCATGACACCCATTTTCACTTTCAAGCTCAGGTTAAACACATTCATGACGTTTTAGCGTTCCTGGGACAATTACATTGACAGTTTGTCCAAAAGTGCAAGTTCTGTCATCATTTACTCACTGTCATGCCATTCAAAACCCATATGATCTTCCTTTCTTTGATGGAACACAAAGGAGATGTTTTGCAGATTGTCCTAGCCACCCTTTGTCATACATACAGTATATCCACTCCCCAAAGAAAAAAATGTAAACATGTTATAATAAGAAAAAGTGTTTGAAATGAATTTAATTAATGTTCAATAGCTCATAATTATCCACATTTAGCTGCATGCCTAGGAGCGACATACTAAAATCATTAATAAGTTAATTATTATTACTGTTGATTGATTTCTTCTCTGTCAGCAGAAACAGTATGGATTTAAAGCAAATACATTTGAGAGCCACAATGTTTCTGTATTTTGTTAATTCATTAATAGTCATAGAGTTCACAAATCACAGATGTTTCACAAGCATGCAGTAAAATATCTAATGTTTGCATCCCAAACTACTGATGCAAAGTTCAATAGAAAGGACTATATAACCTTTCTCTAGAACCCATTACTATTGTATCTTATATCTTAAATGCCCACATCTTTGCATTACAAGCTTAATTCATCCATTTGGAGACATGTTTACCATTGCTAAAGACTATACAACTATACAACCATTGAGTTTAGAAGGCAAAGAGAGAACAAGATGTGCAGACAATGTCTAGACTTATAGACTAATATTTTTTCGAGCCAATGTACTATGCCTGCCATCTAATCTGCATGTCTTTGCATGCCAAATAAATGTTTCCATTGTGCCAAAAAGCTACATTGAAATGTCTGGATATGTGTTGTCTCAGTAACTGCTTTTGTATACTGACAAATAGCTATAGGCCATTTCATATTACTGGTCTGTTTAAGACATTTTTATTTGGTGCTCCTAGCATGTGTTCCTGAGGAACTGCGCTTGATTGCTATATTGTAAATGTTCAAAGGTCTTAAATTTTGAATGGCTGAAATTCAAAGTACTAGCAGTTGCTGCAGTTTTAGTCATTCATCATTTGATGAAAAGAACAATTTATAATGAAAGAGTGTTTTGCTCATTTAAAGTTTAAATGGCACCATGTTTATGCATTTGTTCCTTGCTTTCTCTTTGTTATTAGGAATGAAAGTGCATTTGAGCTACATTTCCTGAGCAAGAATTTGAGGCTAATTTGAATTGGAAGGTTTTTTTATTCCAAATTTCTTATTTAAGGGCAATCAAATGCAATCTGAATGAAGTTGGACTCTTAGGGTCACTCATCTGTCTTTTATGCTTACCTCTCACTGTGACATACAAACCTGCAGTTTATTCATTTGGCATTTACCAAATCTGTACAAAACTTTACAGTATCCCAAGTCATCTTTCCAATACTAATATGGCCTTTGTATAAGCTTCCTAAAAGATCATCAAACTCAAATATTGACTCATAAATGGCCAGATTATAAAGTTTAATTACCTTGTTCATCCCATTTCACTTTTGCCTCGAGTGCCAAATCAATGTTTTTTATAATGAGCGGTTCTGCTGATATGTACAGTACTTAATTTCCTGATTCAGCATCTGTTATTCAAAGAGAAAAAGGAACCAGCATGCCAAAACCACTCGACCAGTTAGAACTTCTTTATTCAGTGAACAGTATCCATCCATCCACCCACCCATCCATCCATTATTATTATATTAATTCATTTTAAGAGGATCTTTTAAAACATCCATATTGCCCATATTAGTTTTTATCTAAACGTACATAGATGTATGTTTAAATGTTACAAATATTAACATACAAATAGCTACATATAACAATGACATGTAAGTGTATTGAGCCATTGCAGCTCTCAACCGGTAATCTAGCCACTGAAATTGAAATGACCAGATTATAAAGATTATAGCTCTCTGAGTGATCCCCGTTTGGCACGAGAGGCAACACTTTCTTTTACCATAAGTGCCTAATGTCTGTTTTTCTGCCTTCATTTACCTCTTGTTTCACAATGGATGCAAATTACTCCCAGGATGTGAGCACGCAATTAAACACCTCAATACAGAGTGTGCCGAGCACCGTCCCTGAATGCTTTGATTAAAGGAAAGGCTGTGCGGAATGGGCAAGTCTCGTCTGGTTTCCGGTCTTGTGTGTACTGGCATATACACCTCAAAAAAGGAATGTTGAATGATATGTATCACTGTTTTGTGATATTAGAAAATAAGAAATGTACTGTTCGTTTGTGTTATTTATTATTTTATTTCCCAGTAAGCACTGTAATTAGTCTCTTAAACAGTGTAATTAGACACAAACAAAAACAAATTCTTGGCCCTTATACATAATAACAATGTTTCACTTAAACTACAGTACATGTTCATGCATACTGATAGAAATGTATCAGTTATAAAGAAATATCTGCCTTTTGTAACAAGTGGATATTTTATTTCTTCATCATTAAATGTGATTTTTCATTTTTCATTTTTATAATTCTCTGACTGCTGTACAACTCCATGTAATTTAGGAATAAACCCCTTTTCCAAGTCTCATTGATTACAGCTGTTACACTTCACAGAGTTTCCTTCAAAACAGAAATAAATCTATTCAAGTCCCATTAGAGCAACAAGACTACATTTTAGTTGAACGTTTTATTATTAATTGCAATTTGGATTACAAATAATGTTTTATCAAAACTGACTGGTCTAAATTGATTTATCTGTCAGAATAAAATGCAACAGGAGTAGGCTTAAAATGTTTAAAATAAATGCAACAGGAGTAGGCTACAGAAAACTTGTCAGCCTATGTTTTCTAGAGAAGACTTAGAATAGTACAAGTGCCGTATTGACTTCTTTTGCGTATGTTTATGTTCTTTTCATAGCTTGAAAGCCCCTGGTTACTAAATGCATTCATTGTATTGAAAGTCATTTTTATTTTGGGTGAACTATTCCTTTACAGTGTACCAGCATTTATCAAGCTTCACCTCATGGGCTTAGGGTTTGCTTGGGGTCCATTTGTGTTTTCATCTGAGACTTTATGCTTATGATAGGCCTACACAATTATTATGAGTTTTTGTGTGTTTGTGGGAAGTATTTGTGAAGAGTTTCTTTTTATAAAAATGGGTGCATGATCAGAAAACGTTTCTTTTTAAGCTAAATTTAATTGTTTTTACATGCTGTGCATTGTAATGCTCGATAATTATAGCTGCTGTCTTTTTTGACGGTCATTCTCTGCACACATTAGGATGTTTATAAAAGGCTGAGAAAACCAACAGACATGTGTTTTCATTGACAATGGTTGTCATTGTATTCTTTGAAGAGGCTCGGTTTAACTCTTCCTTCACTGCCTCTTGCCGTTTCGCTCCGTTTGAGAGCACAGCTCTAACATATCCTTGCAAATCACTCCTCAAATGAAAACTGAAAATAAAGTGTGGTTGTCATGACACCCATCAGCTGTTTCAGTAAAAGATGAGTACAGTATACAGGAGAAACTGACAATCGAATCAAAGCGGCAGAACAATTCATTTAAGAAGCAACCTCATTTAAGTGATCTGAGCTATGACAAGAATTGATTCACATTCCATCTGCCAACAATAATTCCCAACAAGTTAGGCAGAGTTGTGGAGTCGTGACAATGTAAGCTACGTGATGGGTCTATTTTCCACATTTGTGCATCGCTGCTCTCTGAAGAAGGAGCCTGGAATCTTACTGTGTGCCCAAGACGAGTAATTGAAGTCTTCAATTTCATGCTTGCATAGTCCATGGAACACAATTATTGATTGCTGCTTTAACTATCGTAATGATGATTGTTATTGTTTAGTTTTTTCCACCACCCTGTAGGGATGAATTTTGTTGTTGAAACATCCACAGACAAAGTTTGATGTTGACTTTGCGAAGCTTGTCAGAATATGAAAATTAGGTTCAAAAGCTTTAAGTTTGAAAGTTATTTAGTTTAAATAATGTACTTCAAGATAAATACAACTTTAAGAGCTGAATAAGACACTTTTTGGTTTGCTTAAGTTTGTGTAAAGGCACTTGAGGTTCAACGTATTTGTCTTTTTTCAGATACATTTTTACACATGTCTGGTACAAATATGTGGACTTGTTTCATGAATAGCCTACGGCGTATACTTTTATCACCATCTGCCTGGCAAAAAGTGCCCCATGTAAGCCAGTTATTAACTTTGTCACACATATTATAGCAATGATTTTGACATTTGACAGTAATAACACAACAAAGCCACAGCATTGGCCAAAATATTGCATGGATTGATCACACACACACACACTCACGCACACACGCATTAAGGTGAATTATGTAAATTACATATCTGATTGCATGGAATTGCATGTAGTTTGTTCTAATTGGGGTATGTTGTTACACTGCGTTACAACATGCCCCGTCAGCACAACTGGGATTTAAACCGTGTTCGTCGCTTCTTCTGGCTAACTAAGAATTAAAAGACTATGCAAGTTGCTATCTTACAGATTAGAGATTAAAATTATACTAAGTTTGCCTTGTTTAATATTAACACTAAAAACAGAGATGAAAATGAACTTTCGTGTGAATTTTTACATTTGCTACTTAAAAATGAAATTTTGGCGATATCTTCCAAAGTTTTTGTAATTTTTCTGCAATGTTTTTCCCTACACAGTTTTGATATTGCAACACATAAACAAATGAAGTTTTGTCTTACCAGTGTGTGTGAAATTTTTTAAACCAACTAGCCCCATATTAGTTTGTGCCCCGCTCTCCCCTACTGTGCCAAGTTTGGTAGCTTAAAAGCTGAATTTTCAGTGGAAGTCTATGGGATTTGGGGAAAGTGGAAGTCCAATAATTCAGAAAACACATAGCACACCAAGTCAGACCAGGCTGAAGGTTTGTGCTGGATTTAGTAGATGTAGCTTGAAAGCTATAGTAGTTACAGTCAGAACTGTTTATTGGAGGTTCATGAGATTTGGGGAATTTTCATCATTTTCTATGAAAAAAAAACTTTTGATCGGTTAGAAAAGATATAAAATACCTAAACCAAATGTTTTTTATTTGTTATTATTTTATATAATTGTTATGTCTCTTTAGATTGGCCTGAGAGAATCTGTGCGTGCAGAACTCCGTAGAATTGCAGCATCTGTCGTTCATTAAAGTTCAATGCAGTCCCACCCCATGCATGTTTGTTTATTACATATTTTGGCTAATTTCATGATGCTTTCAGCTACCAATAATAATTCAGTTCTCTCTGCTCAGTTTAATACATTTTACTGTTTAAATACACTCAATTTCACTCAAAACTAGCACAGAAACTAGTAAATGATCAGCCCCATCTGGGCCTGCATATATCTCTTTAATTCACTACTATATTCATTATGCTTGCTTATTTTACTTTAATGCATCTACCTTGTGAAGTGTGAAAAATGATCTTGCTGTACACTGAAAATAAAGAGCTTGACTTGATAATGAATCTTACTAATCTTGTCCCCTGCTTCTCTCTCTTCTCTGATTCCTCCACCATCCCTACTGCTCCAGCTTGTTGGCGGTGAATTTGACCTAGAGATTAACTTTATCATCCAGGATGCAGAGGGCATCATCTGTATGCTAGAGCTGTTGGAGGTCTGTGAGGTCACATGCCAGGCGATAATCTGGAGCATGTTCACGGCTATACTGCGCAAGAGTGTCCGCAACCTGCAGACTAGCACTGAGGTCGGCCTCATTCAAAGGCTATTGCTCAAGTTGAGCTCAGTGGATGACATGATTGCAGGTATGAGTGGTCTCAATCTAAACTCAATCTGGAAAGATGGAATGACCTCTTGTAAAAGCAATTTCTTTCTGTTTTTCCAAAGCTTTATAAGTGGTTTGAAAATTTGTTCTGAACTCCCAAATGACAGATGGGATGCACCATCAAAAATCAAAAATCAAAACTAAACGAATGTCATTCTCCACTTCCAACTGGATTTGAAAAAATTGTTTTGATTTACATAGTTGACATGCAAAGGGACTTGCTAGTCCTACAAAAAACAACGGCTTAAACCAGCGTAGTGTTGTTTTGCTAGTCTTAACTAGTTTTGCAGTCTGACCATGCGGGTGCCAGTCTAACAGGCTAATGAGTGTCCAAAACCCTCTAAAACCATTAAAACTAGCCTTACCAGCTTGGCCACATTTTTTGAATGAGCTCATGGACATGCTATGCATAAACTTCCCAAAAATCTAAACTGAAAATGAATAAATAAATAAATAAATAAATAAATGCCATTCTCCACTCCAAAATGCACTTTTGATGAGCCTTTACAAACATCATCACATAGGCAAGTTATTAAAATCAAGCTTGCATGGCATATTAAATAGAGCATGTTGCTGATTTTTGCATAAGGTCAAATAAGTTCAAAGATAGCGTCTAGGTTATGGATGTAACCTCTGTTACCTGATGGAGGAAACGAGACATTGTGTCGAAGAAGCGACACTAGGGGTCTCTCTTGAGCACCTTTTGCATCTTTGATCTATGAGAAAAGGCCAATGAGAAATTGGCAGAATGAATTTGCCTATCCCGCCCGGACATACGGGTATAAAGGAGAGGAAATGCATCTGTTTCAGTCGGGATTGTTCTGAGGAGCTGATAATGGTTCGGCCGCAACAGTGGCTCGGTTCAGCGACGTGGCCGGGAGGACACAAAGTCTCTTTCCCTCCATCAGGGAATGGAGGTTACATCCGTAACCTAGACATTCCCCGTCTGTCGCTCACTTCGACGTTGTGTCGAAGAAGCAACATTAGGGGTCCAATTTAAATCACACCATGCGCTGAGCCGTGTATGTGTACTGCTGACACAGGAGCGGGCAAGTATTTTACGTGTCAAAGCGACCAGCTGTGTCAGACTGCACGTACCCTTCCCCAACCAGAGCCTTCTGGTTCTTTACCCCCGACAGGGGGGAACAAGGCGACGCTGCCAAGCATGGGAGCAGGCCATGCCAGCCGCACCTTTTCTCTCTCTATGTTTCTCGCATAGAGCTAAAGCAGCTGGGGCCCTCATACGCATCGGGGAAGGCGATCGTTCACAGTTTCCTATTCTTTCAGGGGGAAAAGACCCTGTGGAGACCACACCTGCCCAAACTGGGGGAGGTAAGAGTGGTGAAATACATCACATGGGCTTTTAGGTCAGATGTGGAAAGTGGTGCGGTGGTAGATCCTGCCTCATTGGGAGGGAGGAGTTGCTACAGACACGGCGTCCAAGGGTTAGTGGGAACTGCCCAAGGGAGATGCAGGTCCGCTCGTAAGGGGACCGCACCGCGGAAAATACACACAGGTGGGAAGTCCATGTAGGAGGCCTGACCTGTGGAGCACCTATTCCAGTACAGGGTAGATTGAGTACCCGTATTGGATTTGGTCGGCGAATTCCTCCGCTGAATTCGCGGACCCAGAGGACTAGGGAGGAGTCATCCAGGGAGCCGAGTTAGTGGGATCTCCTGGGATAAGAGCGCAAGATTTTACCTCAGCCGAGGGAAAGGGCGCTATCTTTATAAAGACGTGTCCTGAAAAGGATGTTCAACGCCAGCTGTGTATTTGCTCTTTTAGAGAAAATAACTCTTTTTAGAGAAAATAACTATTTTAACTGCGCTGTCGAAGTGCCCAAGGGCAAGCTGCACTGCCATACAGAGAAGGGAGAAAGCTGCTGTTATGCGCCATAGATCCAACAGCAATCGCTCAGAGATGAGAGGAATAGTGTGTGACTGGCAGCTCGCTGCATACACAACCATCGGCTTTGAAGAAAATTTCTGAATGAAACAGATGCATTTCCCCTCCTTTATACCCATATGTCCGGGGACGGGACATGCAAATTCTGTCTGCCAATTTCTCATTGGCCTTTTCTCATAGATCAGAGATGCAAAAGGCGCTCAAGAGAGACCCCTAGTGTCGATTCTTCAACACAACATCGAAGTGATCGACAGGCGGGGAACTATAGTAAGTCTACTCCAAACAGTAGGAGTGAGATATAATTGGCAACATCTTGTAGACTTCCATTTTTCCCCCCGAAGTGCAGAGTGCTGCAAGTGTAGGGGATATTAATTAAACTGCTATTTTCTCAGCGGTGGGATTAATAACGCTTAGGAGGAAAATAAACTGAGGCACAAATTTCATTAGTTGCACCATTTCATAATGAGATTGAATGGCAGTTTAGGTATAATAGAAGCAATATTTAATTTTAGATGCCATTTAAGAGTGAAGAAGAATTGCGGCCCTGTTTTCTGATTCATGTCATCTGTAATTCATGTGCGCTATCTCTCTCTCTGTCTGCAAACATTAAAAGGAATTTTTCACAATCAATACACTTCTCTAAGAGGCTTAGGAAGAGAGTTGCCTTATGGAAGGTTTCAGCAGCAGTCTTGATGAAACACAAACAAAATATAAAATGGCCATTTAATTAGCATTAACTTGTTTTAAATTATCTTGGTGGCTTTAGATGCAAATTACAATAAAATTTGTGTTTAAATGCCAAATTGCTAAAGGTGATGATTTAACCACATGCTTGTTTTGCATAGGTTGGTATAATAATAATACTTATAATACTTATTATTATTATTAAAGGAATGCTCCAGGTTACAAATTAAAACAAATTGAGCTGTATTAATTTGGCATGTTGTCTATTACTGTACCATAGAAAATGATCTTGAATCATCCCTCAGTTTCTAAAAACACACAAAACACGTGTTGACTGAAATCAACTTGCAGTGGAAGTGTATGGTTGCAAGCATAAAACGATTCATTTTGTTTCCTATACTTCCATTGTTAGTGCAATTTTGTCACTGCATTTTTATAAATTTTTATTTTTATTATCTGTAACACAATTTAAGATTTTAAGAAGTTTTATATGGTATTGAGCTTAAAAGTCAACATGAAATCTAAATGTACTAATTCCCTACAAATTTTTTTTACACAATCTTGGACTGATTGTTATTCCAAATATAAAATAGTTGATATCTTTTCTCAAAATGACCACCAATATTTGCCACAAGATTTTTCATAAATAATAACACTACAATAGCTCCACCTTTGAAATTACTTTCTTTTTATGCTAACGTCACAAAGTCCTCTTATTTTTCAGCCCCTCTGAACACTTGCCATGTAGAGGCCACTTTTGTGATCCAATAAATTCCCAATGGATAAAATCTAATCCTACATTTTCTCATTCTTTCTTTTTTAATTTATCCGAGGCCACGTTCAACACTAATAATTTTTTTAAATAATTTTTGAAAATGCATTGTTCCCTTTCAAAAATCTACACTTATGATGCTGCGCTGAGTTAGCACTTTGGGAACAACTTTAGGTGTGACCAGCAGTGAATATGTGTGCAACACTTCAATGAAAATTGACCGGAATTTATAGCCTCTGCTGGTGACATCATTGGATGCACCTGTAGCAGAGCTATAAATAGATGCGGCACAGGTGCATCGTCAGGTATTTTGTCTTCAGATCACTCTGTGTGTGTGTGCTTCATGAGCCTGTCAGAAACTTTCTACTTTCCCCTGTTAGGAGTTAGAATTGTTAGGCAGTGTGCAGAAACCTTTCTCTTTCTCTTTTCTTTAAAAGAAGATAAAGACAGCAAGCAGTGTGTGTTCCCATGATACGCTCTATGGCTGAAACGGATACACACCAGTTTTTGATTTGTGTGTTTGGGGGAAGAGCATGCTGCTCTTGCGTTGCAGCAGGGTGGGTCCCCAGATCCAGCTGATCCTTCTGGTAAGCCTGAAGCGCGCATCGGCGCCTCTTCGGTTCACGAGGGGGACGCTGAGCCTTTGTACATTCCACACACAATAATAAAGTGGCTGAGGACTTATTCGAGGTGGTTACTCAGGCTGTGGCCAGCCTACAGCTAGACTGGCCACACGAACAAGAGACCCCCCACCCCAAACGCTCCAAAGTAGAAGACAGATTTCTGTCTGGTGGCCAAAAATAAAAAAATAAAAAAGAGGAAGGGAACGCTATATCAGTCCCTTCCTTTCTTTGATGACCTCCATGACGAGCTTTCTCGTTCATGGAGGAATCTTTTTAATTCCTGTGTCTTCATGCCCTCGAAATCGACATATTCGACTATCGTAGGTGCTGAGACACAGGGCTATTCGTTGATGCCACCGGTAGAAGAGACACTTGCGGGTTATCTCTCGCCTGGCACGACATCATCACTAAAGAAACCCACTCTCCCCACAAAGCCGTGCAGGACCACCTCCACGCTTGTGGGAGGCCTAACGCCAAGAAAAGCGCTGTTCATAGCCCTGCTACAGGTGCATCCAATAATGTCACCGGCAGAGGCTATAAATTCCGGTAAATTTTCATTGACGTGTTGCACACATATTCACTGCTGGTCACACCTAAAGTTGTTCCCAAAGCGCTAACTCAGCGCAGCATCTCGTTCCGCTTTTATCAGTAAGTTTGTGCCTGTTGTCCAGACTGGAAATGCTCTTCATTACCACATACTTTGGAAAATAATGAGGTTAGGAAACTGAAAATGTAGCTTGGATTTGTGTGAATGTGGCCTCCGATATACATCACATTACAGAAGTAAAATGGATTGCAAACACTGTTTTACAGAATATTGAATATTCAAGCTGTATTTAGCCTGGAACATTCCTGTTTAGAGTAAGATTTTTGGTAGCAAATTTTACATCTAAATTTCACAAACCACTTTCTGTATAGAGCATCATAAGCTCAGAGATTTTGAAACCCATATTGGTTTCAAAATAAGTTCAGGCATTGGGAAATCTGATTCTCTTGCAGACATTTAGACACCATAATTCATTCTAATTGAAGTTACCCAAGGCCTTGCTGAATGATACCACTATATTGAGGAAAACTTTACTCTGTGAGTCTGTTTGCCACAGTTTGATCCACTTACATGTCTCACTGTGAAATTGCTAGTTTGCACCATGTTATGAGACAATGTTTGCTTTATTTTGCTCACCTGTTCTTGAGAGAATCTTGCTGTTTACATGCACAGCATGCACACTTCAGAAATCCAATGCTAATATCTGTTTGTTTGTTGTCTTTCTGTCTGTCTGTCTGTTTCCCTGATGAACAGACCTGTTGGTGGATATGCTCGGAGTTTTAGCCAGCTACAGTATCACCGTCAAAGAACTCAAATTGCTCTTCAGCATGCTGCGAGGCGAAGGTGGATTGTGGGTAAGCCAGTGAAAATGAGTGAAAATGAGTGAAAACTCTGGGGCTCAGAGGGGTTGTTAACACCATCGCTTTGGAGAACGTTGAGTCTATTTAGACTTCTAAAGCAATCAAACGCAGAGCAGACCGATACTGCCCAGGAATTGATTCACTGTTCTCAAGAGTGAAAGTTATTGACAGAATATCGACTGCCGTCAAATGCCACAGTGAGGACATTGTCACAATAGCTTTACCTTTTTTGAAAGAGTGGAGTGCCCCACTGGAGAAAAAACAATCAAACAAACAAACAAAAAACTCGTGAGATGGGTTCCAAGAAGGCAATTTATTATGTGATATAAAATGAAAAGATTTGATCAGCCTTCAGTTTTCATTAGATTGCCAAAAACAAGTGATAATGTGTTGATTCGGATCTAACCTCTGAAATTAGAACTGACATTGCAATAGGGAGGCAAGACATTACATTTAAGTATCAGAAGATCTTGCCAAGAAGATTTAATTGAATAATTATTAGTTGGTGTTGTCTTTAAGGTGAAGTGTGTAATTCTTGCATCATATGGTTAATGATGTGATGCTCATTTTTTTTTTTTTTTTGTCCAGATCTGTTAAATTATTCAAAAATACATAAAAAAAAAAAAAAATGCATTCACACAAATCTATTACTTAGGATGAGCAAGTTTTTACTTCCTGAGTTCAAAGGCATTTAAAAAAAATTCTGAGGCTTTAAGTCTGAAATATCATGTGGTGTAACAGTCCAGAGACAGTATACATATATATATATATATATATATTGAAAAAATCTCATTAGAGGAGTATTCTGGGTTCAATCAAAGTTAAGCTCAATTGACAGCAATGTTGTTTATCACCCCTCCTTTCCTTGGTTCCAGTTAGGCACTTACACAATGGAAGTGAATGGGGACAATTTCTGAACCTTAAAATAGGCAACTCACTTTTTCAAATGTATAGCCTCAAGACATAAAGTATATACATGTAAACATGATTTTAGTGTGATAAAAACACTTACTAACCTTTTCTGTGTAAAGTTATAGCCAATTTTACAACTTCATTACCATGATGATGTAATGTAAAAAAAATAAAAATAAAAAAAAAACGAATACGACTGTAAAAATGACAATTTAAACAAGTTTGCAGCTCAGATAGTACCCTCCAAAAATTGGCCACATTCACTTGCATTGTCCCCATCCACTTCCATTTAAGTGCATCACCGTAACCTTGATTTTTGCTTCTTTTTGTTTTTTTTAAAGAAAAGGAGGAGCTGGTCAAAATAAATTTTTGTGGTAATCAACATTATGCCACAAATGCTGTCGATTGGGCTTCAATTTTATTTAACCCGGAACATATAAATATTGAGTAGTGCTGAATAATCTTTTATGAATATTTGTTTCATAACAGGCAGTTAATCAAAGACTTTTGTCATCAAAGCCATGTGGTGTAACCAAAGTGCAAAGATAAGCAATTTTTGCCTCTTTTTTTTTTTTTTATAAAAGATGGACAAGTCGAAAAAGAAATATAGTAGTAATCAAAAGGATGCCTCAAATGCTGTCGGTTGAGCTTAATTGAATTGAACCTGGAACATTCCTTTAATGTGTCAGTTGTCTTATTTCTCATGTATGTGTCTTCCACAGCCAAGACATGCAGTCAAACTTCTTTCCGTTCTCACTCAAATGGCACAGAGACATGGACCAGACACTTTCTTTAACTTCCCAGGGCGAAGTGCAGCCGTGAGTGAAGTTTCCCATATTCTCCGCTGTTTAATTGAGTGTTTGAGGGATGCCTTTACATTTGTGTAAAACACACATACGCATCCACATTTTACAAATATTTGATGGGATTTTTGAAAACATTTGTGCTCACCTTGTGTGTAATCAGATTGTCCAGTATGTTAAACGATCCTTAGTACATAGTTCTCTGGAACACTTGATTCTGATTAGTCAACTGCTGCATTTTGCAAAAAAATTATAATCAATAAAAAATAAACACATTTGTATAAAGACAACTAAACTGAATCATTGACTAATGTCAGTTATACAGTTTCTTACAGACATATAAACCAGTTTCTTACATATCCGAGCTGGTACATATGTCTCACGTATCACTCTGCAGTGTCATTCTTATCACATATAATGTTTTAACTGAAATCAATATTTCTTGTCCATTTATTTATGTGATTAGTAATAAACTGTTAAAACCTAAGGTCACTATAACATTATCCTTACATACTGTATAAGATTAAAGAGTCTAAGAATTCTTTGATCTTTGTTTTCTCCTAGGCGATTGCATTACCTCCTATTGCCAAATGGCCTTATCAGAATGGCTTCACCCTCAACACCTGGTTTCGTATGGATCCTCTCAACAACATCAATGTGGACAAAGATAAACCGTACCTTTACTGGTGACTACATTCTCTGCCTATGATTTAATGCAATTATTTATAACTTTGTCACCTCTTATATAACCTTCAGAGGCTGTATACGTTAGTAAAACTTCACCGTTTTATGTAGAGATCTTACTGTTTTGTTAGAGCATTTCGTTTTTTGATAATGAGGAGGATTATGCTAGCATAAAAGGGAATTAGGCCAGATTCTGCTGATTAAACCAAAAGGTGTTTGAACCCAAGGCGGAATGTTCCGGAAATCTCTGCAGAGGGACACTGGGCTGGATACGAGAACATCGCATATAGAGACTTGTGGGTAATTAGAGCTCAGATCAATAAGGCAGAAGTTTGTTTATTGGCTGTGGTTAAAGAAGTGAGGAAAGACGGCCCTCAAGGGATAGGGTGTGTTGTGTTTAAGTGTGTTTTGAGAGAGAGAGAGAGAGAGTTTGAGAGAGATAACATCTATTTTTAGATAGACCTGATCAGTTTTAAAGAGTATCTTACCCAAAAATACAAATTCTGTCGTCCTTTACTCACTCTCATGTTGTTCCAAACCTGTATTTTCTTTCTTCTGTGGAACTACAAAAGCAGAAGTTTAGCAGAATATTGATGCCGCTCTTTTACAGACACTTAAAGTGAATGGTGACGCGGGGCTAGCAAGCTCAAAAAATTAGATAATTAAAGTAGTCCATTCAACTTGCTATACTATACTGTAGCTTTGAGTGAGAAAAATACCTGAATTTAAGTTGTTATTCACTAATAATCTTCTCCCCATTTGTAGTTTTCAAAGCTAATTTATGTATATTGCCTATTAAAATATGCTGTGTCAAGATGTGTCACACCAGGTTTGACCTACACTTAAATCATGCCAAACGTTATTGGTTCTTATCTGTCTTATAACTGATTGTGATGCTCCAAATTTGATCACACAATGAGATGTTAGTGCTGTTGTGGAGATGAGGATTTTCCATTAGTAATTACAGTTCCTCACACAAAGATATCGTATGACTTCAGAAGCCTTTCTGGACACTCAAGGTCGCCTAATTTTTGGAGCTTGTAAGCCCTTGACCAACATCTACTTTCCTTATATGGAAAAAGCTGCATGAATATCCTGCCTTACATATTTTAAAGTCTTCCTCAGAATGAAAATCATACAGGTTTGGAACAATGTGAGGGAACAATTTTCCCCTCATTACAGACGTTAAATACACAGTTGTGTACCTTTGTCTTTTTATGGCATTTCAAATACCTTTTCCCCCACATATTTTTTTTAAATATATATACAGAAAAGAAAGAAAATTAATACTACCCCTCACCACTTGGTTGTTGTCATCTTAATAATAAAAAAACAAATCTCCATTCTTCATCTGTAATTTCTATATTTAAGTCCTCACACAATGCACTTCTCTTTATCCAGAAGTTTACCATAAATAACAGATATCAGTCCTTTATAATAAGTGTTTGGTGTTGCTAATTGTTCTAATATTGTTAATTGTGGATATTGTAAAGCAGCTTTTTTCAAAGAGGAAGTAATAAAACTACATAGTTGGAGATATTTAAAGAAATGAGATTGGGGTATGTCATAAATTGTTTTCAGATTGTCAAAAGAAATAAGAATGCTATTCTTATATAGATGTCCAATCTTACTTACACAATTGCAATACCAAAGTTTGAAAACCATATCCCGTTTGCCTGGAATAAAGTTCCCATTTCGCTGTGTACTGTAGGAGAGAAGTATGATATTGTTAATTGTTCACCCAGTGCCTTATGTTCTTTATACCACACCTCTACAGTATTCCTAACAAATGGGTTTTAGAATCTTTCAAGAGTGTTTTGATGGAATCCAAATATAGATATTTATCAAGACTATTGGTATTTTGGGTTTCCAACTCTATCTGTACCCAAAGTATATCTGGATTTTGGAACCAGAAAAAGGCAGCCCTTAAGTGAGCTGCCCAAAAGTACCACATCAAATTGGGCAATTTTAATCCCCCTCTGTCATATGACAAATATAACAGTGATAAACGTAATCTTGGATGTCTATTGCTCCAAATGAAATTAGTCAAGAGTTTCCTCATGTTTATAAAGAAGGAACTAAGAGGAGCTAAAGGAATTGATTGAAAGATATATAAAAACTTTAATAATGATGTTTATTCATCCAATTAAAGAAATGAAGAGTTCTCCATCTGTTAAGGTCTTATTTCACTTTATTATAGGATTATAATTCACTGAGACTAGTTTGGCTAATTGAAGATTAATAGTGATACCAAGATATCTAAATCCATCCACTAGCAAGAACAAATAATAATGGGGACAAAGGACAACCCTGGGGAGATCTGCGAAATAATCAATTTGGTTTTGAAATTATATTATTTGGTTTAACCTCTGCCACTGGTTCTGCATATAACAATTTAATTCAATTACAAAAACATCTCCCAAGCCCCGAATCTATAAAGTACATGAAAAAGATATGGCCACCCGACCCTATCAAAGACATTTTCAGCATTTAGGGACAACATACATGTATCCCTTGATCCTTTTCTTACATATAGTAAATTTAATACATACGTAATATGGTTGAAAGCCTGACGATTTTTAACAAACCCGCATTGGTCCTTTTCTGTTAAAGATAGAAGGTGGTTTGCTGATTGTAACTGATCTAAGCTGGTTTAGCTGGTGTCTCTGCCTGGGCAAAGTGGATTTCAGCTAGTTTAGCTGGTTGACTAGCCAGTCTTCCATTCTGACAATGCACAAAACCTCTTTTAAACCATCAAACCAGACCAGCCTGAGCAGTGGAAACTAGCTTACTGACAGGCTAAGCCCAGCAAACCACCTGGTTAAAGCGGTTTTATCCAGCAGGTAATGTTAAGACATAAAGTAAGTGTTCTGTAATATGGTATATGGTACATATTTATTGATTTTTAATTTTCAGTTTCAGAACCAGCAAAGGCATAGGCTATTCTGCACATTTTGTGGGTAACTGCTTGATTGTGACATCACTGAAATCGAAAGGAAAGGGCTTCCAGCATTGTGTGAAATATGACTTCCAGCCCCGCAAGGTATGCTTTGATTTTCACATTTTGCTTCTCTCTCTCTCTCTCTCTCTCTCCCTATGGATTTTTCTTACTAGCCACTTTAGTAATCTACTGATTGCATTGTGAAGGAGTAAGACTTGAATGGATGCACTTGTTTATTTTTTCACTTTTATTCTCAGTTAATCATGACGCTGTGCCTGGAGATGTGTATTCCAGTTAACTTGGCTGCATGTCATGTTTACAAACTGTTGCTCAACCCCAGGACATGAGATAAATTAATACATTTTGTGTATTTGTTTTTTGTTGAAGTCTTGTGGATCTCTTGGAAATCATTGCATAGCTGGTGCAGTCAAGAAACATCTGTCTAACAAGTGTTCCCCTTCTGTCACTCACTCGACGTTGTGTTGATTATTGTGACACAAGGGGTCTTTCTTGAGAGCCTCACATACCTCTGGATTTGAGAAAAGGCCAATAAAAAATTGGCAGACAGAATTTGCATGTCCCGCCCCCGGACATACGGGTATAAAGGGAAGCGAACGTGCGTCTGTCAGTTAGATTTTTTGTTTGGAGCTGAGCAGTTGAGTTTCACTACTGCTCCACACACCTCTATCAGAGCATTGCTGTTTCCAGCGGCTTTCTCCTTCTCTGCATGCTGTGCAGTCCACGCCCCTGGGTACTTCGACAGCGCTTCTGTAAAGATCATATACACTCTAAAAGAGAAGGATTTTCTCCTCTCCTTTCATTCAGATAAAAGAACAATAAACAGCAGGCGTTGAACGTCCTTTTCAGGACATGCCTTTATAAAGATGCCCTTCCGCCTCTGTGTAGTTCCTGGATGCGGTCGATATCTCTCCAAGTCCAGCAGTCATAGACGCTGCCTCGTGTCTGGGCCACGATCACACTGAGGCAGCGTTTGTGGATGGTACATGTACTCACTGCGAGAATATAACCATGGCAAAGTTGCGGTCGCGGCTTTCCTTCTTCCGAAGCAGGAGCTGCACTCGGCGACTTGTACTGAACTCTCAGTCAGGTCCCCTCATTCTGCCTCTCCCTGTCCCCTTGTGTCTTCACAAAAGTCGCAGAGGCAGCTCTTGTCCCGTTAAGGGAAGTCGGCATCTGCATATTCAACTACCTCGACATTTGGCTGATTCTAGAACACTCTCTCGTTACTGAGAGCGCACAGGGACCTGGTGCTCAGGCACCTCAGCCATCTAGGGCTTCAGATCAGCTGAGAATAGAGCAAGCTCTCCGCTGCGGACCACTCACTGGGCAACCTCAATACTACAGCAGATGCGCTGTCATGGCAGGCGAAACTCAGCGGAGAGTGGAGTGGTCCACCTGATTTGGGGTCGATTCGGCAAAGCACAGGCAGACATGTTTGCTTCCTGGGAATCCTCCCACTGCCCACTCTGGTATTCCCTGATGGGAGCCCCCCTCGGGACAGACACGCTGGCACACATTTGGCCCCAGGGGCTGCAAAAATATGCTTTCCTCCTAGTGAGCCTACTTGCACAGACCCTGTGCAAGGTCAGGGAGGATTAGGAATGAGTCACACTCGTGGCACCATATTGGCCCACCCAGACTTGGTTCTCAGACCTCATGCTCCTCTCGACAGCACCTCCCTGGCAGATTCCCCTGAGTAAGGATCTTCTTTCTCAGGGATGGGGCACCATCTGGCACCCGCACCTGGAACTTCCACATCTGACCCTTGGACGGAATGCAGAAGACCTAAGTGATCTACCACCAGCAGTGGTAGACACGATCACCCAGGCCAGAGCTCCCTCTATGAGGCAGATTTATGCACTGAAGTGGTTCTACCCAAGCCGAAGACCCCCAGCGAGGCACAGTCGGGTCAGAGCTTTCCTTCCTGCAGGAGAGGCTGGAGGGGTGGCTGTTCCCCTCCACCTTGAAGGTATATGTAGCCACTATAGCAACTTACCATGACGCAGTGGACGGTAAGTCCCAAGGGAAGCTCGACCTGATCATCAGGTTCCTCAGAGGCGCCCGGAGGCTGAAGCCTCCCAGGCCATGCCTCTTCCCCTCATGGGATCTCTCCACGGTCCTCCTGGGCCTTCGGGGAGCCCCCTTTGAGCCGCTAGAGTCAGTCGAGCTGAAAGCCCTCTCCTTGAAGATGGCCCTCCTGATTGCTTTCACCTCCATCAAGAGGTTTTCTGCAAGCATTTTCAGTCAGCGACAATTGCATGGAGTTCGGTCCGGCAGATTCGCACATTATCCAGAGACCCCGGCCGGACTCTGTGCCCAAGGTTCCCACGACCCCCTTCAGGGATCAGGTGGTGAGCCTGCAAGAGCTGCCCCGGGAGGAAGCAGAACCAACCCTGTCTTTGCTGTGTCCGGTACATGCTTTGCACACCTACTTGGATCGCACGCAGATTTAAATGCTCTGAGCAGCTCTTTGTCTGCTTCGGTGGACAGCAGAAAGGGAACGCTATCTCCAAACGGAGGTTTGCCCACTGGATCGTGGATGCCATCGTTCTGGCATACCAGGCCCAGGCTACCACCGCACCCCTTCCATGTGCGGCTGGTGAGCCCACAAGTCGTTTTGCCACATGTTGACCTCCCCTTTTTTGGCAGGATGTGGTCTTCGTGGGGTCTTTTCCCCCTGGAAGAATAGGAATGGAAAATAACACCTTGCCCAATGCATGCATGGCGTCTTTTTGGGGCACTGGGGGAGGTTACGTGCAGACTGATGCACCTGCTATTACGCACGCAACAGATTGCTTGCACTTGCATCAGCAATTCATGTAACATGGTTCAGCTGCTGTTGCATTTTTCTATAGGGACCCCTAGTGTCACTACATCGACACAACGTCAAGTGAGTGACAGAAGGAGAACTTCTTGGTTACTGTCATAACCTCCATTCCTGATGGAGGGAACGAGACGTTTTGTCCCTCTTGCAACAATGCTGTACTAACCACTGAAATGGCCGGACCTTGTCTCAGCTCCTCAGCACAAAACCTGAATGAGATTGGGCATGCCTTCTCATTTTAGACCCGCATGTCTAGTGGAGTGGCATGCAAATTCCACTCACCAATTATCATTGCCCTTTTCTCAAAAGAATAGAGGTGTTCGGGGCTCTCAAGAGTGACTCCTAGTGTCACTGCATCGACACAATGTTTTGTTCCCTCCATCAGGGAATGGAGGTTACGACAGTAACCAAGATGGTCTTCGTCAGGTTTTCTATTTTATGTTTTCATTCTCTGTGTGTTAAGTGGAATAAAGTGATGATAAACCAAAGTGATTCATATTTATAGTGAAAAATGCCTTTTTACAGCCCATTGGGTTAATCAGATTTTCCTCTGCAATACACATTTAAATGAGCTGTTTAATTCACATGGTCTCCAGTGGTTTGGACTCACATACATTTTAATTTGGTTTTGAGAGGAAATATATAGCACATTTATTCTTTATAGACAGAATTGTATGGAATGTCAGGTTTGTTGGCCAACCTGGAGGTTGTATTAAAGAAAAAGATGATTTGAAAAAAGCTCAGTGGGATATATTACCTTGCTTTGAGGAATCTGAACATACAAAACATCTAGCCTGTTTTCTGTCCAAATGGTGTGAGCTTCACTCCAGAGCATGTTTGAAACACTGCACCATTTCATGGCATATTAATGTTGAAGCACATTCACCGAATTTAAATCTGTAATGACCCTTGTCTCTTGCTAACTAAACCTGTCTTTACTTCCTCACTGCTTTGATTTCCTCCCTCTTTGTATCTCTGCTCCCTCCCATCCCTTCTCTTTTTCTCTCACTCAAAATCTGATGTATTATTTATATCTAAATGCAAATTTTACTGCATAAGACCTTCGGCCTGCTACCCATGAAAATGGTTTTGGGGTGAATTTTTTACTTCCAATTCCAGAAGAGAAAAATAGAACTGAATCCCTATTTAGGAAAAATCTGGAAAGCTTCTGTGTCTGTTTGAAATGTCTTATTTTCCCTGATTATCTCCTAATTTCTAAAATTAGGCATCAATTGGATTTTAATTCAAATATGTTGATGATTGCTGGAGAATTAGTGTGCTTTTATTGTGAATTTTAGACCATTGTTCTTTAACCTGATTTATCTAATTAATTTATGTAATTCAGTCACTATGATGTCATAATCAAATATATATTTACATACTAAAATTGCAATGCACATGTTGTTAAAATAAAACTTGACAGTGACATTATAGGTGTGGAATATATTTTAGATTTTTGCTTTTTTTAATGATGACATCACATTATTTATATCAGTGGTTCTCAACTGGTTTTGCTTCAGGACACATATTTTACATTGGGCATGAAGTAGCCGCTGAACACAGTATCAAAAAGAAACAGCCTGATCTCATGAAATTTACGTGAACATGACAACATTTATGCATTTCAAAATGTACGTACTGTATAACATGTTTGGCTACAATTATCCCATATAATGTCCATCTGGGGGCACCAAAAGCAAGTAAAATGGTGTCGTATTCAGACACGGTTTTAAAGTGAATTTTAGATAAAATAAAATGAAACATACCTCCCTAACCTAAAATGTTTGCCTGAACTAACCTATAGTGTTTTAAAATGTAAATGATATATTTAAAAAATACATCTAACCATTAGTTTTAAAATATATATGAGATGTTAAAAAAGACATCCTGACCTTATCAACGCCTAAACCTAACCAATAATGTTTTAAAATGTAAAACAGATGTTAAAAAAGACATCCTTACCAAATCAACCCCTAAACCTAACCATTAGTGTTTTTAAATATAAATGAGATGTTAAAAAAGACATCCTTAACTTATCAATGCCTACACCTAACCAGTAGTGTTTTTAAAGGCAGAAGTGCAAATTTTCTGAAGCAACCACATAATTTCATGCCACGTCCATGACACTGTAATGTCATGTATCAGCTTGAGTTTATAGCTGGACTTGAAATTGAGTCCACTGACTCAAATCCAACACCCTGTCTGGTGAGCTACCACACAAGCTATTCATGTTGGAATAAGTGTATATATGTAGGTGGGTCTGTAATACGAGCATTAAAATGTACAGTTTTCAAAAGATGTGTGTAAAACAGTTCATTTTCACGGGCAAGGAAGAGGCGAGAAACTGGCTTGATATACAAATAAAGGTTTAATTTAAAACTCAAAATACAAACACATAATACAACGGACATGTCCATGAACGATCTCTCTCTCGCGCCCGTCTTCCGTGGTCGGCCTTTAACCCTCTCGGAGGCTTGATTAGCCTAATTCGGGACTGGGCGTGTTGAGTCATGACCCGGCCCCGCCCTACACCTTGCCACAATGTGTTAGAGTAAAAGTGTGTCGATATCATAAAATAGCAGGGTCTGAGTAATAGAGAGAAAAATAAGTATTTATAAAGTCAGAATTGGCCATTAAAGTAATGATTTAAGTGAAAATAAATTAAACGCACAGTTATTGTAGCACCTCTAGTGTTACTTTCACTTGGAAACTGCTGGGAATTGTACCTGGAGACATGTATAACAAGTTTAGCAACAATTTATATAGAGTCACGTATTCTCTAAGAGACCAGGTTGCAAAGCAATGTATTAATATATATTGCATAGGACCAACAATATGCAAAATCACAATGACTTCCTTAAATAGAATGAAGGCATGTCACATAACCTGCCCCTGTTTTTGCATAGTATAAGTAGTTGTAGTAGTAGAACTAAGTGACAGATGAATTTGCGCAAACATATTTTATTGGATATACAGCCTTTAACTTCAACAACTAAAGAAATGGAAATCGTTTTGACCCATTTTTGGGTGGGTCATGACACAACAGTAAATAACCACAAATTTATTTCATCAGAAAGGAATTTTCTTTTTCTTCTCTAGTGGTACATGATCAGCATCGTTCACATCTATAATCGATGGAGGAACAGTGAGATCCGCTGTTATGTCAATGGACAGCTTGTCTCCTATGGCGACATGGCTTGGCACGTCAACACCAACGACGTAAGACAGCTTTACTGATGCTCTCTCTGTCTGTAGCTCTCTGATGGAATATCTGAGAAATATTATCACTGCAGTGTGAAATTAAACTATGAAAGATGCATACATTTACCATGTTTATTTCTGTCTTGCCTTCCAGTAAATCAAGGCTATCATGTGATTTGCAAAAAAATAAAAAAATGTCACTATGATGTATATGGCAGTATGTGGTGGAGATGGGACACTTTAATGTAGAAAAAGATGAATGTTGTCTGTAGAAATTAATAAAATCTTAGAAAGTGATGGAAAATTAATGGAATTTTACAGTGACTATACTGCACATGTTTCTAGTTATGCTCAGCTCTAAAATATTTCATTGGCTAGAAATGGCAAATTTTTAATGCAATCTCTATGAAATGAAAATCCTTATCCGGTATTCACAAATGAACAGTCATGCTAAAGTTATGGAATTAAGAGGTGTGGGATCATAAATTAAATTTCATTCAATACTAAATGTATCAATGAAAACATAGTTAGATGTAATTTAAAAGGCATTATTTTGCCCAATATTTGTATACTGCCTATGTAAAGCATTCAAAATCTGTCACTTATGAGGTTCTGTGATGGGTAGAATGTTGCCTTGGGGGCCGTTCAGACTGAACATGTTTTTGTTTTGGTTTCAAAAAAGCTAGATGCAGCACAAGCTTTAGATCGAGATAAGTTTTCAACAGTTGAAGTTGTTTTAACTTGACGTTGCATCTAAAAATGTGTCACTCCTGCACAAGGTGCTACAAAACAATGAGACGCACACAATCAAAGACTTCCATCTAGTGCATGTTTACATAGAAAAACAATTGAATAAAAGTACAGATGTGTGCAAAACAGTGTTCAGTGAGAACACCCCTTTTAAGGTAGCTGCCTATGTTGGCAATAGACAGCAAGGCAGGTCACTATATTTTGGAACAGAGCTATAATCTTGTTGATTAAATGATTAGATTAAAATTTACAGACTTTTGTTTCGCTGTAGGCCTACCTCACCAAAAGCAATGTCAGATAATTAAAGGTTGGACCAGCAGTCCTTAACCTCAAATCTCCTGGGTGCTGATTATGATTAGACATTATGATTAGCAGGTTTCAGGACAGTATCTGTAACATCAAATTGCGCTGTGAGCGTGTGCTGATCTATTAGTACAAAGTAACCAGCACATTTTCACTCCCTGTTTTCTTACTGACATCTGCTATATTTTCACACAAATGTTGTATTCCTATCCTCCTCCCTTTATAATTCACAATTGATATGAAGAACCGCAAGCTGTTTTCTTCATGTTCTTATCACAGAGCTATGACAAATGTTTCCTGGGCTCATCGGAGACGGCAGACGCCAACCGAGTGTTCTGTGGGCAGCTCGGAGCCATCTATGTGTTCAGTGAAGCACTAAACCCAGCTCAGATATTTGCCATCCATCAACTAGGACCTGGATACAAGGTATGTATCAGGTTTGCCAAAGCATGTCACACACCTTCGCTTTGCAGTCACCATTGATCTCCAAAAGAAGTTATTCTGTTGACTGTGACATTTAGTTGTTGATTAAAGTGATAGTTCACCCAAAAAGGAAATTCTCTCATCATTTACTTACCCTAATGCCATCCCAGATGTGTTTGACTTTCTTTCTTCTGCAAAACACAAATTATTATTTTTAAATATCAGAGCTTTGTTGGTCCATTCAAGTGAATGGTGGCAAGAACTCTGAAGTTCCAAAAATCACATAAAGGCAGAATAAAAGTAATCCATACACACCCAATGGTTAAATACAAATTTAAATCCCTTTTTTACTATAAATTTCATCTTTCACTTCCAGATTTGCATTCTTTATGCATATCGCCACCTACTGGTTAGGGCTAGTCAAAGGTGAAAATGTATAGTTTAAAAGGAATTATTGATATGTTTCTCACCCAAACCTATCATATTGCTTCTGAATATGGCTTAAACCACTTTAGTCACTTGGATTACTTTAATTCTGCCTTAATTTGCTTTTTTTAGCTTCTGAGTTTTGGTCACCATTCAGTTGCATTGAATGGAACAACATGAGAGATACAGTATTCTTTGTTAAAGCTTCATTTATGTTCTGCTGAAGAAATAAACTCATACATCTCGGGGATGGCGTGAGGGTGAGTACTGTAAACGATGAGAGACTTTTCATTTTTGGGTGAACTATCCCTTTAAAGTGCGTTTCACAATTCATGGGAAACCTGGAAATATCAGGACAGGTTTTAATTGTGTTTGCCAGGCCTGGAAATTAAAAATCACATAGAGAAATCAAGGACATTTCTATAATGAATACACATTTTAGTTAGTTAGTTGGCTGTTTAGTATTTCATCTGTTTAGATATTTTAACAGCTTATCTTGTGTGGAATTCAACTTGCTCGCAAGCATGGCGATGTTCAATTTGAGAGCAAATAACATTTTGATAATCTGATTTTTTTTTAAAAAAATCACAAGTGACAAGTGAAAATTAATAGGTCAAAAAATGCGGTATGAGGCAATTATCACATTTATAAGCTTGATTTATCAGCTAAAAACAAGGAGAAAGAGAGCTTCATTTAAATATTTACTGATTACCAAAACTGTGTATGATGAACTGTTTGTAACCTTTGTGCTTCCTGTTGTCATGCATTATTGATTCTCCGCTGACAACAGCAAAGATGCTCAGTTTTGCCTCTTAATGAAGTCTTTCATTGATGAAGTCTCTTGATAGTTAATTTCCTTTCTTTCCTTTCAAGCCCCTGACCTTTTGTCACTAATTCTCAAGGTGCTTTTGAAGCGATTTAGCATTTAATTGTGTCCATGGGGTAAACGGAACAGGTTGCTGTGAGTTTCAAGGCTGTGTCCTTATTAAATATGATGCTCTGTCAAATTAGTAATTGCGACTCGCAGCAGTTTTTGAGTCTGATTGTGCAGTCTAATTTTCTCTACCGCTTGTTGGGAGACACACCAGGCTTTGATTAACTGCTCATTATCTAAAACAATAAACCACATGCATTGAAAAAAAAAAAGATGCAACAAAAGTGAATGGTGACTGAGGCTAACATTGTACCTAACATCTTTTGTTTGTAGTACAGATCATACAGGTTTGGAGGGTGATTAAATGACAAAATGTACATTTTTGGCTGAACTATCCCTTTAATGATGGTCTATGTAATATGCAAGGACAAACAAGCTAAGCACTCCTAAACCATAGCCACTTTTCCACCATCGGGCTGAACAGTTCTCGTCACAAAACCATGTTGTTCCGTGCTGATCCGGGCCAGCTGGTTTTATCCTGCTCATACACATGAAAGACACAGATCATGCCGCACAAAGGAAAGAAGAGAGAAAAAGGCGAGAGTTTTTTTTTACTGAGGACTTGTGTATGCCACCAGACACATACACACAAAAAGGTAAAAGTTCCCAAACTAGCTAAAAAGGATATTCATTGACTAAATATCATATGAAATATAACGAGTTTTAATGGGCTAGAAATGTACTTCCGTGACAAAAAAGGCTTGTAGAAAAATAAATGTAGGCTTCTATACTACAAGCTACAAGCTAGAAACAACTAAAAATGCTATAAGCTGGCATTGGCAAATTGACAGTCATGAGTCGGCACGTACTGAAGCCATTCCACCAGCACGGTTGAGAACGGTTGAGTACAGTTATCAACCATGCAGATAATTTCAGGCCAAGAATGGTTTATAATCATGCCGTGCCGAACCGTGCTTCAGTGGAAATGCTACTGTAACCGTTCTGTACCATGCAGAGAGCCATTTGGCCTGGTTGAAAGCACGGTTGAAAGCGGCTCTTGTGTGTTTGAACTACCCGTGAGACATCTCCATTGGTTTTTCTCTAATCAGTGTGGGCTGGTCTCTTGCGTGTTTGAACTACCTGCGAGACATTTCCATTGGTTTTTCTCTAATCAGTGTGGGCTGGTCATTTCCCATATTAATTGCTGTTCTAGACCCCAGATTCCCGCTGCACTGCACACCATCATGACAGACAGGTTGGCAGAAATAATGAGCAGTCTGCTTCAGGGAGAAAGCAATTACCCACCCCAGATGAACCTGTGAATGGAGTCTCTTGATAACTGAAAAGGGTCTAGAAATTTCTATGAAGTGCATGCTATTGGACTGCCTGTCAGCTCTCCCAATTTACCTTGACTAGGTTCAGAGGCCTTCAGAGTGTATGTAGCAGAGCTAGTCGACCAGGACTGGCATTAATTTGGTAAAAAGCATGATAAAATGTGACTTCAGTTGTGTTGGATCCACCATAAGCATTACCAAAACAGAGACAAAGTAAAAAAAAAAATACAAAAATCACAGGTTTTTATGTGTCTGCATTTTAACTGAACAGAAGGAAACAAAATGAAACAAAACAAAACTAAACTGGACGAGACAAGAAAAGACAAGTCCTGAAACAAATAATGTACATTATTCAATATCAGACTAGTGAGGTTACTTATGTCACTGAAGCTTCAAAGCGTGTATCGAGTACACGGCGCAATTTCCAATGAAGCATCATATCGGAGTGTGTATAGTTTTCAGAGAATCACGTGATCAACGAAAAATTAAGCCTCACTTTCCAGTCACGTGTGCGCTTCACTTTGCATGTTGGAATGTTAGAATCCAGACCTCTACTCTATGGGTTTGTGGAAATGTAAGTTCTGTACATTATCATTATCACATAGTTTTGAATTATATTGGATTTTTAATAATAATGCTACACACGTAGCATTATTAGGCTTTTATTTCTGCATAATGGATTAAAACTTCATCAGGTGCTTCATACAACGGAGCTGCTCCCCTGGGTTTATGGTGGCTTTAAATGTGACTAACCACCAGATGGCACTGTTTTCGACATTGCTGTGCCCTTGAATATTTTCGTAGAACAATAAGAGAAAAGCTTCAGAGCTTCATGAGGCTACATTTCCTAATTTCTTCTGTGTGGCCATATCTGCTCCCAGAGTTAGTCTGAATTAGTCAGTTCGGCCCGCCCCCTTGGGAAAATTAAATCAGTTCAATGTCCTGATGCTGCTCGCTGTGCTGCTAGACCTCCATCTTGTAATGGTCCCCCACAGTAGGTACAAATAATTAATTCAAACTTTTCTGATTTTAGCTAATTTATAATTACAGCCAGGAACCTTATCACATGCACTGACTTGGTATTGTGGCAATAGAAGTTTTAAAACCAATCCACCATTTTGTAGCATCCTTTATTTGTTGGTGTATACGCAATTCCAAATCTGTTAAAAATGGCAGCCATTTGTGGCCAATATTATGGCTGTCACATTAATGACAAAAACAACAGTGTAAAGTGCTGTTCCCCTCCAAACCAGCAGGGGGTGCTTGCCTTGATCCTCCCTTACCATCCTCCTTTCAGGCCTGCAGGTGGCACTTATACCTTGAGCTCTGTTTTCTCCACTCCTGCGGATGGCACCAACGCCCCTAACCCTGTTTCAACTCAACCCTCATTCCCTTAACCTGTGTCTAGGCCTATGTAAGTCTGTTTGTTTCCTGCCTTTGTGATCAGTCTTGAGCCTATGTACCTTGTGCCCCTAGTGGCCTGCTCTTAAGCTAAGTGTTATCCTTGTTATAGCTTCTTGACCCCTGTGTCTATTTAGTTTCTCAGTTTTGTGGAAGCTTGGCTTTCCTTGTTTATTTGTACTTTGCTCAATTCTACGAGTAAAGATTTTTTTTTTTTTTTGGAAGAAAGGCAAGTTTCCAGACTCTTTGCTCTTCTCTATCGGGGAGTTGGCTCAGTGGTAAAATATCAAAACTCGTGCATTGCAGTTGAAACATACAGGATGCTCCTTGGTACAATTTCAAATCATGCTGGAATAACATGGATTATCAGGTTTTGTACAAACTTGTGAAGTCCATGCCAGCTCAAATGCATATGGAGCACAAGCCAAATACATTTTTATTTAAATTTTTCAACTTTTACTTATTTATTTATACTGATATTACAACTTGTAGTGAAAGATAATTCATTAAATTTAGAAAATGTAAAATAGAAGCGTCACGAGTGCCAAACATAATTTGGCCTGTTGACTGTAATGTGTTTGCCCCCATGACTGAGGCCTTACAGTCTTAAGCCTTTTAGCAGAGTACCTGCCCATGCATGCAGAAGGTCACAGGAGGCTGTAAACTCCCACTATCTCCTGGGATTTATGTGACTGATCTAAGGATGACCTGAGTTCTCCTGTGACTCACCAGTAATGGCAGTCTGGGCTGCAGCTGCCTGCCTCCCATACACTGGCCCCAATCAGACCCCTTCACTTGAAGGCTGGCTTGTCGGAATGAGCAGATCTGATCTCAGATCATCAGCTCGGGGCTAGTTACAGCTTCACGGTAGTGGTGACATCAGGTGGTCATGTAACCATAAAGTATTCTGTGCTCAAGTCACGCATGTTAAAAGAAGAGGTTGTGGGTGGTTAGTTTAGCCTAATGAATGCTAGTTGTTTTTAAAAGGAGACATTGATTTGTGTTTTGTGTATATTATGAGGAATTTTTGTAATGAGATGGAAATTTATTTGCTATACAGCTATATTTCCAAATTTTGGAATTAGATTAAAGTATAGGATGTGAATGTGGCATTTCATATGAATGAATCTGTAGTGTGAATTAGGGTATTTGGGAAATGTGGGATACCTACTGTAAGTTTCAGTGTCTACATTTATTGCTCAACCACAGTCAGCTCTATATTAGCTTTACCATATTCTATCTGGATTGTTATAAAAGTTATTATTTATTGGGCTGAAAGTACCTGGCCACTCCATTGGCCACCCCACTCGCAATTGCTGTTTTAGTCATTTGTTTGGTCATTTTTTTGGCACAATTTAGTTCTATAGAGGGGAAATTATCTCTGTACAAATGTACAAACTTATCATGTGTGCACACCAAGGTCGCTGCACCTCTCTGTCCCGGGTGTTATAGTCCGACGATATAAAAATGCTGCCCGAAAATTTCTGTCCCACCACAGACTGATCGCTTGCTCCTGCCTGGCCACCCATTTGAAAAACTCCTGGCTCCGCCCCTGAGCATTAAATCAACACTTTCTGCCAGAAGTGTATCAGACATTACGCCAGCATTCTGTCAGATGTATTTTATCAGATGCTGCATTTTCACCTTCCTTTGGAAAATAACATGTTTTGGATGATTGTTTCCAGTCAGTCTAATAGGTTTTGAGATTTTTAATAAAAACATATTTTAGTTCTTTGTCATATAAATGTGTGTAGCAGAATGGCCCACCCACCAAAAGATAACATTTACACATTGTTTAGCATGCAAATGGCCATAATACTTGTTTGTTCCGATATTTTGTCCCTTTTCTTCTGTTTGAAAGTGATAAAAACATTAAAGATGTTATTAGTAACAGTTTGGTGTTTCGCATATTAATTTTACAGTACAGCATTTTATTTGCTTACAGATTGTGAAAGAAACACCATAAATGTATGGAGAAAAAAACCAAACAGTTTTATTGGCTTTGTGGCAGTATCTGCAAGGTATTAATGCATTTAACAACAAGAAGTTAATTAGCACTCTCCTTCATCTTTAAATAGACAATAGTACTCAGTTAGCGCATTGATTATTAAATATGTATATGAAGGTTCATGTTCATTATGAATGCAGCAGATGTCTGCTCTTTTCTACTGAAGTCTGTCATGTTCTTATATGTTCTGGTGCAAGAGGCCTAATGATTTGTGATAGCCTAGTATGATTTAATGGTTTCACATAATATGTTGTGTGTGTAGCCATTTTTGATTAAGCAAAATGCCATGCTACTCTTACTACATCAGCAGTATGCATTCTGTATACTGTGCACAGTAGGCATATATCTTGTATGCAAATAATACCCGCACACTGCATGGAATAAAATATTCCACAAGTATTCCACAATACAGTGTGCTCAACTTAGAACTTCTGCCTCCTATTTAACTTATTTGACTGGACTATGAATATTTTGGATAATTTTATACAAAGTTGTATTAAAAATGCAAAATGCTTTTTTTTTTCTTCCTAAAAATGATAACTGAACTTTTTAAATAAAAATGCAGCATAATGCAGTCATGTGAGAACAGCATACATAGCAGACCACTGTTTCAGTTGTTGCAAAATGTAATGTTTCACAGACTTTTTTATAAAAAATAGTAGGTAGCATACAGTGTATACTGCACAGTACTGTTTTATGTAATCTGCTTTTATTCCAATCTGGAAATAGCTCATGTTTGTGTGTGTATGTGTTGTGGAAAAGCTAGTGCTCTCTTCAGCTTTCTTACTGAACGAAACCACATTTATTTCTGTTTCTGAAAATAAATGCCTATAGTGTATATCTTTGATACATGTTTACATGACATTTTTTTTCCTGCAAGCATTGTCGAGCACATTGTATTCATATTTAAAAAAAAAAATAAAGGAATAGTTCTCCCCCAAAATTTTTGACAAAATTGTCTCATCTGTACTTACCCTCTTGCCATCCCAGATATGATTGGCTTGCTTTCTTCTGCTGAACACAAATTAAGATTTTTAGAAGAATATCTCAGCTCTGTAGGTGCATACAATGCAAGTGTATGGAGGCCAGAACTTTGTTCAATAGTTCAAGAGCTTTGATAGGTGAGGGTGAAAAATAAATACATTTTTAAGTCCTTTTTTACTATGGGTCTCCATCTATAACCAGCCTGACAAGTAGGGGCTGATTTGCAAAATGATTTGAATCCCCAAAATAGAAAAGAAGAAGAATGTGGAAGTGAAAGAGAAAATTTAGATTTATTGTAAAAAAAAAATAATAGAAAAAAAATGACTCAAATATTGATCTTTTTTACACCCACACCCAAACCATTGGAGTTGTATAGATTACTTTTATGCTGCCTTTATGTACTCTTTAGAATTTAAAAGGTCTGTCCACGATTCACTTGTATTGTATGGATCTACAGAACTATAGATATTCTTCAGAAAATTGCTCTGTGTTCTACAGAATAAAAAAAGTCATTCACATCTGGGATGGAATGAGGGTGAGTAAATGATGAGAGAATTTTAATTTTTGGGTGAACTATGCCTTTAATGGAGTCCAGCTAAGACCAGTAAACCAATTCAGGCTGTTCTATACTGTTTTTTCCCCAGCAGGGAAGAATTCTTAATAAAGGGGCTTTGGTGAGCAGATGATGCTTGTTTTCATTGTGTGCTCTCTGCGCATTTCTACAGTTTCTTCATGCCTGGAGCAGGTCAAATCTTGATGACATCGTCACTAGAGATGTGCTGCAGGTGTTGGGCTCTAGGCCTTTAATTTGACAGCACAAGAAACAACCTCATGAATGATAATTCAGCCAGGGGAATCCCACATCCACCCCTAGTTCATCTTCATGATTCTTTCATGCCACTGAGCTCATTCATTATTCATCACACTCTCATGACTTTGGATAAGATTTAATCACTGCATTAAAAGAACCTTCTCCGTTTTAAGCTAGGAAGATGAAATCCTTTAATAATGCGATTTACAAAGATTTTCTGTTTTAAGACATGCTAAATATACATATCTTAACATGCATTGTGATAATTTGCACATTAGTTAATTCACCGTTACTGGCGTGTCTTATTTTTTCTATGTACCTTTCATGGGCAAATATCGTAGATTTTTACCTCATTTTATACCTCTTTTATTAGTGGTGCTTACTAAGGCAGGATTATGAATTTCAACATACCCCTAACATTTGGTGCATAACTCAACTTAACACCATTTGTGCTTTGTAAATTAATAATGCCTATAATCTATACAAATTATTTATACATGGCACATGAAAAATCAGGTAAAAAAATGCATAGACAGGACCCAAGCCATATCTAAGGCCTATATAGATATTATAGATGTGGGGGTGGGCTCTTCCCCGATGAAAAAAAAAAAATAAAAAAATAAAAAATAAAATAAAATCAGTAAGGTGGTTTGCAACAGACATCCTGTCTGTTCAGACTAGGCAACTAGTTGGGCCAGGCTGGGCGTATAGCTAAGACCAGCAAACCTGCTATATACAGTATGTTATACATGTTATGGCATAAATAAAACCCTCTGAACACCTTAACAATGACTTGACAACTAAACAGTGTCATAGTAAAAATGTAGTAATGTCTCCCCCCCCCCCCCCCCCCCCCCCCCCCCCCATAGAGCACCTTTAAATTCAAATCTGAGAGTGACATCCACCTGGAGGACCACCATAAACAAGTGTTGTATGATGGGAAATTGGCAAACAGCATCTCTTTCACCTACAATGCCAAAGCCACTGATGCTCAGCTCTGCCTGGAATCTTCACCCAGAGAAAACCCCTCTATTTTTGTGCACTCACCCCACGCTCTAATGCTACAGGTCTGTTTAACACATTTACTTTAATTGTCTACTCACTTAATCCGAAATAAACAGCATAATGGCTGGTGATGTGATGAAATGTTAATCAGATGTTGTGGTGTTTAACTAATACCTTAAGAAAATGTCAGTGGTTGCCATTTAATGCTAATTATTTGGAGTAACGCATTTCCTCCAAGATTAGTCATTGGTTAATGTGAGTCAGTACTTTCAAGAACAAATAACAAAACAATTTAACTTGAAGATAATTACTGAATGCATCGACCGCAACTTTTTAATCCTTCTGCTGTGTCCCTTATATGTCTGAATAGGATGTGAAGGCCATTGTAACGCACTCGATTCACAGTGCCATTCACTCGATTGGTGGTATACAGGTGCTTTTTCCTCTCTTTGCACAGCTGGATTTCCATCAGCACAATGAAGGCCATGTAGAGAACACTGTATGGTGAGTAACTTCATGCCTAGCATTACATAACCAACTACATTTTCAAGCTTGTTCAAATGCAATCAAAATGTGGGTAGCTCAACTAATAGTGTTTGTCGCAACAATTTTCATGCGATCAGGCTGGATGAAATATGACCGCAGACTTATTTGGCTTATTTGTCTTATGAACTGTGCACCTAACTAGGGCTATAGCAAGTATTTCTTTCTGCAACCCCCCCATTATTCACATTAGTAATTGATCAATATACTGTAGGTTTTTTTCAATGACTGATTCTTACACGTTATTACAGGTAAGTTCAATACAGTTCAGTAATGGATGTTTTTTTGGATTGCAGTTCCACTCTTCTGGCCTTCCTGATGGAGCTGCTGAAGAGCTCTGTGGCAATGCAAGAACAGATGTTAGGAGGCAAGGGCTTCCTGGTGATTGGGTACCTCCTAGAAAAGGTCAGTTTCACTTTTTTTTGACTGTCACTTCCACATACAAATAGGACTTGTTTTCAAAACTTTCCAACCATTCGGGTCTGTCTCCCATTGGTTGGACAAACACTCATCCATTGGTTGAGCTAATGTTACTATGTGGAGATACAAACAAAGCAATGTTTTACATTGGGACTTGTTTACATTTTGGGGGGAAATCAATCTATAAATAGATTACTTACAGTTACTTGTGCAAATTAAAGGAATAGTTCAACCAAAAATGAAAATTCTCTCATCATTTACTTGCTCTTATGCCATCTCAGATGTGTATGACTTTCTTTCATCTAATGAACTCTAATGAAGATCTTCAGAAGAATTTCTTTGCTCTTTTGTTCCATACAATTCAAGTGAATGGGTGCCAAAACTTTGAAGCTCCAAACATCATATAAATCAGCATAAAATTAATCCATATGACTCCAGTGGTTAAATCTATATCTTTTCAAGTGATATGATATGGTGTTGGTGATTACTAATATGGATTACTTTTTATGATGCCTTTATGTACTTTTTAAAGCGTCAAAATATTGGCACCCATTTACTTGCATTGTAAGGACCTACATAGTGGAAATATTCTTCTAAAAATCATAATTTGTGTTCAACAGAAGAAAGAAAGCCACACACATCTGAGCTGGCATGAGGGTGATTAAATGAGGAGAACATTTTGTGTGAACTATCCCTTTGGGCTGGAATATGAGAAAGTATCTATTTTAACATCAAACAAATTACAAACTGTAATTCAAACTGCAGAAGTTGGCATTTTTTTCATCTTCTATGGTACTGATATGCTTCTTTCTACATTTGAATTGCCAAATTATTTTACCCATTGCTTAAAGCTTACAATGAATTTATTCTAAATAGTTTCATGAGTATTAAGATTTTTCTTTCAAAGGGAATAATCTTGACTTCCATTGTCTCGAGTTGAATAAAGAATGCTCATAGTTCAGTTGCTGGAATAAAAGAGATATCATGCATTATGGTTGATGGACAGACGAATGCTACAGTATTTCTATCCCCTGGTCCATGCGTGTATTGCCATGGCTTACAAATGAATCTGGTGTCATCTAGCCTTTTCTTTTCTCTTTGTCTTTACTCATTCACCGCTGTCACCACTATTCCTTTATGTTCCCTTGGTTCCATCTAAAGCTTGTGCTAGTAAGGATGAGTCTCACTTTGTCATTTTGCAAAAGAAGCTGTAAATCTGGCTTAGACAGCACCCAAATGATCCTGCTGTCTACTGTCCCATTAACATGTACCTGGCCATCTGTTGCCATCTACTTAAAACTCACACCTCTCTCATACCTCGCACCTGTCTGAACCTCAGGTGCCAGCTGAGACTAATAACACACAAAGTCTGTGCAAAGTGAAAGTCCTTGTTTAGCTGAAAAGTCAAACTATGGGCCTAAGGTGTTGGTTTATTTATATAATTTTATATATTATATATATATATATATATATATTTTATCAGTAAAAGTGAAGTGGGAATTTAATTAGTTATAATGTACACTACTGGTCAAAACTTTGGACATACTTTACAGAATTTATGTGTCTTGTGATTTCAAAAACCTTTTGATTCAAAGGATTATGCATCATTGATATCATCATATATCATTGTATATGACTTTGCAATGATTCTAAAACATGGAAAATATTAATAAAGTATAAGTGGGGCATCTCAACTTTTGACTGGTAGTGTATAGAATATGGTGAACTGAAAAGGCAAGTTTTATTGTAACACTTACAAGTTTATATATATTTATTTATTTATTTTTATTTTATTTTTTTTGTGGTAGATGTTATATTATTTAGGAAACACTTATTTTGTCAAAAGTTGCTGTACAAGTTTAAAGAATGTCACATTTCTTCAACAGTCATCGCGGGTGCATATCACAAGGGCTGTTTTGGAGCTGTTCCTCTCGTTCGCCAAATACCTAGATGGCCTTACCCATGGAGCACCTCTCCTCAAACAGCTTTGTGACCATATTCTGTTCAATGCTGCTATTTGGATCCACACACCCGCAAAGGTGAGCCAGATCATGTATTCCTGAAACACGTTTCCAGATATTAAAGACATTTCCATACAATGCAAATGACTGGGTGCCTACATTTTTAAGCCACATTTTCAGCAATAAAGAAATACATATGACCCCAGTTGTTAAATCTGAAGCTATATTATAGGTGTGGGTGAGAAACGGATCGCTTTTACCTTCTTCTTGTGTTTTTGGTGATTCACATTCTTCATGTATTCTGCACCCCACATGGGCAGGGAGAAGAATTTCAAGAAAAAAAGACTTGAATATTAAATATTTAAATATTTTTAACACAAGATGAAAATATTATTGTATGGGATTACTTGCTTTTTGGAGTGTCAAAATGTTGGCACCCATTCACTTGCATTGTATGGAACAAAAGGCCTCCGTGAATAGTGTGTTCATAGGTGAGTGTGTGCAGTGGTAGTCAGGAGCAGATTCGTAAGGAATCCTCTGTTGAAGCGTAGTGAGGTGCAGAGAACCAGCGCACAGCAGACTGGAAGGCAATCACTCTTCCGACTCACTGGCAGAGATGAGGAATCCTCCATTGAATATTTGTGAGTGCAGAGAACAAGCGTACAGTAAACTGGAAGGCAACCACACTCCCGACACGCGGGCAGAGACGGGCAAACAAACAGATATATGAGACAGGACCAACTAGGCAGAGAGAGTGAGATAAGTTACTTCACACCAAACAACAATCAACATGAAGAGATTAAGTAGTAAGTGAATCAGCGGAGAACCAGGTGCTGCTAGTACGCTAATTAGTGGCGTGATCAGCATTCCCCTGGAAACAATCAGTGTTCCCATGGAAACAATGATCATGCATGCCGGCAGTGCCTGTGAAACCTGAGGGAGAGAAATAACTTACCAAACCGACAAACTCACTGGAGCCATGACATTATGAGCATCTTAGTACACTATGGTGAGAACTGGTGTCATAGAAACTGGAATAACCTGGACAGAGGAGCACTGGATGATATATACTGAAGTAAACACTAGGCAGAGAGAAAGTCCAGAAGCAAGCACATGAGAACAACAAAGGAAAGGAAACCAAAATAAGAACCATAATTAAGAAAATGGACTTTCTTAATACATTGCTTGTTTTATTGAGCATGATTCATTGATGTACATCATTACAAAAAGAATGTCTTTTGTAATCGTTTATCAAAATGTAATAACACATTTCTTTTTGGCAGACATCATCAAGCATCAGTGAATGTCTTGCAGAATTCTATCGCAAATGTATAACTTTCTACATGTTTTGTTTTGACAATGAGCTGAAATTGTTATATTATTGCATTGTCTTATTCCTGCCCAATATTTTTCCCCACTATGTTGAATATCTTTTTTTTACCTGGAAATGCATCACAACAGAGAAGTAAAATATGAAGGAAATACCATTTTGTGTTAACATCTGCCTATATTGGTTAAGAGGTTATTCATTTCAAGTCCTATAAAAAGCAGGAAGTATATAGAATTTATTTTATAGCACCTCAGCTTCGCAGTCTGGCAACTGATTTCACTTTAGAACCTGTCAAAACACTTTTGCTTTTAAAATACATCACCACTTTTCTTCAGATAATATCACAGCTTTTAACAAAAGTGTTTGTCTTTAACTGATTGACGATTCACAATGTCTCTTGAGTATTTGCACCACACAGTCATAGCTGCTAGGTAAATTCAGCCTGAAATTTGTTTTGGAAAACTAAACAAAGAGAGAAATTTGTTCCCGCTCTACTCCATAATGACCCATGAAGAAAGGGATGAGGAGTTGAGGCGAAGAGATGCAACGCTCTTTTTTGCTAACATATTCACTTCAGGTTTTGCACTGCTATAATACAGCATTGAAATAAAGATGTTGGTGGAAGCTTGCCACTGTTCCAAAAGGAGAGAGAAGATAAGGAAGGAAGGAAGGATAGAAAAGGATGGAAGGAAAGGAATGGAGGAAATGAAGGAAGGAATGAGAAAGGAAATGAATGAGGGAAATCAAGAGAGGGGTGAAGGAAGTAAAGAATGGAAGTATAAGGAAGGAAGGAAAGAAAGAAAGATTGATGTACAGAAAGCAAAGAGAGATAGGAGAAAAGGAGAAAGAAAAGAGAGAATAAAATGACATGTGACACTAGTTCAGGATAGTGAGCAGCTAGGACTGCTTCAGTAGACAAACCAACCTCATTCTCTCCAAAGAAGTGTTGTTTTCAAACAGCCATTTCACCAGACCAGTTTCAGTTTCATGTTTTCTACCCTCCCCATCGTCCTCCCTGGGCTGAGTGGAGTCTGTCTGCATAAGTGGACTTTAATTGCATGAGCTATACACCTTCATCAGCTTGTTCTACCCTTCAAGGTTTTCCATCAGGACTGTCACTGTTCACTATTGACCTACTACTCACAAACGAACCCCAGAAATGTTTGACTTTGTGACTTTACCCAAAAGTACATATTGAGCTTTTTTTTTTCTTCTTCACTTAAGCTGCTTTTCTCTGGTATTGTTAACGATGCCAGAGGTCCAACAGAAATCCATCAAGAATACTATTTAAATGTGTAATCTAGGGATGAAGTTAAAAAACAACAGTCGGTGCTTGAAAGTATTATTCATATTTTTGTACTATTTCCTGAAGAAATGGTAACCATGTGTGTGTGTTTCTGTTCTGCAGGTCCAACTCTTGCTGTACACGTACCTTTCAGCAGAGTTCATTGGTACAGCAACCATCTACAACACCATCCGTCGGGTTGGGACAGTCCTGCAGATCATGCACATACTGAAGTACTATTACTGGGCTGTTAACCCTGCCCACACCAGCGGCATCACACCCAAAGGCCTGGGTCTGTACACACTCACAAACACCCACACATTCTCTTACAACTTGGGTTGAATGCAAATAATTCTTGATAAATAGTTTGAGTGCTTTCTCACATACACAAACAATATTGTTTTTTTTAGATTTTAATATAAACATGAGAGCTGAATGAAAAATATTATCTTCTGAAATATATCCACTAGTTTATCAGTAACTAAAAGCAAACATTTGGTCCCAAACAAGCTGTCCCTTTTGATTTATGGTTTAATTTTGTCTAACTTTGTAACCCTGCAACACCTTGCAATTCGTTTTTTGTTTTGTGTTATTTAAAATATATTTCATGTTTAATTTCTATTTTTATTTGATGTGTATTTTTTTGGTAACACTTTACAATAAGGTTCCATTTGTCAACATTAACAAAATTAGTTAACATGAACTAAAAATATGTATCTTTATTTAATATTTATTGTTCAAAAAGGCTTTTATGTTTTTTTTTTCCAGGTTTTTTGTTTTGTTGTGTTTTCTGCATGTTTTTTCTAAATACATTTTAAGTTTAATTTCTATCTTTAATACACATTGGTAGAAAATACTAGTTCTTGTTTTATTTTGTTTTAAATACATTTTTATTGTTAATTTCTATCTTTAATGTTTATGGTAAGTAAGTGTTTTCTCATTTTGTTTATTTTTTTTTTTTATTTTATTTATTTTTTTTTTACAGAATTTTTGTAACAGTCAAATGAATTCACATGTAAGCAGTCTTTTCAGGAGGGTGTTCTAAGTTGAAGAAACTGTCTGCAACTTCCTATAATGATATAATATAACTCTGCACAGTTGATTTACATAAAACTCTCTTTTACTAAGTCTCTTGTGTTCCACATCAATCAAACTCGTACTCTGTTTAAAGATGTCAGTGTGTACTCGCATAGTCACATGGACCTCTCTTGAGCCCTTTCTGTCGACTGCCGCATCCACAGTTCACCCAATCATTGTCACCTCCTGATGGGAAATGGCACTTTTGAATCAAAGTGAGCTGTGTATCTGCTGGTCCTTTTCCTTGAAGTTTGGCACAATATGTCTTCCCCACCCTTTCAAACATGTTTTAAACCCTCTAAATAGAGGTAGAAATGTGCTCAGTGGAGTAATAAGCGATGAAAGCTCCACTTTGTCAGAGCCAATAGATCTAGCTGTGGGGGCTGCATTTAACGTGCCTCACCCTGGACCATTGAGGAGAACTGGTCTTTTATGGCTGAAAATATACCTTTCTTTTCATTTGTTGCTTCCTTTTACGGCCCCTTTCCACTTTTTTTTTTTCATATAACATGGCTTTTAACTCTCTCTCTCGTAACATACAGTCCCTTTCTCCTCTCCTCTATTCTCTTTTTTCTCTTACTTATCTCATGCCATACCTTTCACTATCCTCCTTACAAAGATTTCCTGCAAAGCTGAAATCATTCACAAATAGAGTTCTTTTTGACGTTTATGTGCACTAAATATTTCACAGATTCTTTCTGAATAGGTTGAGGTCAGGAGTTGATGTTTTATGCTTTTGAACTTTTTTGAACAGTTTTGTTGTTTGTTAAAGAACTCCGAGGCAAACATTGCTTCATGAGAGGGTTTTGCATAAATGTACTGTATACACAAAGTTGTCATGTAAGAGAGTGTGACCGCTGTCAGTCAAGTCAAATCTTTTTTATTTGTATTGCCCCTTTCACAACACACATAATTTCAAAGCAGCTTTACAGAAAATCATGCATTAACAGAAAATGAAACAGTAATATCTATAATGTCTATAGAGTAATTGTGTGGTTTGATCAAATACGATTTTGAATTGTGCTTAAAAATAAGTAATTATATAATAATTGTATTTAGAAATCCAGTGAGCAAGCCAAAGGCAACTGTGGCAAGGAAATGTGAGATTAATGACTAATGTCTTTGAAGTTCATCCTGGATTAACTGCAGAAGTTCACATGGATGCAATGTCCTTTGTTAGTTAGCTGATGAAGGGTTTTGTTGGCAATTAATTGATAGTCTATGTATTCCATTATAATAATAATATAGTGTTATAATAGTGTAGTCCATCATTAGACTGAGGTGATGCAGCCAGAGATCAGTTTGGTGCATTGCAGTTCAACCTGGCCGGTAATTTCGGTGAGGTCTATCCTAAATCCAAGGCATATGAAGTATCCCATGTCTTATGGTTGGAGTTGGGATCTAATAGACTGAAGTGATGTTTGGCTGGCACCGGCTGCATTTAGTCATCATCACTCAGAGACAGGTAGCAGTGGAGTCCAACACAAAGGAAGGAATGGAGTCCCAAGGTTGAGACAGGGATACAAATAGAATAATATTAGCATATTATTCATTTTATTGCAGATTTCTAGATCATGATCACTGTTTCTGGTTTCTGGTTCTGGCAGACCCAACTAAAGCAGCCTAATTGTGGGTTGGAGGATAAATTAGGTGTATGCCTGGCTAAATAGATGAGTCTTTAGTCTACACTTAAACTGAGGGAGTGTGTCTGCATCTCGGACAGTGTTAAGGGAAACTATTCCATAGTTTAGGAGCCAAATATGAAAAGGATCTACCTTCTTTTGTGGATTTTGATATTCTAGGAACTATTAACAGGACAGAATTTTGCGATCATGATGAACTTGAAGGAACGATGTGTCAGAAGGTCACTTAAGTAATGAGGAGCTAGACCATTCAAAGCTTTGTATGTAATTAACAGAATTTAAAAACGAATTACAAATTTAACAGGTAGCCAATGTAACAATGATAAAATGGGGCTAATAAGATCACATTTGTTGGTTCTCATTAGCACTCAGGCTACTGCATTTTGTAGTTTATTTATTGATCTTGTTGGACATCCTCCCGGTAATGCATTACAATAATCTAGTCTTGAGGTCATAAACGCATGAATTCGTTTTTCGGCTTCAGCAACAGAGAGCATGTGTCGTAATTTAGCAATATTTCGTAGGTGGTAGAATGCTGTACTACAAACATTGGTAATTTGATTTTCAAAGGATAGATTGGCATCAAGTCAGTAACCTTACAACCCGGTATCACGCCGAGGCGTGAAATAGACACGCCGGTCCACTCGCGGATGCGTGTCTATTTCACGCTTTGCCTCCTCCAGGCGTGTACATGACACGCGCGCGTCTACGTAGAATACCGGCAGGGGGCGATCGTTTCCTCGACGCCAACAACTCTCCGCGCACCAAAGAGGAAGCGATATATCGCGTTCTCCAGTTCCGGTTAGCAGGATATATATTTTTGTACATAAATACACTTTTTAAATAAAAATATATATATATATATATATATATATATATATATATATATATATATATATATATATATATATATATATATATATTTATTTATTTATTTACATCAGCACAAGATACTCGACAGCCCACACACACACACACACACACATATAACAACGTTAGGCTACAGCAACGTTAGGATTTCTTCATGAAAGCAGCACTGTAATGAACCTTTATTTGTCACATATGGTCACAAGTGAAAGTAACCGGCGAAATTGGCCGGCATCCCGCCCGCACGAACGTGCAACGCGACGACAACGGTATCGCTTCCTCTTTGGTGCGCGGAGAGTTGTTGGCGTTGAGGAAACGATCGCCCCCTGCCGGTATTCTACGTAGACGCGCGCGTGTCATGTACACGCCTGGAGGAGGCAAAGCGTGACACCGACACGCATCCGCGAGTGGACCGGCGTGTCTATTTCACGCCTCGGCGTGATATCGGGTTGAACCTTAATGAGCAGTACGAGGAGATAAAAAGGAATTGTGGAATTTCACACTCACAGTGGGACTAAGAAATCAGATTCTGCTTTTATTTCATTCTACTTGAACTGAAACTTCATGTGATCTTTTGGTTTACACACAAATAATTCTAGGCAGAACATGGCTAAATCTGCCATAGATTAGTGGTTAGCAATACGGTGAGTGACTAGCATGGGTTTCTCATTTCGACCTACTAGTGGTGATTTGCACTAGAAAGTCCCTCACAGCAAAAGTAAAATTGTCTATTTTGTAGCAAAATAGTGGTAATTTACTTGATTAACTTTAAAGTTAATTAACTTTACTTTGAGGAAGTCAAAATGTTGTAAATAATATGACCTTATTTTCTCACACATTAAGACTTTTATACTTTTATTTTTGTCCTCGACAAATCGACGCAGTCGATTGCCACATCAATAATTCTGACTCACCTCTTAGAAAGTAAAAGCAAACAAAAACTGTTTATACATGCACTTACAATGGAAGCCTATGGGGCATAGGAGGCATTCTAGAGGGCAGAAATGTGAAGCTTGTATTTATGTTAAAGCGATAATATTCATTATTCAGTTTTTTTATGCTGCAAAGATGCTGTTGAGTTTTTATTGAACACAGAACATTCATTTAAGCCACAATAAAATTGACTCACAATCTTCTCTGGAAAAACCTTTGCAATATCATTGGAAATTGTGTTAAGATTCTTATCTTACCGTGACTAGCTAATAACTATTCCCAAGGGCTCACACACAACACTGCAGAATTTATTCAGATAGAGATAGAAAAAATGAATATCTAAAGAATGAAAACTAGTACGCTCATACAACCATTCACAGTGTATTAAAATTGTATTAAAAGTAAAGAAGATGAAAGACAATCTTATCCTGAAAATCTGCTGGCAGAGATGAATACACCATCATGAGCCTCGCAGCCTTTGCAAATCACAAAGAAACCCTCAAACACGTATTGCATTCACATCAGGGGAAGATGTCTTAAAGAAGCTAAAGTGTGTAAAATAATTTATCTCTTGCCTGCTAAGTATGTAATTCTCTCTGTGTTGCAGCCCTCAATTGATTTATTCATCATTTGTTAAACGCTGAAGTCTTTTTTTGTCTTTTTCCACAAAGGGATGCTTTATAAAGAAAACAGCAGTGGGACATAATTAAGTGTTCAATTACTGCAACAAAGAGTGCTTTTAAATTAGAGCAACATCAGCTAGCCACTCTTCCTATAGTGGCAAAACCTCTCTCACTTTCCCTCTCTCTAAAAGCAAGCAAACCCTGGTAAATTAAAGTCATGCATCACTCTAGCACACTGTTTTACAGCACAGTCTTTCCTCACCAGCCATGAGAAACATCACAATAGTCCCTTAAATTATGATCAATGGGGCCACAGTGGAGAGAGTGGACAGTTTCCGTTATCTTGGCATTCACATCTCACACGATCTGTCATGGACCTGCCATATTAACACCATGGTGAAGAAGGCCCATCAGCGTCTTTACCACCTCAGGCGCTTAAAGGACTTTAAAGTGACCTCTAAGGTGCTAAAAAACTTTTACGCCTGCACCATTGAGAGCATTCTATCAGGAAATATCACAGCATGGTTTGGAAACTGCACAAAACAAGATAGACTGGCCCTACAAAGAGTGGTGCGATCAGCTGAGCGCATCACCCACATCAAACTCCCTGACCTGCAGTCTATCTACAGCAAACGATGTTGGACCAAGGCCAGGGAGATCAGGAAAGACCTCAGCCATCCTAATAATGGACTCCACTCTTTGTTGCGGTCAGGGAAAGGCTTCCGCTCCCTGATGGCCAAAACAGAGAGAATGAGAAGGAGCTTCTTTTCCCAGGCCATCCGTTTCCTGAACCAAGGACAACACCAGGACTAGCTTCACTATTCAACACCACACACTTGAAGCAATATTACACTCTGCATTATCATATTATTATATTATCATTATTATTACATTATCATTATTATTATTATATTATCTATCTATCTATATAATTTTATCGTAATCTGTGCGGAGAAAAGTAGTACCTAGAATTTCAATAAATGTCGTAATGTCGTATTTTGTTTGGTTATGTATGTGGCCAATAAAACTTGAAACTTGAGACTAAAGGAATAGATTATGTAATGCTCACCCTTATGTTGTTTTGAAACCTGTATGATTATCTTTCTCTCAAAGAACACACACACATTTGTATATACTCTTGCTCGTGTGATATTACTTAAAAAATAAATAAATAAATATATATATATATATTTGTACAGATACAACTCTGTTATATGCAGTGCAAGGGAATTGCTTATATACAACAGATCAATGAACAATTAAATTGAAAAAAATTTGGATAGTCTATGTATTTGTGCATGGAACTACATTATTACGCTACGGATCAGAATCTGCCATTGCTGGTTCAAAACAAATGATGCGTCCAAACCTCTGTTAGTAATTCAAAAAGTTAACTTCAGAAATAGTATCATGGCTTGTGCTGTTTCTAACAAGTTATTGGATAAACAAGGATGGATGGATGGATGGATGGGTGTGTGTGTGTGTGTGTGTGTGTGTGTGTGTGTGTGTGTGTGTGTGTGTGTGTGTGTTAGACCAAGAGAGAGAGAGAAGGAGCATGTGTGATCACCTGTTGCCACTCCCAAGCAGATATGCTGTCATCGTTCTGAAGGTCAGCTTTCTCAGTGGAAAAATAGCATACAAGTGGGGGTATTTCTCCCTTTTTCATGGTAGGCGCGCAAGAGTCATTCACTATAGAAACAGTGGAAACTCCAATGTGGAAACTCGGTAAGCACCTCAAGTTCTGAAATCAAACAGTCCTTTGTGTCTCTCAGCTGCAATGAGCCTTAATCCTGAAATTGTTCATTTAAAGCCGTTTAAAACAATATCCTAGCTTAAGTAATGTAGTGTTAATACGAGTTATCACAGAGCGCTGTTCTATGTAAACAAGTACTAACGGATTCACTTTACATCACCAACTGGCTCATATTACACACAAAAATAATCTTTTGCCACCACCTGCTGGCTAACATATGTAATTTCAAAAATAAAGACTAACTCCTAACAGATATGCACTGCTCTTACGCCATAGTTTAGAATGGCATGAACACAAGTGAAGTGATACACACAGTGAAGGGTCTGAATGCTGATCCTGTCAGACCATCAGTGCTCATGGAACAGCTCTCGTCCAATCAGATTTGAGGACCGGAACTAACTATTGTATATATATATATATATATATATATATATATAGGGATATATAATTCATTAAGTTGTGTATTTCATGTAATTATTGCACAATGGGGCAACTTTAACTATTCATGAGATGGATAGCCTGAGGGAAACTGTTCTTGTGCCTGACAGTTCTGGTGCTCATAGCTCTGTAGCGCCAGCCAGAAGGCAAGAGTTCAAAAGGTAGTGGGCTGGGTGAGTGGGGTCCAGAGTGATTTTTACAGCCCTTTTCCTCACTCTGGAGGTGTACAGTTCTTGAAGAGTGGGCAGGGGGCAACCAATAATCCACTCAGCAGTCTGAACTGTCCTTTGTATTCTTCTGATATCTGATTTCAAAGCTGAAACAAACCAGTCAGTTACTGAAGTGCAGAGGATATCAGCAGTGCCTGTGGCAGGTTGAACTTCCTCAAATGGTGAAGGAATTACAACCTCTGCTTGGCCTTTTTCACAATGTGAGTCTATGTGGGTTTCCCACTTCAGGTTCTGTGAGATGGTAGTGCCCAGGTTCCTAAATGACTGCACTGCTGCCACAGTGCTGTTTAGAAAAGTGAACGTGTCAAGTGTTGGGGTGTTCCTCCTAAAGTCCACAATCATCTCCACTCTTTTGAGTGTGTTGAGCTCCAGGTTGTTATGACTGCACCAGTGAGCCATCCGTTCAACCTCACTTCTGTATACAGACTCATCATCATCTTGGATGAGGCAGAGGACAGTAGTGTCATCTGCAAACGTCAGTAGCTTGACAGAAGGGTCCTTTGCGGTGCAATCGTTGGTATACAGGGAGAAGAGTAGTGGGGAGAGCACATATATGTCCCATAGTTCCATTTTGATAAGGAGCTTTCATTTGTTTGCCCTGATGTTAAGGACAATTCTCTGTGTAGGGGGGTTATGAGTGTAAAAATGTATTGATTTACTGTTTGACGTAATGCCAGATTCATTACCCTTTGCAAATAAGAGATGGCATTTGCAGTGAGCGTTTCTATTCCGATTCAATTAAAAGACGCAGGAAACTGTTATTAAGTAAAAGAGATATCAGTCATTCTATTGATCTGTTTAGTTTTTCTATCATCATGACTGTGCTCTTCTAATGAGGTCAGGTAGACAGGCAAATTCATTAAGACTCCAATTTTTTGCTGTTTTGCTCTGTTTGAAAATAAACTTGGCATTTCTCTATGCCAAGTGTCCTAAAGTCTTTGGGTGTTTGCTAATGAAAGAGCATATTTATTATTAGTTTCAATGCTGTGATAAGCAGTTCAGATTAATGTGGGCTGTGGAATAGTCCATATTGTTTTGAGTTTTTTTTATCAATTCTCTTTGAGAAAGACAAATAAATGATACAATGTTGATCAGGAAGATAGACACTTTGTATAAGCATACAGCATGTTGGCCATCTAGGTAATAGTCTATGAACTCACTATTCAACGAGACAAAGAATTAAGACAAGCGCACATTCAGATTTTTAACCTACACTTAGTCATCTGTTTAACTGAAAAAAGTAACTTTCGAAAGATATACACGACCAGTCATTTGTAATCTATTTTTTAATATAACTATATAATGACCTTTATAATCTCGAGTTTTAAGAAAATGTGCTAATAGTAAAATATATTTATGTGGTAAATTCCTTTAAATTCTTGAAATTATTTTAGTACACAGATATAATTGTGCCTATGTACAAATATCTTGGCTAAACTAACATTTTAATTACATGTATTTAGAAGAAAGAAAAAAAAAGATTGAACCAGATTATTAAGAAGCCAACAAGTGGCTTTTTGGTCACAAAAGATTTCCATTTGTTTCATTTATTTATCCCGCCTCTCCCAATTTGAACTTGTGATGGCATAGTGACTCAATCCGGGTGGCGGAGGACGAATCTCAGCTGCCTCAATGTCTGAGACCTTCAACCCACGCATCTTATCAAGCGGCTTGTTGAGCATGTTACTGCGGAGACGGCATGTGTGGAGGCTTCACACTATTCTCCATAGCCCCACTGAGAGCGAACCACATTAGAGTGATCACAAGGAGGTTACCCAGTGTGACTACCCAATTTGGTTGCTCAGGAGACCTTGCTGGAGTCACTCAGCACACCCCGGGATTTGAACTAGCGAACTCCAGGTGTGGTAGCCACTGAGCTACACAGGCCCTCCATTTCTATTGCTGTCATTTTTAATGAACATTTAGCAGAATTCAATCATAAGTAACTGGACTTGTTGCTCAGTTTGTTTTTTAAATTAATGGAGAAATAAAAACTGGACATGTTGTTTGATTTATTTGGCAATAAATGGAAAAACAAGCCCAGTTGCTTATGATTGTACTCTACCAGCCTTTCTGTGATATTCTTGATGAATGAAAACCTTTATAGACCTGTCACTTCTTTAAATTGCAAGTTACTGCTATCATTTAAATAGAGAAAGAAAGACATCTTAAATCATGTTGTGATAATAATTCTAGACAGTTTTATAAGGAATGAGACCTGATTCTACTTGAGTTGAATCCGCGCATATGACAGATGATACATTTGTGCTTCATTTCATATCAATACTAGGACCATCCCTAATAAAACTGCAAATGAAAAGCTGTCAGACGCATTGACACACATTCACACACTGTAAGAGTGCTTTAAAATGAAGCCAGCACTGGTGTTACTGAACTGTGGCCTGTGGAACTCTATAGCTGTCTTGTATTTTGGAGCAGCTTCCTGAAATTAATAAGGTCTTGGCCTTTTTCTGAGAGGACACTGACCTCTGTGACCCTCCCCTTGGCTGGCAGAGGCTGCTGTCCGTGCCATGACTCCATACTGAGTAAAAGCGTGACACTATCTCGTAGCTCTGAATTTATTACCAGCATTATTGTAGTTTTGTAGTAACAGTCCCTTTATGGTTCCTGTGTTTGTAGATGGTCTGCGGCCTTCACAGAAAGAGATCACCTCACTCAGAGCCTTCATGCTGCTGTTTCTCAAACAGCTCATACTCAAGGTAAGATGCTGTCTGGCCCTTACCATACTATCCAGTCTCATGTCATGAAAAAATCATGATTGAAATGTCCACTGTTGTCCCAAACAAGTGAGTTTTTTTAAGGTTAATGTTCTATCCAGTCCAAAACGACCTCCTTAACCTTAACCCTAATCCTAACGATAGTGTTATAAAAATCAAAAGTGACAAGAAAAAAATAGCTGAAGTCACCATGTTGTTCTGTTCTGAACGGGATTCGAACTGGCATCTCCGGCATGGATGGTGGGAACGCTAATGAAGAGTCAAAAGGCAACAGCCTCTATTGTCAGTCTCTAGTTTACACACACTCCACGGCTATCACGTACCAGCTGGCTCCCATTGCTTTGGCAGGTGTTATCCTTCATTTACCAGCCCTAGCTGTTTACAATTTTCTAACATGACCGTACAAAAAAAGTGTACACTTGTTCAGACCAGTGCTCGTATATCAAGTAATCTGTCAGCTTGCCAAGGAACGAACAAACAACAATTAGCTCTCAAGCTGCCTGTGTTTTAGCAGTAATGGGAATCGTGTGCTTTCATCAGCTGTGCACAAACGAAACAGTTCATTGTGCTTTCCAAATAATAAGAGACAACTTGTTAAAGTCAGGACCCAAATTCACTATGAACAGTAATTTGTTGAAAAATCAACAGCCTTCCTGTATTTTAAACATTTTATATTTCATAGTATGTCAGGATGCTGGTGGCATTTGTAATAGTGTAGCCTTGGAGTGCAGTTTGTTAGTTAATAACTGTATATAGTAAAGGCTTGGTCAGATAGCACTGTTCAGCATTTTGATGTACTAAAGCGTCATTTTTCGGATTCATCAGGACCGAGGGGTTAAAGAGGAAGAACTTCAAAGTATTCTCAACTACCTGCTTACCATGCAAGAGGTTGGTCTACCCCATATTACAGTGTTCCCTCAGCAAACTATTTGAATCAGACAGAATTATCTATTTTAGAGGAAGGAATTCCTATTAATTCCATTTCTTAATTGACTCCAATCCTCTGCTACGAAGATCTGGAAGATCTGGCTGTCAGAATTTCAAAGCAGTGACTCAGGGGTATTTACATTTGGTCACTTCATGTGTTTTTACTGATCGGATTGCTATCCGATTTAATAAGCACATTCCATTAACAGTTGGCCGCGTCAGTTTCCACAAATGGATATACGAACTGCATCAAATAAATTAATGGAAAAGTTCTACCTCTTTAAGTAACTTTAAGAAACCTTAAGAAACCTGCATACGTTTCTTTATTTGGTATTATTTATAGCGCAACGCGAGCCCTATGCAAATACTGGTACAGCTGTTACGTTTCACATTTTGCCTATGCTGACGTAGCTCTTTTTGGGCGAGTAAAGTTTGCATATGTGGCTTGAACAGACAGATGCATTTACACTCTCTCTGGAGGTGGTTTGAATCCTTCACAAATTTGTCTTGGAGACCTTGTCTTTTTATGATAGGACAACAACCCAATCAGCAAAATAGTGTGAAGTGACCAAGTCTAAATATCCCCCAATGACTTCAAATTGCACTCAGCTTTCTGCAGCTTAGATATAGATTAGTAATAGATTACACTTTTTACAGAGGACCTGGCTTTAGGCTATCATCTGATTACCATTCTGAGTAAAAAGCAAAAAATTACATAACCACATTTTAAATATTACTATTGTCATAACAATTTACTGGTAAGTGAAAACAGTTTTGAGTATAAAGGCTTTCAAATTTTTTATTTCATTTTTATTTTTTACATTAACATTGGATTAAATAATTATTGTTCAACTTTATTTATTTTCAATTTAGCAAGGTTAATACATAAAACAAGAAAAAACTATTTGCCAATGGGGTAAGAAAAATCAACTTAATTCAAAGGATAAACAATTTTATTTTTCTGACCACATTGGCAAATAGTTTCAGATCTTTATATCTTCTTTTAACGTCTTTTAAATGTCACTAAACTTTGTTAGATTTGTCTGAAAACAAGACTTAACATCTTACATATGTACTTTTGCTTGTCAAGTAAGTATTTCTTGTTTTTAGAATGTTTGGATATTTTTCCTGGACAATATATTAGTAAATAAATATATACAGTACATACACTCCATATATAAAAATGATTAAGAAACCATTTTATTTTTTGAAGTGCTTGTTACTTCAACAGTTTTGAATTTGGCACAAATACAATAATTGATCCTAAATAAAATAATAATAATAAAAAACTTTATTTAATTGTAACAGAAGTAGCACAAGTAACAAAGATTGAGGAGGTCTCGTTAAAAAATGTTACTGGTACTGAATACTTCCTAATTTGAATGAGATGCCAGAGGATTGCCTTAAATGTTCTGGATGTGTGTTTATGTGTTAAACTCAATTCAGGATGAGAACCTCCATGATGTTCTTCAGCTGCTGGTGGCCCTCATGTCTGAGCACCCTGCCTCCATGATCCCTGCCTTCGACCAGAGGAATGGCATCTGGTAAGTCAAATTTCATTATATTTCATCTTGTCTCCCATGATGGAGTTTGCCGAGATGATAGAATCATGAATTATTCAGAAGACTCTACATAGGAATTGCAATGATATTTATTTTGTTGACAAGAGGAATCAAGCTCAGACCCTGCGTGTCAAGCTAATAAAATATAGATGGATTTGATGGAGTTATTTTCTTTTTGAAGTTACGGATTGTGTTTTTGAGTCACTGATATGACTTTGATGAACAACTTCATGGTGGTTTACACAATGCCATTTCCTCTTGAGTATTACTTTTTATTATCTGTCAATTTCATCTGCCAGCTGCCACATATTACAGTACATAGAAAAAAATTAGCCTTTTTGGCACTGACATGCGCACAATTAAAATAACAGACACTGTTTCCATTGATTTAACGGTATGAAGCCTTTTAACTCATCCTAATACTTTTTTATTCATTACATGTCATTTCTTTCTAGGGTAGTATACAAACTACTGGCTTCCAAGAGTGAAAGTATCAGAGTACAGGCACAGAAAGTTCTGGCATATTTCCTCAAACACTTAGGCCACAAGTGAGTACATTAGCTCTTCTTTTTCCAGGAGATGTATTACTGTATATGTAGTACATATATAGTAGTACAATTTAAGTCTTCCAAGAGCAGGTGACTTTTTCTCCTGTGTATCTGACAATATGAATAAGGACAAATTCCTTATTAATAATGTTGTAGCAGTTTCTTGTTGTTTGGGAAGGAGGAAGCGGGAGTCGGCTTCAGCAAACCACGTAAGTTTGTTTAACACAAACAAAACAGTGCTTTTCAGCTTCCCATGAAATCTGGCAAAAGCTCCCAAAACACACACTGCACTCTACGTGCCTCTCCTCCTCTGGTGTCTGGCTCCCTCTTATCCCCCTCGAGCTCTCACTGCAAAACAGCTGTTAGAAATAATTCCCTCCAGGTGAAAATCCTTACCACTTCCATCTGCAGAACTTGCTCTCCATTCACAAACCGATGCTCAACCATGGCCCCAATACGATCCCCCCCTGAAGGGTCAGGACCACCCACTTAATAGCCAGACACTCCTTCTCAATGGTGCCTCTCTCACCGGGAGTGTCCGGCTGGAGTGTCTGATGTACAGCACCAGACACTCCTCCCCCTCTATCACCTGGGACAACATGTCTCCCAACCCCCTATCTGACACGGCAGTCTGTAAGACAAAAGGTAGAGAAAAATCAGAAGAGTGTAACAGTGGCCTGCCACAACGTGCAGCTTGCGTAAAAGCCTGTTGGCACAGCTCATTCCACTGAACTGGATCTGGTTCTCCCTTTTTAGTGAGATCAGTCAGTGGGCTGGTGATGACCAAATAATTAGGCACAAACATGCAATAATAGCCAGGCAGCCCCAGGAACTGTCTCACCTCCTTTTTGGTCTTGGGTCTTGGACAGGTCGCAATTACCGCAGTTTTATCAATTTGGTTTGAGGATCCTGTCCATGAGCCGCTGGAATCTAGCCGGGACCCTGACCAAGCCAAACAGGAGGGTTTCAAATTTGTGTAATCCGAATGGTGTGGATAAGACTGTTTTCGAATGGGACATAAGTGGATCTGCCAATATTTGCAAATATCCCTTTGTCAAGTCCAGTGTTGAATAAAAGCGAGTTAAGCAATTAGTTAATATGAGGCATTGGGTACGCATCAAACTTAGAAACCACATTGACCTTTTTATAATCCACACAGACCCAGACCGCGCCATCACTCTACGGAATGAGCACCACAGTGCTGACCCAGTCACTGTGGGATTCTTCTAATATTTCCATGTCTAGCATGGACATTAATTCTTCCTGAACCACTTCTTTCTTGTGCTTAGGTAATAGGTAGGGATTACGGTGTATCACTACCCATAGGGTCATTTCGATATTGTGCTCTATGAGATTTGCATGACCGGGAAGAGGCAAGAACTTGTCGGAGAATTCTCCTTGCAACCTCCGTGTCTCGTGACGTGAGAGGTGGTCTCCGAATTGACCAGGGTGACTCGATCGTTGGTTTTTAAGTTAACCTCTGGTCCGAGCTCCTCCATCTCCCAAAACCACCATCACCAAAGTCATGGGGACTGCTTCTCTCCATGGTTTAGGAGATTGAGGTGGTAAATCTGAAGTTCTCCGCCTCTATCCATTAGTTTAACCTCATAATCAATTTCCCTGACACACTGTGTGACCTCAAAGGGTCCTTGCTAATTTCGGTGTAAATTAGAGCTTGATGTGGGTAGCAATACAAGGACTTTATCTCCCAGTGTAAATTCCTGTTGCAGAGTACCCTATTATACAGCTGGCTTTGACGTTCTTGAGCCTGGAGCAAATTCTCCTGTGTTAACTGGCCGTGTGGAGTTTTGCTCCCAGGTCAAGAATGTATTGAATTTAATTTTTGCTGTTTGAAGGTCCCTTCTCCCAATTTTCTCGTTGGACATCAAGCATGCCGCACGGTCAATGCCGATGAGGTCCATACCAATTCTTTAGGATGGGGCGTTGATCAATGAGAGGGGGCGCAACAACGCTCTTGGGGTGGCCGGCGGATTTACCAGCTGACATTTACCAGCTGACACACAACCTGCGAACTTCCCCGCGAATGCCCGGCCAATAGAAACAGGCCATTTGTCTGTTCAGTGTCTCTTCCTGCCCTAAGTAACCCGGTTAAGACTCTAGCTTACTGGCCAGAAGTCAGGGGGTTCAAGCCCCAGCACTGCCAAGATGCCACCCGTGGGCCGTGAGCAAGGCCCTGGACCCTATCTGCTCCAGGGGCACCATATCATGGCTGACCCTGTGCTCTGACGCCAGCTTAGCTTAGTAAAGCGAAAAAAGAATTTCACTGTTTATGTGCAAATGTGTGACAAAAAAGGCTAAAAAGGCTTCTTCTGGCTTTAACCGGTCAGATGGTCAAAGGTGTGCCTAAAGGTCTTGTCTCATGACTGCTCCAGAGAAAATCCCTTGCTGGGAATCTCCCCCTCCCCAGAATCTCCCAGATGTGGAGCTGATGTCGACAGCCCTGTCACAGCCTCCCCTGCCAGCGAATTGCACACCACTTACCGATACACTTTATTGCAGGGCCCATCCACATATATTCCCCTCAATAAAGTTATAAATGCCACCCAATCTGTGCCCAAAATTAGTGGATGGGTGAGCTAACCGCCACCTCTATTCTATGCTTTTGACCTTTGAATTGAATAACAATTAAGGGGTAATCGTGCTTTTGAGATACTCTACACAGAAATTTTACCTTTCAGTTGTTGAATGAATATGTTTGTTGGGGTTTTGAGAGTGTCTATCTATCTATCTATGTATATCTGAATATATGTGTGTTACACAATACAAATCCTTGTAAGCTGCCTCCATAGGCAGCATTTTAAGATATCATAAGCACACACCTGATGCTTAGGCTGTTCAAAACGTAGGCAGAATAAGATACCTAATTTTGTTCAAATTTTAACTTTTTTTTTTTTTTTTTATTTAAACAAAATAATCCAAGGTGGTGGATGAAAGAGGGGAAATGTTGAGTATACGTAAGAACACTTATTTCATTCAGTTGAAAGAAAAAAATAAGCAATTCTACCAAGTATTAGTGTGCGCACATTTTATTTATTTATATTTCTATACTTATTAGAATACTACAGTATTATCTTAGCCACATGCTAACATAGGGGTCAATTCGTGATTCAAGTCTCACAACTATTTCATGTGTAGAGCGTTATATCAGTGGTGCACAGAATTGCTGCCTATGTAGAATGTTGCAAATTAGTCACTTATGAGGCTCCATCTTGGTTAGGATTCTGCCTTCTTAGGCAGCTGCCATTGTAGACAATAGACAGCAAGGCAGCTAGAGCCTTAGTATGATGTTAAATCAGTGTATGTGTGAGGCCATTTTCCTTAAATTAACAGTTATAGTAACATAAAGCCCTGTCTACAGGCCACATTTTTAAGGCCATCAGACCTTTTTTGTTAATCTCCCATTGACATTTGCAAACTTGCACTGCAGTTAGCCTATAGCTTGCATAAAAACCCACATTTGCCTGTCCGTACCTGCTCTTAATCAGGGCTGCATTTTGGAGGTTTAGCATTTTGACAGACAGTACCTCAGCATGATGTGGTGCTAGATGTTTTGTGAAAGCTTCAGCTCTTCTGGTACCTGTTTGCAGCAGAGTCTGTAGAGATCACATTATTCTGTGTGAAGAGCTGAAGGTACCTGACACCAATCAAAAGGTGCCAAACTCAGTCGCCATCAAGGCCTGCTCCTGTTACGCTGTGTAGTAAAGATGACAGTCAAACCATGTGTCTTGTCACAGGAGGAAGGTGGAAATAATGCACACAAACAGCCTATTCATACTTCTTGGAGAGCGACTCATGCTACACTCCAACACACTGTCAATAACTACATACAACACACTTTATGAGGTAATGTAGTAATTTCTAATTTTTCCACATCAGTCAAAAGTGTGTACACACCTTCCCATTCTTTACTATTACTGTTTTCCACATTTTATTTTTTCCCACATACTATTTTCAACTAAGTAACTAATTAAGTCACTCACTCACTGATATTTACCCACATAATAATTTTCACTCATTTTCACTCACTCATTCACTCATTCACTCACTCACTCACTCACTCACTCACTAACTAACTAATTAACTACAAACAAACTTTTGACTGATAGTGTGCATGTATTCATGAGTCTCCTGTAATCTGTTTCTTGTCTAGATCCTCACAGAGCAGGTGTGCACACAGGTCGTCCATAAACCTCATCCTGAAACTGACTTGACTGTGAAGATCCAGAACCCAAGTAATTTATTCTGTCAGCCCATCTATTCTTTTTGTTGCCTGGCTGCAAACACAGACTTATATAAATGTTACAATGGTGGAGTGAAATGGAACAAAACAATGCTAGTTCCTTGCAAAAAAAACCCCAAAAAACAAAGAATGCAATTAGAAATTCCAATAACGGTCCTTCTCTGTCAGACCAGTCAGAAGATCTGTAACAGAGAGGAGTGTGTTTGTGTGGGCAGGTTTGGGTGGTTTACGAGGACTTTTTTTTTAGGTTACAATATGGTAATTACAAGGGTATTATGTGGACCAAGGACTACTGAATACTGAATGTCCATGTTTTTCATGTACCTCACATATGTTAAACTGTCCACATCAGAGGATTCATCGATCTGGAGTACAAAAAATGGGCTGTGCCTGATGCTATCTAACACTTGCTTCTTCACATCCTGTGCCATGTCAGAGATGCGCCGACCCACTGTGTTGTCAGAGAGTGCAATAGAATCAAGCTTAGAAGCCGCTGCTTCTCCTACCATCAAGGAACACATATCTTTGGCTGCTGCAGAGTCTTGGTCTCTTCGATGATGTACTTTGTCCGCCTTGGAAATACGCAGTGCAACGTGATATGTAGCTTCAGTGGCCTTTGCATTTAATTTGACAAATTCACAGACAACTTTTTTCTTACCTTAAAAGGCTTGAAGTTTTCTTTGGAAAACTAGGAGGTTTTCCCGCTACCTCAGCATGCTTGGTGTCAAGGTGTCTGCGGAGTTTAGCAGGTCGCATGCTGTCATTAGCTAAAATCTCCTGACAAACGGCACATAAAGTTTGTGGTGCATCAACCGATCCTGTCCATCTAAATCCTGAACTTAATTATTGCTCATCATATCGTCGTCTTTTGGGTTTGACCCCTGAAACAGAAGGATTTGAATTTGGTGGTCTCAGTACCAAACTAATACATCACGTCTGCTTTATTGGCAGGCTTGACAAATATCAGAGAATCTACACAAAGATTCTTACTAAACATTTTTTGTCTATTATTTTCAGAACTGTTTAAATAATGGTTAAAATATGATATAATAGTTAAACTCAATACATGTGCGTGTGTGTATATATATATATATATATATATATATATATATATATATATATATATATATATAAATATTTATATATATACACACACATGTATATATATATATAGGAGGCGCACCCCACACTTTGAAAACCCCTGACCTAACCAAAGCAACATATTTAATTAGACACCATGTCCTAAGCAATGCAACAGGATTCCAGTAACAAGAAATTGGTCCATGCTGGTCATGAAAATATTCCAGGATAAAACAAAGTCAAAGGCAATTGGAACATATTTGATGTTAAAATCCAAGCTATTTTAACCAATGTGTTTTATATGTGGGTGAGTCTAACCATTATGATGTTGCAGAAATAAACACTAAGCGACTAACAGAATTTCCTGTAGCTTATTGCTTGTTGTGGTTGTGGTTAGTAAGAACTAAAACACCAATTTACAAGCTTTGATTGCTTGTCGCTTATTAAACAAAAAGAGATTTCCATTAACATTTTTCATTTGGCAGACGTCAATCTAAATCAACTTACAGTGCGTTTTCAGTATTTGTGTTCCCTGGGAATTGATTCCATAGTCTCTGGTCATGGTATTTGAGAGGATAAAAACAATGTATGGGTTTGTCAAATGTTATGCGCTCACCCTGACAAATGTCTATTGCCTTGCACATTTTTCTGATCTCATTGACATTTATGCTAATTGCTGTGGTTTTGCATTGACAACATGGTCCACATTTGTGTCAATCAGACAAAACTCTGCTTTGTCTGGCTGTGTTATTAACACATGTGCTTTTATTTGTTGTCCTCAGTGATTCTAAAGGTGGTGGCCACACTGCTGAAGAACTCCACACCCAGTGCAGACCTCATGGAAGTGCAGCGGCTTTTTCTCTCTGACATGATCAAACTCTTCAGCAACAGCCGTGAGAACAGACGGTGAGGGTCATCTGTCTCCTCCTCTTCCTCCCTTCTACCATCCCATAATGACAGTAATTAACCGCCTGGTGAATGGATCAGAAAAGAGAGCGATATTGTTCTCCTTGTTGTTGTATTTAATGGGCACACTCACGATGCTAAATAATCCTCAAATTCTCAGCATGTTTCTCTCCCAGCAGATGTGACAATGTGAGCTCACACCAGTTTTCACTGCTGTCTTATAGCTGTTGATTTTGGTTTTTTCTTGCCTTCCGATAGCTGTGTGTAGCTAGTTGTCCTCTGTGCTGTCAAAAGTCTGGCAGTCAGTCAGCTGGGCAATATACGCTGAGATCTCAATTGTCTGTTATTTCTTTTCATCATCTATGTCATTAAATTCCAGAGAGAGCCACTCAGAACTGAAGGGAAGAAGCATTTATACAAGATATAGCCATTATGTCTCCAAAAGTGCTTTCCCAAAACATCCGTAAACAGTCGCTGGTAGCTTGACCAGATACTGTATTTTGTCATGGCTGTTAATGGAATAGTTCACCAAAACATTAAAATTTAAATTATGACATCATTTACTCAACCTCAAATCGTTCCATGCCCATATGACTTCTGTTGGACGCAAAATATTTTTTGTTAACAATATCATGGTCATTCTTTTCCAAATAATGAATGCAAATGAGGACTGGAGCTTTCTAGCATCAAAAAGGATACAAAAGTACAATAAAAGTAGTCCATATTACTTTATATGAGAAGTTTCCTGTTAACTTTACATGAGGAACAGAATGAAATTGAAGTCGTTATTGACTGGTATTCTTCCTTTCTGTGGTAGCTCAATAAGTCAAATATGGCACCATTGATTGGTCACAAAACGTGAAAACAATAGCATTTACTATCTGTAATGTTGATGTGCCATTTTTGTAGTCCATTTCAGAGCTTTGGCAGATGGGAAAAAAAACTACTTAAATTTGTTATCAGTGAATAAAAACTTAAATATCAGTCTGATACTTTGTTGACATTTTGGAGATTGGCAGCCCCAGTCCTTATCTTCTTTCATTATATGGAAAGAGCAATCTGGATATTATTCATATTTTGTCAAAAATGTCAGTCAAATGGGTTTGGAACAACATGAGGGTGAGTAAATGACAGAATTTTCATTTTTTGTGTGAACTATTGCTTTAAGAATGGTTTGCATTATGTAGCTTTAATTTTTACAAGCCAGTAGGTATGGCTGGAACAAAATATTCCTTTCTGAAGTCTTACAATCCCAAGCATATCTACTAAAGGAACGAGCTAAATCCATTTCACCTCAGCCCAAGATCCATTTATAACACAACAATGCACTGTGAGCGAAATAAGGTGAATAACACAATGTGCTTCGGGTGTTATTAAAATAGCTGCCAGTCATCCGCTGTGTTACCTCAAAGATCTGAAGTTTAGAGGAGGCTGGGGCTGAAATTGCTTCGTGTTACTTGTCAGTATGTGAATTAGGTGCCACCTTTGAGTACTGTTCAAGGATGTTAAAAAAGATGTTTGTGGAGGAGAGGGTTTTTTTTTTTAACACTGCAGCGGGCATAATCTATCTAATTTCTGTGTGACAGGTGTCTGCTGCAGTGTTCTGTGTGGCAGGACTGGATGTTCTCTCTCGGGTACATTAATCCGAAGAACTCAGAAGAGCAGAAGATCACAGAGATGGTTTACAACATCTTCCGGATCCTTCTCTATCATGCCATCAAGCACGAGTGGGGCGGCTGGCGTGTTTGGGTGGACACACTCTCCATTGCCCACTCCAAAGTAAATAGCCAATTTCCAACAGGAGAAAAGAATTGCAGAGAAGAATCTAGATGCAGAGTGCCTGATACAAATATAATATACAGATACAGTGGCCCCAGAAAGTATTTGGACCCTTAAGACAAAAATACATGCATGTTATTGCATTAGATAACAAAATATGAAACCAAGTGCCATAAAGAAAAGTAGCAAATTTTGGCAAACAAAAGTAGCAAAGAATAGAGCTTTGGTAGATACAAAATAAATACAATACAAATAAAACAATACACTATTTAAAATTAAGAATTAAATATTTGGACACTTCCTGGTTGTCAAACTTATTTCAGTGTCCATAGTGAATGTGACCTTGATCCATGGTTGTTCCAGAGCACTCGTTCAAACCTGAGGAGAACTGACTTTAGACTGTATATCCACCAACTGTAATATAAAATATCTTAGAATTATTATTATTTTTTAATCTATGCAATGAATTTCTATTTAATGTAGCTTAAGAGTCCAAACACATTTTGAGGACACTGTACCTTCTAATAGTAGCTTGAACATTTATTTCAGAATCAGAATAAGAATCAGAATTAGAATGAGCTTTATTGCCAAGTGTTCACACGTGCACAGGATTTGTTTTTGTTTTTGCGATAGGAGAAACAAATGCACACAGAGCATTACAGTGAGACACAGAATATAAAACAAGGTAAGAGTATAAATAGACATACAAATAATAGGACAGATAACAGAATGGCACATGTGCAACTGGTAATATATGTGCAAGGTAGGGGTATATACAGTTATTTAATAAATATGTTAATTTACACATGTACATTAGATATGTATTTACATTATTACACTATTGGGGAGTCCTGAGGCAGTTTAATTGTTCGTGAGGATAATGCCCTGAGGGTAAAAACTGTTCTTGTGCCTGGATGTCCTGGTTCTCAGTGCTCTGTAACAGTTCAAAGAGGGATTGGGCAGGGTGTGTGGGGTCCAGAGTGATTCTACCTGCACGTTTCCTCACTCTGGAGATGTACAGGTCTTGGAGGGTGGGCACAGGGGGAACCAATAATCCTCTCAGCAGTACTGACTGTCCGTTGTATTTTCCTTCTGTCTGGTTTGGTGGCTGAAGACTCAATGATGGCCTGATAGAACTGTGCTCCTGTGGCAGGTTGAACTTCCTCAGCTGGCAAAAGAAGTACAACCTCGGCAGTGCCTTCTTATTTAATTAAGAACCTGTATCAAATTATTTGCAGAATTGTATAACTTTTTGATGCATGTTAGTTATGTTCAAGCATGCATATGAAAATCCTTAAAGGAATAGTTTACCCAAAAATTTTAATTCTCTCATCATTTACTCACCCTCACGCCATAGCAGATGTGAATGACTTACTTTCTTCTGCAAAACACAAAAGAAGATTTAAGGCAGCATAAAAGTAATCCATATGACTCCAGTGGTTAAATCCATGCCTTCAGAAGTGATATGATAGGTGTGGGTGAGATAAATTTAAGTTATTTTTGACCATAAATCTTCACTTTCACTTTCTATTTTACATTAATCTTCTTTAGTTTTTTTTTTTTTTTTTTGGTAATTCACATTCATCGTGCATATCGCCACCTACTGGTCGGCGCTGGTCAAAAGTGAAGATTTAAAGAAAAAAGGACTTTAATATTTATCTTTTCCTCTCCCACACCTGTCATATCACTTCATATTATATGGATTTTACAATTAGAATCTTTTTGATTACTTTTATGCTGTCTTTATGTGATTTTTGAAGATTCAAAGTTCTGTCCACCATCCACCATTCACACATAGAGCTGACATATCTTTCTAAAAATCTTCATTTGTGTTCAGCAGAAGAAAGACAATCATACACATCTGGGATGGCATGAGGTTGAGTAAATGATGAGAGAATTTTCATTTTTGGTTGAACTATCCCTTTAAGTTCTGTCACCACTTTCTGTTTGTCAGGTGACATATGAAGCTCACAAGGAGTATTTAGCCAAAATGTATGAGGAATACCAGCGTCAGGAAGAGGAGAACATTAAGAAAGGGAAGAAGGGACTTGTCAGCACTATCTCTGGGCTCTCTGCCCAGGCTTCCACCATCAAAGGCACTCTGGAGCTGGACCCAGACTCCCAGACCCTAACACCTGAGATTGAAGCAGATGAACCAGAGACAACAGACACTGGGCGGAACCTCCTGTCTGAAACTAAGAGTTTGGCTGTGGAGAACCCAGCATCAGGCGTCCGTGTTGAAGTTCACGACCTGCTGGTGGACATCAAAGCTGAGAAGGTTGAAGCCACGGAGGTGAAAATAGATGACATGGACCTCTTACCTGAAACATTGAGTGTCACAGAAAATGGTAGTTTAGTGGAGGTGGACACTCTCCTGGACAGCGTCTACTCAGCTGCGGTGGAGAAGTTAAACAGCAATGTAAATAGTCTGCTGGTGCCTAAAACCAGTTTAGAAGATAAAACCTCAGGTCCTGTCATCAATCTGGCCAACGAAAAAGACACAATTTCCAGCAGTAACACCTTCCTCTTTGGCACGATGGCGACTAGCTCTGGGGAGAACCTCTTGCCTGAAATGGGACTGTCTGAACCACTACCGTTGTCTGGAGTGGAACCTCATGTCCACACCAGATCCAGTCCAGATCTTGGGCTTCTGACACTCATGGCAAAGAGCTCAAAAGGCTTGAAAGCCACCTCTGCAGCTTTGGAGGATGACAGCTTTAAGCTGCAGCCTGCCTTGAGTGGTTTCAATGTCTGTGAAGGGGAAAGCTTGTATAAATGCCCGGGGCAGTTGGAGCTGGTGGCAGAGGAGCTGGAGGCAGAGGTTCCTGGAGGAAAGATAAGCGCAGATGTTACAAGCACCACATCAGACACAGAGAAATCAGACGATGGGAAAGACAAAGATATAAAGAAGATTCAGACCGCTACTACCACACAGGTATGGGAAATGTGAACATATGTTAATGAAAGACTTCTGTTTAACAAATCTACTGTTAAGCAGACTGTGTGTAGTTTTATTTATATTATATATATATATATATATATATATATACAGTGAGGCAAAAAAGTATTTGATCCCCTGCTGATATTGTATGTTTGCCCACTGACAAACAAATGATCAGTCTATAATTTTAATGGTAGGTTAATTTGAACTGTGAGAGACAGAATAACAACAAAAAAATCCAGAAAAACGCATGTCAAAAATGTTATAATTTGAATTGCATTTTAATGAGGGAAATAAGTATTCAACCCCTCTGCAAAACATGACTTAGTACTTGGTGGCAAAACCCTTGTTGGCAATCACAGAGGTCAGATGTTTCTTGTAGTTGGCCACCAGGTTTGTACACATCTCAGGAGGGATTTTGTCCCACTCCTCTTTGCAGATCGTCTCCAAGTCATTAAGGTTTCAAGGCTGACATTTGGCAACTCGAACCTTCAGCTCCCTCCACAGATTTTCTATGGGATTAAGGTCTGGAGACTGGCTAAGCCACTCCAGGACCATAATGTGCTTCTTCTTGAGCCACTCCTTTGTTGCCTGGCCGTGTGTTTTGAGTCATTGTCATGCTGGAATACCCATCCACGACCCATTTTCAGTGCCCTGGCTGAGAGAAGGAGGTTCTTACCCAAGATTTGACGGTACATGGCCCCGTCCATCGTCCCTTTAATACGGTGATGTTGTCCTGTCCCCTTAGCAGAAAAACACCCCCAAAGCATAATGTTTCCGCCTCCATGTTTGACGGTGGTGATGGTGTTCTTGGGGTCATAGGCAGCATTCCTCCTCCTCCAAACACGGCGAGTTAAGTTGATGCCAAAGAGCTCGATTTGGGTCTCGTCTGACCACAACACTTTCACCCAGTTCTCCTCTGAATCATTCAGATGTTCATTGGTAAACTTCAGATTGGCCTGTACATATGCTTTCTTGATCAGGGGGACTTTGCGGGCGCTGCAGGATTTCAGTCCTTCACAGCGTAGTGTATTACCAATTGTTTTCTTGGTGACTATGGTCCCAGCTGCCATGAGATCATTGACAAGATCCTCCCGTGTAGTTCTGGGCTGATTCCTCACCGTTCTCATGATCATTGCAACTCCATGTGGTGAGATCTTACATGGAGCCCCAGACCAAGGGAGATTGACTGTTCTTCTGTCTTTCTTCCATTTGCAAATAATCGCACAAACTGCTGTCTTGTAGCCCATTCCAGCCTTGTGTAGACCTACAATCTTGTCCCTGACATCCTTGCAGCTCTTTGATCTTGGCCATGGTGGAGAGTTTGGAATCTGATTGATTGATTGATTGCTTCCGTGAACAGGTGTCTTTTATACAGGTAACAAACTGAGATTAAGAGCACTCCCTATAAGAGTGTGCTCCTAATCTCAGCTCGTTACTTGTATAAAAGACACCTGGGAGCCAGAAATCTCTGATTGAGAGGGGGTCGAATACTTATTTCCCTCTGTGGCAGGGCGGGGCCGGGTCGTGATGATACACAGCCGGTCCCGTATCAGGCAAGAAAGCATAATAAAATAACAAATAAAAAACTCCTAACTCCTAAATCCTCATGATTCAGCTTATTTCAAGACTGCTTGCCAAATAAACAAATAATTGCTCATAAAACATTGATTTGTGTTGAAATTATTTTATTAGCTTACTTGTAGAGATCACACAGTTAACGAGAAGCAGGAGAGACGGCTCACAATACTCAGATGAGCGGACTCATACGCAGATGTGCGGTTGTAACTGAGCAATATCAGATGGCTAGATGGCACCACTGATAAATCAGAATCGAGTATTCCAGAGAGCTATGTAATAATTATTGTTAGATTGTTTGGTCTTGACCTACTTTTTGTCCAGAGTAATTATTGCTGTGACTATTAATTTTCTGTTTGTTTGCAAGATTTTTTTTTTTTTTTTTTTCACTCAAGTCAAAATGACAATAAAGTCACAGAATGGTGAAGTCCAATAAGTGGTTTAATGTTATCTGGATTAAAATTTTTGTCTTTGCTTTACCTGTGCTTCCATTTCTATATCTTAATGCCTGCTAAGCCTGGTTCTGTGATATTGTGTGATATTTTGAGGGCTCAAAGGAAGGCATTCTGTAGCACAAGAAATGTCTCACAAACTTATTTTTTTTTTTCTAAAAGCTGAATTTTAAGGAAATGTTGGTCTATAAACACGTTTCTAGCATGAAGGCTTTTCGTTAGAAATTGCAAGGATGATCACAATCTCTCTATGCAACAAAATCAACATTGCTATACCTGCTATACAAAAAACCCATGATTTGTTTGCCAGAGCCCATAAAACTTCATTTTCTAAGGTGCCATGCGTTTGAAGTGTTTTAGCTTTGGAATTCAAATAAGCTTGTATGCTTTCAGAGTCTGCACAGCCGTTCTGGGAGTCAGTTGGACAGAGATCTTCGGGTAGACCTTGGCTTCAGAGGCATGCTTATGTCAGAGGAGCAGCGGCATCAGTTCAGCCCTGGTCCACGCACCACCATGTTCCGTATCCCTGAGTTTAAGTGGTCCCCCATGCACCAGCGCTTACTTACAGACCTGTTCTTTGCCCTGGAGGCAGATGTGCACATTTGGAGAAGGTTGGTGGCTGCTGTTTACTCTGGCTATAGACCCTTGTCATAGTAAACTTTTACATTGTGCAGACAAAAACAAAGCCATAAGGAATAGAAGTACAGTCCATTCAATATGTCAAACTGTCTTGAAGCCCAAGGGCACGTCTAATTTTTGGGGAAATTTGTGGAACAATGTATTTTCAAAACCATGTAAGCGACAGAATGCTATTTTGAATTGACTAATATCCCTCACAGCCTTTCATGTCAAATTATATATCCTGTCTGCGCTGACTTATGTTTATTACCATGTATCATATATGTAATAACATTGTAATTAAATGAAATAACAGAATGAATGACTATCATTGTATAACAACAATAATATGGTAAAATACTGATTTAATGCAATCTAAATGCATGTTGTCTTTCTCTATCTTTTTTTATTTTCTTTCTCATTCTCCATTCCCTCTTTATTTCTACCCATCAGTCATTCAACAAAATCAGTAATGGACTTTGTGAACAGCAACGAGAATATAATCTTTGTGCACAACACCATTCACCTGATCTCACAGATGGTGGATAACATTATCATCGCCTGTGGAGGAATCCTTCCTCTTCTCTCTGCTGCTACCTCACCTTCTGTAAGTGTGCCAGAGGTTTGACAATACTGTCATCTGGTGGTCATCATAGATTACTGCAAGCCAAGCTATTAAATAAATACACATTCAAATAAAAACCTCAGGAGCAAGGCAACATGCCATGCGTATGTTACCTTATTTTATGTGTTCTTTTTGCTATTGAGTGTGTGTTTTAATTATATCTTTTCTCATTTGCTGTTCATTTATTTGTTTATGCAAAGAATTCCAAGGTTAGTATAAATAAATCACTGTATTTTAAATCTTCTGTGTTTCATTGACATTTTTTCTCATTCATTTGTCATCCTACAAACATTATACTTAAAGGGATATTTCACCCAAAACAGAACATTCTCTCATCATTTAATCACCCTCATGCCATCCCAGATGTGTATAGCTTTCATTCTTCTAAAATTACAAACAAAGATTTTAAAAGAATATTTCAGCTCTGTTGTTCCTCACAATGCAAGTGAATGTTGACCGGAACCTTGAAGGTCCAGAAGGCAGTATAAAAGTAATCCATAAGACTCCAGTGGTTAAATCCAAATCTTCTGAAGCATTATGAGAAGTATGGGTGAGATGCAGATCAATAATTAAGTCTTTTTAAACTGTAAATCTACACGTTCACTTTCTTATTCAGCCACCTACTGGTTGTGGTGTGTCAAAGGTGGAGATTGATAGTAAAAAAAGGGCTTAAATGTTGATCTGTTTCTCACCTATCATATAGCTTCAAAATATATGGATTTAACCACTGATTTATGGATTACTTTTATGCTGCATTTATGTAATTTTGGACCTTCTGAGTTCTGGTCACCATTCACTTGCATTGTGAGGACCAACAGAGCTGATGCATGTTTCAAAAAATCTTAATTGTGCTCTTCAGAAGAAAGAAAGTCATACACATCTGGGGTGAGTGAATGATGAGAGAATTTTCATTTTGGGTGAAGTATCCCTTTAAACAATTTAGTTTTTGTACATAGATGAATTATTTAATGAAAATGAAGGACTGGTACAATATTATATGGGGAACAGGTAAAATATTATACATTGAACATGTGTTCCAAAAAAGCAAATGCTGTTGTTTTAGTTGAGTTGAATGTCTTGGTCAGAACATCTTATTGTGACACATCGTATCTTATTGTCTGCATCACTCTTGTTTTTCTTTACTGAAAATATTGACTGATAAGTGTTGTATTGCATGTTCTGATGCAATCATTTGCTGTGATATTAAGCTTTAATGTAATGTCTTTGTGCACTTGGATTATTTTTTGTGTGGTTGTGCATCTGTCCATGTCAGACTGAATTTGAGGTCATTGAGACGATGCAGGGCATGTCATCTGAGACGGCTGTGATCTTTCTGAATCGACTGATGGCCATGGTGGACGTGCTGGTTTTTGCAAGTTCGCTCAACTTCAGCGAGATCGAAGCTGAGAAGAACATGTCCTCGGGAGGACTGATGAGACAGTGCCTCAGACTAGGTGTGTGTGTGTGTGTGTGTGTGTGTGTGTGTGTGTTTGACGAGAGAGGGAGATGATGTGTTAGCTGTCTCAGAACACATTTTTAAGAGCCATAAAATTATAAATTTCAGCATAAATTAGTTTAGCAAAGTTATCAATTTTGGCACTATGTAAGACAAACAAGCTTCTGGCCTGATATACACAGTAGCTGAGTGAAAAGATTTATTATGTAAAATCTGTTACTATAGTAACATAATTTTATCCAGGAATACACTCTTCCCTCTCTCTTTGTCCTCTTCCACATTTTAAAATTTTTTGCACACTCTTCTTCTGTCTCTCAGTATGTTGTGTGGCAGTCAGGAACTGTTTAGAGTGTCGACAACGTCAGAGAGATAGGGGACTGAAGTCCACTCTGTCCTGCAGTAAGTCTCAGGAGGGAATGCTAAGTGTGTTCACGGCCAGCAAGGTACCAAGTTTACTACACACTGTTCTTTGGTATTTAAGTATTACGCACAACATTTTTGTAATTCTTGCCATTCATTTAGACAAAAAAAAAATGTATGTTAGAAATGTTGTATACAAATGTGTCATGTGATTTAATCACTTACTGTTATTAAGAGTCTTTTAGTGCAACTATGTTACATAGTACCTTCAGTATACCTTTTAATAAACAAGGATTTAGAAGTGTTTGGTGTCATAACTTAATAACACATAACATACCCAACTGAAATGCAGCTTGTTCTATCCTCTTTGTTAAAGAGTAAAAAATGTATGGTTTCTTGACACTTTGTTCCACACAAAGTAACATTGTCAGGCAATGTGTGATTTGACACTGTGAGGTATGTTGCAAATGTGTAAATGAGCTCTGCCCTGTGACAATTTGTAAAGTGTTAGTAAAGCAGCTAAAAAATCTGCTTTCTCTGCCTTAGACCACAATAGAAAGTTTCCCCAGCAACGTTTCTCCTATCAAGGACCCAGATCGACTTCTGCAAGACGTGGATATCAACCGTCTGCGAGCTGCTGTCTTCCGTGACGTTGTGAGTCAAATATTTCAATAGTTTGTCTTGGGATGGGAAGACTATATAATTTCAAAAGGCCCTCTGATTCTTATTTTTTATGATGACTGACATTCTTAAAACTTAATTAAGAAATGCTGTTAATTGCACTGTATAATACTCTCCATTCAAATATTACAGTCACGAAGATCAGCAGAGTTCAGAGTAACATTTCAAGAATGCTGAAAAATTGATCACACAGTAGTTGGACACTTAAGCAACACTTTAAAATGTATGAATGCCATTGAATGTGATAACAAAATATGGTAAATAATGGTAAAACAAAGATATTTTTCAAGCAAATATTTCACAAAAAAAAGTTTAATAGGTTTTTGTTCATAAAACAGTAGATGTAGTTCACTTCCTAGCTGTCAAACTTAGTTGAACGTGTCTAGTTATTGTGATGAACATTTATTTTATAGTGTAGCGTTTCTACTTTGCGTGACATGTTCTGGTCACATGTTGACTCTTCTTCATAACCTTTGCTGATTTTGTGTTTGTTTTACAGGATGACAGTAAGCAGGCCCAGTTCCTGGCTCTTGCTGTTGTGTATTTTATCTCTGTCCTCATGGTATCTAAGTACCGGGACATTCTGGAGCCCCAGCAGGAGACGGTCAGGTTCATTAGCCAATCTGGAAGAGGGGTTCGGCAGGACATTAGTTCCCCCACCAGCACAGGTGTTGTAGTGGAAAGGCTAATATTTTACTTGTTGACACACCTTAATAGACTAATTTACATATACACTGGTGGCCAAAATTTTGGAAAAATGTACAGATTTTGCTGTTTCAGAAGGAAACTGGTACTTAAATTCACCAAAGTGACATTCAACTGATCACAAAATATAGTCAGGACATTACTGATGAAAAAGTCATCACTCCAACACCTTATCCTTGAGTAATCATGCTAAATTGCTAATTTGGTACTAGAAAATCACTTGCCATTATATCAAACACAGTTGAACACTATTTATCCATTAAATGGAGATTAAAATTGTCTTTGTGTTTGTTTTTGAGTTGCCACAGTATGTAATAGACTGGCATGTCTTAAGGTCAATATTAGGTAAAAAATGGCTAAAAAATAAACAGCTTTCTCTAGAAACTCATCAGTCAATTATTGTTTTGAAGAATGTAGGCTATACGATGCTTGAAATTGCTTGAAAAGATTTCATACAAAGGTGTACAGTCTTCAAAGACAAAGGACAACTGGCTCTAACAAGGACAGAAAGAGATGTGGAAGGCCAGATGTACAACTAAACAAGAGGATAAGTACATCAGAGTCTCTAGTTTGAGAAATAGACGCCTCACATGTCCTCAGCTGACACTTCATTTAATTCTACCCACTCAATATCAGTGTCATGTACAAAAGTAAAGAGAAGACTCAGGGGTGCAGACCTCATGGGAAGAACTGCAAAGAAAAAGTCACTTTTGAAACAGAAAAACAAAAGAAAATGTTAGAGTGGACAACCGATAATTGGAAAAGTGTATTATGGATCTTAATCACACTGAGCTTTTGTGGGATCAGGTAGACTGTAAAGTGCGTGAGAAGTGCCCGATAAGACAGACACATCTATGGCAAGTGTTACAGGAAGTGTGGGGTGAAATGTCACCTGATTATCTGGACAAACTGACAGCTAGAATGCCAAGCTGTCATTGCTGCATGTGAAGGATTTTTTTTTGATGAGAACACTTTGAAGTAGTTTAAGAAGTTCTGAATTTTTTTTCATATTGTACTAGTAATTTTTCACGTTAATAATGTCTCGATTGTACATTGTGATCAGTTGAATGCCACTTTGATGAATAAAAGTACCAATTACTTTCCATAAGAGTTAAATCTGTACATTAGTCCAAACATTTGGTCACCAGTGTAGATATTTTACATATAACCTGTCAAAGAAATTTTCTTATTTGCTATCAAGATTTTAGATGAAAAGTTACATAAAACAGTGAGCTCAATTTAAACCTGTAAATACAAAGTAAGTTTTAATATTCTGAAAAATAATAAACAAAGTAAAGTTCATTGAAGAAAAAAAAGTAAAAATAAAATAAACAATTTAAAAAAATGTTTTGTTGGTTCAACAAGAACATATATAAATAAATAGCTAAATGTACATATTTTTTTATTTTTAGCTTTGCTTAATTTTCATTAATGTTTACAACACAGAATGTCAATTGTAAGGTAAACTTAAAAAAGAGTTAAAGTAAATGAATAATTGTGTTACTTGAACTTCTTTAACTTTCGAATCCATAGAATTAAGATTTTAAGTACTTGTGGGGAATACCCATAATACCCACATTCATAGGGATTTTATCTATTTTTAGTATTGTTGTGTTATTTTACCATAGATAGCAGTTTTGTGTAAAGTACCACTAGGGTGATCCTTAACAGAGAGAACAGAGACAAGAGAGGTTTAAGAATAAAAAAAATGCATGGAGAAAGAACATTGGGATGTAGGGGGAGTGCTGCTATTTCCAGCCCCATCTGTCAGTGCCCATTAGGAAGGCAATCCACCAGAGAATAATGGGATCATAGAGGCTGAGGCACTACTCTACTTCGGCCTTATACATTTTGGGGAAAAATTATGATGGGGTGGAGGGAGGGGGGGTTCCAAACAACATGTAGCAGTCAATTTCTGCACCCAAATCGGCACCCAGACATGCTCCGTGGCTAAATCAGGCCCTGCTGACCTTGCTAAGGGCGCTCAATGAATATTTATGAGAAAAACCCAACATCTGGAGAGCAACTGGGTCAGAACAAGCAGGAGATTGAAAACAGAATGGTCACAACTGCAAGGACACGGTTATTATGCAGAATTTCTGTCTGAGGATGATGAGCATTGAATAGACTGACCGCAAATACTTTTAAAGAAAAGAAACATTCCACTGCCATTGTGCTACATGAGCATGATTTTCTTGAAAATATGTCAAATCAGACACTTTTTTTTATACACGAACAAAAAGGTACAGACAAAATTCTACTACATTAAGGAAAGCTCAAACAACCTGAAAAAAACAAACCAAAAAAAAACAAAAAACAGGAGGATTAGATAATGATAAAAACATTAATAAAAAATGGTAAATGTAAATAAAGAACAGCATATACAGTATAAATAGATAACAAATATATAGATATAATTTACAAAAGATAAGGAAAAGGTTCTTTTTAACTTGATGCAGCATCTAATAATGCAGCGCTCCTGTAATAGATGCTAAAAACATTGAAATGTGAGACATAAGACATCCATCTAGAATGTTTGCATTGAAAACGATTGAAAAACAGTGCGAGTGGACGCAAAAACATTACTGTGTGAGAAACCACTCCAAATGATTCAACGAGAGAGTGCTCCGAACAAATTGTGCTAAATCACAAATCGATTCAGACTTTTTTGCAAGCCTGTTTAGCCAATTCATTGAAAAGAACGGAAAAATGATTAACTTGCCAATTATGCATTGCTAATTCTTTTAAACATCCATCAAAAACACGGACACACTTCATGATTGATTAAATGATTGAGAGTGAATGTTTCTCAGGTCAGTCGTGTGCTCATGGTACACACAGTGCGTACGGTCATACAGCTACAGGCACCACTGATTTTAGTTACGTTTATTTAATAGATTTTCCGTTTTTATTCATGAATTGCATTTGTTGCCTTGAAATGTAGCACTTTGGGTTTAGAGCTTTTGATCTACTTAAAAAGAAGTGACAAGAAGAAAGCAACAATTGTACTTATGGACATGCTGGCAATATATTGTTAAATTGCATAATATTGGAACGTACTGGTTTGTGCAATACTTGATGTATGTTATTTAGTAATAATTATAATTAAAGGAATGTTCTCGGTAACAAGTGATAAGATGCACAGATTTACCGTCTCAGACGCGAAGGCTTCTGCCACCCGTATTGAGGCGGGTCACTACAAGGACTTTGGAATTCCAAATTGGGGAGAAAAAGGAAAAAAAACATGAAAAACATAAAAAAAAATTAGAAGTAAAATTCAGGGTTATAGTACGGCACTTACAATGGAAGTAATGGAATTGTAAGTGCCTTTCTGTTCAGTAAATGCAATTTTTGCATTTTTCTAATAAATATAAACAAGGGATGAGTCAAAGTTATTTTTTGTGGTAATCAACATTATGCCAAAAATGCTGTTGATAGAGCTTAACTTATTTTAACGTGTTTTTCCTGGAACTCTCTTTTAATGTCCTAAATTTAATTTTTCACATTGTAATTATGTAAAATTTGGTTAGTATAGATGCCTTGGGTATTCTGTTGCTTAGTGGGTAAAGATCTGGGATGGTAACCAAAAGGTTGTTGGTTCAAGCCATGTAAGTGACCAGATTTGTTATGCCTGTACATGTAATATGTGAACTGCAAGTTGGCTAGCAGTTTCTACTGGCCATGGTTGTGTGACAATGAAAACTATTCTATTCTATTCTAATTTTTTGCTTATGATTTGTGATCTTCAGAGAACCCATCAGCCCTCTTTAATGGCCGTAAGGATGCCATAAGTGCAATGGAGGAGGCACGGCGAGAGATACCCCTTCCTCATTCTGACTCTGGACTGGGTGATGAGCAATTGTCTAGCATAATGAATGGGGCTGACCTTGAACTTGGTGCTGGGGGTCCAAATGGCATGAGTGGGCTGCTCTGCACCCTGTCCTCAGAGGTCAAGTCGCAGGAGAACTTGGCTGAGCCGTCAAGCGTGGAGCACTCCTCGATCTCCAGCATTAGTCAGGCCAACAAAGGCATCAATGTCAAAGACATCCTGAAGAGCCTGGTGTCAGCTCCTGTGGTGACCACAGAGAGTGGACCAGACCCCCTGTCCTACCCTGATCACCAGGCCATGAAGAGGGAAGCCCAAGCCATGCTACCCATGCAGTTCCATTCCTTTGACAGGTAACATGATCTTACAATAGTGTTCCAATGCAGAGATTTGGGGGATGTACCTGTACGCCAAAGTGTACTGTCGTGCTCCATTTTCTCTAGATTCTGAAAGCACCTCAGATTTGAGAAAAGGTTTAACTACATGAAAACTTGTAAAGATCACAAACAAACACACTCAGTAAACACTGTCTTAAAATTCACTGATCTTAAACACACACAAACACTCACACTGAAAACTAGCCACTGAGTTTGTGAGGCTTTAAACCATATCAAGAAAATGAGTCCCAGTGGTATAAGAAAATGTCTCAACATTAAAACAGACATAAAGCCACTGCAGAAATGACGAGTGTGTGTGTGTGTGTGTGTGTGTGTGTGTATATGTGCGTGTGTGTGCTTATTCAATTAAACTAAATTTGTTTGTATAGTGCTTTTTACTATACATATTGTATTTATTACACTTTCCGAAATCATACTTTTTTTGTTGTTGTTGTTTTTTTAAGGAAAAATAAAGTAAATAAGCAAACTATAGCTGGGTCATTGATAAATAACATCATATCCAACTTTTTTTTAATCAAGATTTTTCCAAAAGTTCAAATGTACCTGGCACTATTAGTGCTATGAGTTTTTTTTTTACCATTTTAATCAGCTTTTAGCTTTTTTCAGTATTAAAAAGTTTTAGTTAAAGTCCTGCGAATGCCTGAAATGTTATGTCAACTACCATAACTATGTGAAAATTTTAAATGAATGCAACAAAATTTATGTAAGCAAAAGGTGGGACAGTGGGAGAACTATGTGCATTGAATAGATGTTAAAATATCAGGGACAGGCAGGTACAGAAATTTAATGATTTTTTTTTTTTTTAATAAAAATAATGTATAACATTTAATAATCAGTAAACACCTCAAAAAAAAAATTAAAAAAAGAAGATAAAAGTAAATAAAAGTGCTATACACAAACATGTTAACTTCTATTTTCATTCTGTGTGAACCCTCTTTTCTTGGCAGTGGCTAAAATTGTTTCCCAGATTATTCAGAAAAGAAAAGTTACAAGCCACTTTGACCAGCACAGTTTCTGCCTTTCAAAAGTGCATCACACAACCAAAGCCTAAAAAACTCAAATGACTATGAAGTAGAATTTTTCATGACTTAATGTATTCTCTGTATTTCTATCAAACATGAGCATTTTTTCAGCAAGGTGTGGACTCTATGGATAGTAATAGCATGTGCTACTCAAGGTCCCATCATGAAGACATTATGCAGATTACTGTGTATTTATTATTTTACTTTATACTTTTTCACCTAATACTAGTTATGCTACTATTGTATTTGTTTATGTACTTTTGTCTATTTATTTATTTATCTACTTATTGTTTATGGTATTTGTCTTGTGGTTAATGTTGAGAGCTCATGCTATACTTACAGTAAGTAGTTTTTGGTTGATATTGAGGTTTGTGGGATAATGATACATTTAATTCATAAATATTTTAGAGGCTGCCTTCACATAGTGCCACATCAAAATTTATCCTGATAATAATTCCTTAACCTCACTGATTATTTATAGTGGCACATAGTGGCATTCACTATTATGACATCATAGTTGTCATGGAATTTAGAATCTCTGCACAGCTGAGACATCAGAAAGCTTGGCATTTGAGATGGAATCTCTTCGGCTATATAAAGCTCATGTTTCTCCAGGTTTGCTTGTCTTAGGGTAAGGGCTTGCTCTAGACCACTCTGTGGTGCAAATTCTGCAAGGTTAATGGGGTGGGAACAGGGCCACATTAAGGTAGCGTGGGGCAGTGATGGTTGGAGACTGCAGAGCGTTAATCTATTAACTTTCTCTGTTGCGCCACGGCTCCACGTTTATTCCAGCTTCTCACGCTAAAATGTGCTCCTCCACAGATCGTCAATATTAGAAAGTATTTTGTTTCATGTGTAGTGAATGCTGAAATTGTATTATTTTTCTGTAAACTAACCTCATTTCTGTCACGCATAGATGCTTACAATTTTGATTTAGATTAGTTCCTAGCTCGGATGCAGCATTTGGGTGAAACTACCAGCTATTTGGCCCCAGCCTAGGGAATTCAGTCCCCTATATATAAGGGAATCATTGTAATCACAATCTTAGTGTGTGCCTAGTGCCCTGCAGGGTTAGTTGGGATACAGGATGGGGTGGGCTGCTTATTCACCTCATGTGAAGGTGGGTATCGTGGCAATGATTTTCGCCATCCCCTTCTGCATATCTCGGCCCCCTTCTGCATATCGCACAGTCGGACCACCGGGAAAAGTCCCGGTTCTCCCGATGGCCCATCCGCAACTGGTTGACATTACATTGTCATGGCAAAGGTTAGTAAGTGATTTTATCACAATAAATCATGTTTACACGCATATTGTTTATATGTCTTTTTATTATTTATTTTTTTTTTGTTTATATTGTCTTTTGAAACAGTGAGTATTTAAACATTTACGGATTGGCCCCCATACACTTCCATTGTAAGTGCCACACTGTCACCCTGATTTTTGCTTTTTTTTTTAGGGAAAAGGAGGGGAAAGTCAAAATGAATTTTGTGGTAATAAATATTATGCCACAAATGCTGAACACAGAACATTCCTTTAAGAACATGTATTATGTAAATACCCCTTAAGAAACTCGTCCAATCAGGTCCATGGGAACCCCAAACCAACTACATTATACAGGGCTTCTATAAGACTTAATAGTCAATTAGTCATTCAGGCAACCCACTGAATTGTTGATTGTGAAATTGTCCCTTAGTATTTTCTATATTGCTGTAACTGTGGTAACGTGTAATAATATGAACCTCCACTGGGTGGCAGCAACATCGATGCATCAGATAAAAAGAGAAATAATTGGCTTTATGTTGAATGAACGTTTCTTGTCACCAATAGCACTACTGTAGCCCATTTACGGCAGATGTATACATCCTAGGCCCTTAAAACTACAGTGACCTTTTCTGTATGCAATCCCTTTGGTTTCCGTGCCTTTAAACATTACACAATACATCACAGTCAGACTATGATGAATACTTGGATTATTCTTTTCCCTGAGGAATGGCCATAATTATTTTTTTGGTCATAAACAAGCCATAACATTCCCTGTACTTCCTATCACTAAGAATTGCTGTGTTTGAAAATGTCTCAGAGATGTGTTTGAGCGTTTTGTGGCGTGTTTACATTCCAAGGCCAGATAAAATCTCCATATGATTTGTCTCTGCTCTTAAGACATATTTAGTTGCTCTGCAAAGCTGTTGCTGCTCATGGCTGCACAAAATCAATATATGTATACAGTTTTTTTATTTTTATTATTAGATTAACATGTTCACTTTGACATTAAGTTACCTTTAGCCAACAGCTAGACAAGTAAAGTGTTTTGCTGTAACACTCAGGGGCGGGGCCCAATCCTTTCTGTTAACAAATGCTATTGGCTGCAGACCAAATCCTGTATTGATTGGCTGCATCTCTTCCAATCTCTCGTGATTGGCTGTTGTTGGACGAGGACAGTCAGAAAGCGGGAATTTTTTTTATGTATTTTTTTTTTTTTACAAGAAAAAACACACACAACTCTTTTAGGGGAGAAATAAGAGATATACATCATTAGGAACAATACAATTATTGTCAGTGTAAATGAAAGAAAAGCGTCCCCTACACAACAATGAACAACAAAAAGCAAACAACAAGGGGGTATTAGTAAAAAGAAAAAAAAAAAGAAAAAAAGTCTCGAGAGCAAAAGGCTAGAGAAAAAATATTAAAGAAAAAATTAAAATAAAAGCATCCTTTAGACGTAGCATAACAAGTGGATATTTATCAAAACAATTGTCTGGATATATCACTACACATCTTTCTTACAATTTTACTAGACATTACTTTTTCAGTGAGGAAAATACAATTTATTATCGTTCATAAACCATGAAAAAGAAGGCTTCGAATAGCTCCACTTACTACAATGAATATGATATTTACCCATGAGAACAATCATATTAACCAAATCAGATAGGGATGAATCTACATTATCCATATACAGGTGCTGGTCATATAATTAGAATATCATCAAAAAGTTGATTTATTTCAGTAATTCCATTCAAAAAGTGAAACTTGGATATTATATTCATTCATTACACGCAGACTGATATATTTCAAATGTTTATTTCATTTAATTGTGATGATTAAAACTGACAACTAATGAAAATCCCAAATTCAGTATCTCCGAAAATTAGAATATTACTCAAGACCAATACAAAAAAAGGATTTTTAGAAATGTTGGCCAACTGAAAAGTATGAACATGAAAAGTATGAGCATGTACAGCACTCAATACTTAGTTGGGGCTCCTTTTGCCTGAATTACTGCAGCAATGCAGCAATGGAGTCGATCAGTCTGTGGCACTGCTCAGGTGTTATGAGAGCCCAGGTTGCTCTGATAGTGGCCTTAAGCTCTTCTGCATTGTTGGGTCTGGTGTATCGCATCTTCCTTTTCACAATACCCCATAGATTTTCTATAGGGTTAAGGTCAGGCGAGTTTGCTGGCCAATTAAGAAAAGGGATACCATGGTCCTTAAACCAGGTACTGGTAGCTTTGGCACTGTGTGCAAGTGCCAAGTCCTGTTGGAAAATGAAATCTGCATCTCCATAAAATTGGTCAGCAGCAGGAAACATGAAGTGCTCTAAAACTTCCTGGTAGACGGCTGCGTTGACCTTGGACCTCAGAAAACACAGTGGACCAACACCAGCAGATGACATGGCACCCCAAACCATCACTGACTGTGGAAACTTTACACTGGACTTCAAGCAACGTGGATTCTGTGCCTCTCCTCTCTTCCTCCAGACTCTGGGACCTTGATTTCCAAAGGAAATGCAAAATGTACTTTCATCAGAGAACATAACTTTGGACCACTCAGCAGCAGTCCAGTCCTTTTTGTCTTTAGCCCAGGCGAGACGCTTCTGACGCTGTGTCTTGTTCAAGAGTGGCTTGACACAAGGAATGCGACAGCTGAAACCCATGTCTTGCATATGTCTCTGCGTGGTGGTTCTTGAAGCACTGACTCCAGCTGCAGTCCACTCTTTGTGAATCTCCCCCACATTTTTGAATGGGTTTTGTTTCACAATCCTCTCCAGGGTGCGGTTATCCCTATTGCTTGTACACTTTTTTCTACCACATCTTTTTCTTCCCTTCGCCTCTCTATTAATGTGCTTGGACACAGAGCTCTGTGAACAGCCAGCCTCTTTAGCAATGAACTTTTGTGTCTTGCCCTCCTTGTGCAAGATGTCAATGGTCGTCTTTTGGACAGCTGTCAAGTCAGCAGTCATCCCCATGATTTTGTAGCCTACAGAACTAGACTGAGAGACCATTTAAAGGCTTTTGCAGGTGTTTTGAGTTAATTAGCTGATTAGAGTGTGGCACCAGGTGTCTTCAATATTGAACCTTTTCACAATATTCTAATTTTCTGAGATACTGATTTTGGGGTTTTCTTTAGTTGTCAGTTATAATCATCAAAATTAAAAGGAATGAACACTTGAAATATATCAGTCTGTGTGGAATGAATGTATACATTATACAAGTTTCACTTTTTGAATGGAATTACTGAAATAAATCAACTTTTTGATGATATTCTAATTATATGACCAGCACCTGTATAAGAGAATTTGTGATAAGTCAAATGTCAAAATCTTATATGACAAAAAAGCTTTTACCCATAAGACATTAAAAAAAAAAAAAACAAGTGTTCCAAAATTCACAGGGATCTACTTCAAATTTTAACCTCTTTCTAAAAAAAGTCAGCAACCAGATATATTTTATAAATTATTTTATAGTGAGTCTCTTTGACTTTAGGGGTAATGGGCCATCTGATGAATTTGAAATGTGGGTTATCTATGGACAAGGCATTCATATTTGGAACTTGTAAACACAATCCTCTATTATAATCCAAAAACATTCTAGATTTCAAAAAATCATTAATACATTTGTTATTAAATTACATTCATTAATTACTAGATTTGGTAAGGTTGGTGAACGTCTTATTCTCACATACATCAGTGTGTTTTGGATTAACTGCAATAATGGTAATGGTATTGATTTACACATTTTATTATATTCTCTATAAGTGCAGTTAAGATTATACTTGGGCAAAAAGGCAATATGTTCCAAGAAGTTACCTTTATCATCTAATATATCGTTCACAAACACAATACCCATCTCATACCAATCACTTTTAAACAATGATTTCTTGTTAATTGTAATGACCCCGTTATTCCATAGGGTGGATCCATGGGGAGAAAATTTGTGGGTAAATATAATTTTACAGTATTGGGGAAATTGTTTGTGGAAGTTTGATAATTTAATAGGAATCTTAGTTACCTCAAAATCTAATTTTAAAAAAAATACAAGCCCACCTATTTTATTAAATGGAGATCTAGGTATGTGAAACCACATAGAGTAAGGTTATGATAAGTATGATTTCAACCATTTACCCTTAAATGCCCCAAACATTGATACAAAGTCCAAGGGGTTGATACCACCCTTATCATACTCTTTCACTAACTGTGATTTCCTAATATAATGGGTTTTATTTTTCCAAAGGAGTGAACTAGGAAGATTGGGAATCGGATGATGGCAGACAGTAAAGAGGTTATGGTTTCTTTTTAAATTTCTCCTTAATTTTTTGTAGCTGTAAGATGTTTTGTGCGTTTATATATATATATATATATATGTATGTGTGTGTGTGTTTTCTGTCTTTGATAATACCTGAAAATAGGTGGAAATACAGAACGCAGCAAGACGTTTAGTGAACCTGTTTAGAGGTACCCTGAACGCAGCTCCGTCTAACGTTAATGTTGAAGGGAATGTTAATGTTTCACAAAATGGTAAGTGTAGATTGATGTGAGATAGTTCCCAGCTTTGTTAGTGTGGTATTGCAAGGGCCATCCACTACTCATCAGCTTCTACATGAATTCATTATGTAGATGAAATGCAGGCTCAGAGAGGAAGCCAGTCAGGCCCTGGGACCCTTGGGGCTGGGAAAGCACAGCAGGAGCAGCAGAATATGGCCAGGTTAGGAAATCAAGAGTACATTAACATTCTTATTACACAGCTCTCTGAAATGTTTGATTCTGATTTGTTAGTCACATATCGTCAGTGTGTGTGTGTGTGTGTGTGTATATATATATATATATATATATATATATATATATATATATATATATATATATAGGCAAAAAACATCTTACAGCTACAAGAAATTAAGGAGGAATTTAGAAAGAAACCATAACCTCTTTACTGTCTGCCATCATCCGCTTCCCAATCGTCACGCTTTCTGTCTGTCATCGTCCAACAACAGCCAATCACGAGAGATTCGAAGAGATGCAGCCAATCAATACAGGATTTGGTCAGCAGCCAATAGCATTTGTTAACAGAAAGGATTGGGCCCCGCCCCCTGTGTCACGGTGCTCACACTGTTCTCTTGCGCGCTGTGTTTATGCGCTTGCGCTGTTTTGTCCAACATTTAGCGCTATGAAGTTCACTGACTTTCAGATGCATATTGTACACTAAAATTACTAGAGTACACTAAAACTGCCAGTTCTCATCTGATTCAATGGCTGTGATGCACCTTGTAGAAGTCAGAATCCACAAATATTATAGGTGGCCAGAACAATTTGACAATTCTTTGGATCATTTTGGAATTTCTTAGGTTTGTGAGGTTCATGGCTTTAAATCATTGAAAGCAGAATTTTGATTGAAGCAGTTTGTAGCATGTAAATGTGATGCCTCAGAAATAACTGTATATTCCACATTGTTTGCAGAATTCTGTCTGTGAAACAGTCTATAAAATAATTGGTACTTATTAATTTCAAATAGAAATTCTAATCACTGTGTCTACACATATGATCCCCAAATTTCTTCAGTGCTTTATTGAGTTAGCTTCAATTTCAGATTTAAAGGAATATAATAGGTTTAATACAAGTTAAGATCAATTGACAGCATTTGTGGAATTATGTTGATTACCACATAAATAATTTTGACTCGTCCCTCCTTTTCTTTACAAATAGCAAAAATTGAGTTCACAGTGAGACATTTACAATAGACTTGAACAGGGCCCATTTTGGAGGGTTTAAAGCCAAAAATGCAAAGCTTAGTTTATAAAAGCATTTGCAATAATTCTTCTGTTAAATTAGTTTTTTTGTTATTTGTACTGTGAAGTTGTTTAAATCAACACTGACTGAGATTACAGGGTTTACAGCATTATATCGTCATGGCAACAATGTTGTAAAATTGGATATAACTTTTTCAGAAAAGGTTAGTAAGTGATTTTATCATGCTAAAATCATGTTAACTTGCACATTATGGTTATACTTTTAAAACAGTGAATATTAATATTTATAGATTGGTCCTATTCACTTCAATTGTACGTCCCTCACTGTAATCCAGATTTTTTTCTCTTAGTTTTTGTTCTCTTTGCAACGTATCTCACGGCTTTTTCAGTATTGTTTTTATTTATTTATTTTTTTAGAATGTAACATTATTTACATGCATCTTTAAATTCATCCCTATTCAAAGCACCACCATACAACAATACACATTCAGACAGATGCCTTTGGCTGTTGCGTTACACCTTGTACTGCTTTTGAGAGTCCTGCTACAAGCTGCATTTTTAAGATACAGTGTCAAGTTGAAAACAATTCAACTTGGCAAAAAAATAAATTTTGAAACACCTGCTTTCTGTTCCAAAAAAAATGCACTGCATATAGTTTGTTTGAATGCAACAACACATTCTGTGTCAACTAAGTGGCAGCTCTTAGCCAAAATTAGCTACAATAGCTACCATATATTAAGGAAGTATTCTGAAGAATGACTAATGTACGACTAGGCCTATGTGCTTATAATGTGCTCCTCCAATCTCAGACACTCAGGAATGCAGTGACTAACAAGAATAATGGAACTACACTTGCTGTAATGTGTGCAACCACAACAGCACCACAAATAAGGTGTGTCTTCTAACTAGTAAAGGTGGTGTGGTGTGTGTGCTTGTGTGTGCTCTCACACGCGTGTGCGTGTGAGAGTGTTAGGAAGGGTCTCCAGGGTGTTGACGACAGATTAAACAGAAGTGCCCCATCGTGGCCCCCGTTCCCCTCCTGTCTTCCTCACTCCTCAGCACCCTAATGGAGGCTGGCAGGCAGAAATGAGTTGCCATGGCAGAGTGTATTATTTTTGAAATGCTTTCACACAGGCTGTCTGCAGACGCCAGGCCGCACCACTCACTCCCGCATGCTTTAATGTCATCTGCTGGCTCTGAAATTGCTGTGTCTAATTGTTTGCCACCTGCCACCAAATGCGCTGCCAGCCATGGACAGGCCTCCTCAATTGTCTGCATAAACTTCAATAGATTGGGAGTGACAACATCAAAAAACCCTCAAACACAGAGAAGAGCATGAAGACTCTCCCATCTCCTTCTCTATGGAATTTTCCAAAGGTGAATTCTCCAATTAGTGTTGAATAACTAGGGAACAGTTTTTGCAGATGGGGTCTCCACAATGAGGAATTGGAAGCAAGGCTTCTGTGGCTTTTGAAAGTCAATTCAAACTAGTTCATTTGAAGATTAGTTGATAAATACTTATGCATTAGCTTGAGTCTTTGCAAATACTATGTATGGTAATAAACATTGTGATGCAACTGTAGTTTGCTACCATATCTAGAGACCTACAAATATTATTGTCATTATAAATGATTTGGATGTCGAGACTGTCTATATTTTTCTATCTTAATAGCCTTTTTTCAAAAGATCAATAAATAAATAAACTATTTTATATTAATCATATTCTACCCAAGATTAATCCATGCTTTAAAAAAAAAAAAATCTGATTCTTTAAATATGTGCTGTATAATTTATACATTATTCACAATACCCATGCCAATTTATAATTCATGAGAAGTGTGCATATTTTATTATAACCTTGTTTATCAGTCTATAATCAGTTGTACATGTCAAATACCTGCAAGAAGCTGAGATGTAATGAGCACTAACTAGTTTACAGGGGGATAAAGCAGCGCTTTAAGGATATTGGAAAACTGTCCAAACTAAGGATAATTATTTGATATTTTTGTAATTCTAAGTAGAATGTATGGTAATATGTTAATACATTACAGTAATACATTTATTACATATAAATAAAATGAATTACCGTACCAAAAATATTAATCAAATGTATATAGATTGTTATTTAGATGTTTTTCCACATAATGATTAAATATTAAATAAATAAATAAACCTAAAAAAAAAAAAAACCTTGTGATAATACACTCTTACTCTTGTCACTGCAAACCTGTATGACTTTCTTGGTGGAACACAAAGGAGAAATTTTGCCATCACAAGTGATCGAGGCAGCCAAGCTCCAAAAACCAAAAGCCACCAATTAAATAAGATGGTATCATATGGCTTCAGAAGACTTGGAATATTGTGTTTTGTTCATAAGAACAATTTATTTAATTTTTTTTGCCATTTTGGCACATTTTGGATGCATTTGTTGTATCAAAAAGAGCAGCAAGAACATTCTGCATAATGTATTCACAGAAAAATAAACTTTCCCCAAGATTGGAATCCATTTTTTAATATTTCAGAGAACTATTCTTTTAAGTATATGTTGTTCAAATATATTACTTAGTAATTACACATGTAATTATCCTACACTGCTCTATCAAATTTATTTTCCATTGTGAGATATGTGCTTGTTCCACTTTATATACACAGTGATACGTTTTCATGCAAAATTTATGAGACTAAAAAGTTTTTAAATGATTGTCAAAAACCATTAATTTTGTTTTCACATCTACAAGAATAACTCCTCATAAGTCATACAGACAATGGAGCACATGTATGATTGAGGCTCTGTTATGCTCTGTTGTAGTGCTTAAAGGGAAGCATGTGTCACCAAATGTTTTTGCTTCCTCGCATGCGATCTGAGAGAGATGCTCTGTGAGACCGTTGGGGTGAGTTGCAATATCCCAGACTCAAATGGGGTCCGAGCCGAATCCGGAGGCTTAACAGGTGACATTAGGACCAGATCTGTGCTATATCATCAAAGCAGATCTCTGTATCAGCCAACATCACAAACCCAAGTATCACGTGGAGTTGTGATAAGAAAACCAGAGCGATATGTATACACACATCAACAAAATATAATTCTGTCCTCCAAAGCACTTGACTGTGCCATGTGTATAATATCAAACTAATCCTCTCTGACTATCAGTTGGGTTTGTGAGTTTATGATTTTGTAAAGCCCCAAAATGTCTGTAAAGACATGCAGAAGATTATTGGCGAGGTCAAGAGTTTAATGCAATACTAAAAAGAGACTATTTCTTTAATTGGCTTTCCGCAGACTACAGCTGGCCAATGTTGGGGGTCAAGCAAGGCTAGATGACAAGATTGTTTGTGATATTGTACTTTAGGCCCAGTTCCTGCAACAGGAATAATATATATATATATATATATATATATATATATATATATATATATATATATATATATATATATATATATAGAGAGAGAGAGAGAGAGAGAGAGAGAGAGAGAGAGAGAGAGAGAGAGAGAGAGAGAGAGAGAGAGAGAGAGCATGAGTGTGATTGTGATATTGCTTATGTGCAACAGTTCAATGA